>LPNX010494462.1:144262-364319 GCA_001517045.1 Pseudotsuga menziesii
GTCAAGGTTCTGCACGGTCTGAATCAGCTCAGGTGTCCAGACAATGTTTCTTTTCTTCTTGAATGTGTTCTCATCTGTCAACTTGGATAACCAGTCGAAAATCTCGTTCCCATAGGTTGCAAAAAATATAGCGTGTATGTCTGAAGCGATATGCTTTTCTAACCAGGCTTCTGTGCTTAGTCTCGGACTCCTATTCTCTTTCTTGGCGAACTCCCTTAAGTCTGAATCCAGCCACTAGTGAAACTCTTCCCTAGTAGGATGCCAACAGAACATTAACTCCCAGTCGTTTAAACCGGCAACGGAACCATTTGTTGATTGCATAGGCAGACCCGGGTTTACTATAATCAATCAACAACACCCCTAACTCACTGTCCCTTTCGGCGACAGACCGTGAAGCGATCTGAAGTCTCACCCGAAGTGAATCTAATGGGTTGGCCAAGACTCAAGTGTCTTGGACCAGGTTCTACGCATCCTACTTCTCTTCTCTTACTCCTGTGAGTCACAAGGTCAGCTATATCGGCGCATCGCACGTCCCCGTCTACTCACAGCACTTTTAGTCGTGCGATCCTTATCCACGCGCAAGTCGCACGGTTTCTTCCCACATCGTACAACTTCCACTTACTCACAATATCTCCAACCTTATCACATCTCTGCGCACCGCGGGACACCCAACCTCTCCTCAACGCTAAGCCCTCAACTCACAGTATCGCGCACCGCAGCTCCTCTGCCGGTGCGATATCGCCTCCCTGCGATATCTTACCACTACGACTTTGCACTCTTAGCATTGACTATGTCGATGTGCGAAACTCTACCTCCCATAAGTTATATTGTGATTAAATGGTCATTAGAAACAGACATAAAGGAGTCTTTAAGCAGCTTACTAAAATACTTCAACTTATCTCTATCTTCCTGCATTACCGTGAGCTGAACAATACATACATTCACTTACTGCAACTAACATTATATGCAAAATAACCAGTAACAATAAGCAAGTACAATCACATTCATGCAACACATAACACGCAGATTTAACGTGGTTCACCCCCAGGATGGGAGCTACGTCCACCAAACTGTGCTTCTATTATATATCTTGAGGGAAGTTAGCATAGTCTGTTGCACCGCATATGCAGCACGAGATCTCTTCTAGATCTTTGGCCTATTTCTATCTCTATATTGCCTTTCTTTCAATATATCCTTCCCTCTCTGTCCTCTCTATGGATGGTTACATACAGACTCAAATGACTCACAGACAAGCTAGGTGTCTGGATCGTTACAACACAGTCTGTCTAACTGACTCCTGAGTCTACTTCAAAAATAATCAACTGACCAACTAACGACTCATCCTACGAACCAACCAACCCTTTACAATACAAAATACAAGCTTTTATAGGCGGCCCGAAGGTCTCGCCATTACAACACTGTGGGCCTATCCCAACAGTAACCCAAACCCTAATTAGTGACAGTCGGTCCTCTCTGTCCTTGAGGTAGCCGCTTCCCGTCACACCACAGCTCTCTGCAGTCTTCCATGCTTCCCGGCACTAACCATGGGTACTATGCACCGCTTCTCTATTTTCTGTCCTTCGCCTTCAATGCCTGAGCCTCATTGCTCCTTCTTCTTTATGAGGGTCGCTGAGCCCTCCCGTCTTCCGCCGCTGCCTTCAATGCAGTGGGTGAGCTCTCCCTTCTCGGCCGCTCAGGTACCGTTGCCTTTCTTTGACTTTCGCATCCCAAAAAGTCACTGTTTCCGGCTCTACTCTCCAGCTGGAAACGTGCTACGGCGTCGTAGCTCTGCCTTGTCTTCTTTCCGCCAAAACTAGCAGCTTCTTCTGTAGTTGCGGGACCCTGCTCCAACAAGTGCTCATTAAGTAATTATTTTCACACATTTTGAATAAAAAGTAAAAATAAAAATTACACAAGAATAAAGGGGAAATGGGAATTTCAACATCATTTGATTGCTATCAGAAATATATCCAATGTGTATACAATTGCTTGAACCTAATGTTTTCAGAATTAGAGTTACCGAAATGTAGTGAAAGGTTTTAAATACTAAAAATACTTTGCTCCTTCATATATAATTTTTAATTTTAAAAAACTACAATAATGTGATATGACTTTGAAAACATTAATTCTTATCTTCATCAACTTGTTCTATTCTTCCCTAGGATCTGGGCTTTGAATATCTAGCCGGAGGATCTATATCGTAGGTAGATCATAGTCCTGAGAATCTAGGTCGAGTGGAAACTCAACCTGGATTCTCAGGACTACGATCTACCTACGATATAGATCCTCGGGTCAGATATTTAAAACCCAAAGCCCAACGCAGAATAGAACATGACGATTCAGATAAATAGTGTTAAATTCAGAGTCATATCACATAATTGTAATTTTTTATAAAATTAAAAATTATATACAAAGGAGCAAAGTATTTTTAGTACCTTTAGAGAGATGAAAATGTGAGCATGAAAAAAAATGACCTCATTTCCTTGGGTTATATCAATGTCCATTGTTTACTCTTCAAAATTGTTATTGCGCCACACATTTGCAGTTAATCATGCTAGTAAATTATTGAAGGACATTAGAATTTACATCAATAACACGTGACTAATTGTTTTGGTATTTCATAATGCTAGGAGTGGAGGAAAATAAATAAAAGAAAAGGTGTTATGGCGGCTATGGGATCTGAAAAACAAAAAGTATGGAAACTAAACATGATACTAAAACATAGAATTATATGAATTAAAATTCAAGGTCTTCAAATTCAATAAAAATCAAACATAGAATTATATGATAATAAAATTTAATAAAACATAATTTCACCTATAAAAATGATACTTGTGGGTAATAGTACATACATTGAAGAAAAAACAAGTAAAAGCATTACTACTTCCTTTTCCTCTTGATTTTATGTATAGATATTAGTTGTAGAGTAATTGGAGTAATAGATGTGATTGAATGGAGTCATAGATGTGATCAATCACAACTATAACATAATTACTCTATGACCCATATCGACAAATGAATATAAATGACCCTTTTCTATCCAACAAACGAAGTGAATTAAGCGATGGGTTTGTTACCTATTTATAGACGATTAGAGATTCTCGATCGAGGTCTTCTTTACGCCTCCATTGAGCCTTTTTTAACCCTCGATCGAGGTCTTCAACCATCGATCGAGGGTTTATCAAAATCTCGATCGAGCATTTAACATGACCTCGATCGATCATTCTATAAATCCCCGATCGAGGTGTTAAGACCTCCATCGAGGGTTTAATAAAATCTCGATTGAGGTACGTTTTTTTGTTTTTTCCGAATTCGCTATGCCAAAAATTGTAACCCACCTCCGTGGATGAACCCTAATGGTTGATACTAGGCCAAATTAAGAGCTGGATTGACTCCATTTTTTTATAGATCCCCTGAAGAAATCTGAACAAACGCCAAATAAACATAAGAAATGGAAAAAACCCTGTGACTGCCATCCATACATTTCCTTCAGTTTTTTAATTTTTCAACTATCAAATCAACATATATGCATATAGAGGTCCACTACATACGAATCAATAAAATGTGCACCTAGTCTATCAAATATTTTGTATATTTTATTTTCAAGGTTAGTCTCTCTTAATGATTGAACAAAGCTTAAGTTTTATCAAATTTGTCATTAGAAATGTCTCTCGAAGATGAAAAGTGGATACCTATTATCCATTGGCGATACAAGCTAGTCCATATCCACCTAATGTAGCACTAATGTTTCCTCCATCTACTCCATCTGTTGCAATTTTTAATTCTGCATTTTTTAAGCTACCACTTTGTCTAATGTTGAATGTTGATTTGGCAGGAAACAAGAAAGTCTCTACTTTAGCTAATGCCTTGTCTCCTTGATAAACCATGGCTTGGAAAAAATCAAGATTCCTCTTAAACTTCCTAAATAGCTCAAATTTTCTTGTATTGGTTATTTCTAGTTATATTTTCTCTGTCTCATTACTATCAATGTGCTTTAACCAATATAATGAGCTTTTAGTTCTAAAGATTCCAGAAGAGTACCAACAAAATTGTATCATGCTTCAACTTTCTCATTTCCAACAACAAATTCTCAATTTGTTTTAATTGAGGGTCTCTCTTACTTGTCGCAAAGAGGATTCTCCAATATCCCTCTCCTCTAAATCCACTAGAACAATAGGATAAATGAAGACTTTTATGCATTACCATCGGTGCAAGTAGTTATCCTGAACATTACATCTCATTTTTTTTACTAGTTTACTTATTAGTTGCATCATATTTGTAGATTTATGTTGTTATAAGTTACTATAACAATATCATAGAAAAACATAAACCCTCTCACTAACTAAGGCTTCTATAAAATGAATTTGGAAAAAAAAATCAATCATAGAAGATGAAACATCGATAATCAAGTCCAAATTGATTAACAAACAATATTTTGGTACATATTTGGGAATTGCTCTACCATAGTCATGTCTCTAGTGGCATCACACCTTCTATAGGACTTCTTACCATTTAGCATCAAGGAAAGATAGAACTTATTTTAATAATAAAGCAACATATAACCCATCTAGCAAAGTAAAGTAGTAAAACCTATGGTGTAAAAATAAATAAATAATGTTGTGGAGATATTTATGGGAAATATGAAATAATTTTACTATGGCATGTAATTACCATGAAGATGAATTGATGGGAGAGAGGATGGTTTAATCTATTCAACTTCCAAGTTTTTTGTATAAATTTTTCTACCCACAATATGCAAGGTAATGTTGGCTCTAATTGAAGCTCATTCAAACATGATGTTCACCAATAAAGGCCATTGATATTGTTGTTGAAGTATTACAAGTTAATCATTTGAGTGCTAGTTGGTGGAAAGCTTGTGGCTTGCGAATTGTCGTTGCATTAAGAATGGCTATAGTGGTGTCAATAGAGGAATAGATGGAGATGGTAGTAGTCTCTTAACATTAACATGATATGCTTGAGATCTTGGCCTTGATAATACAAAAAATATAAAACTATGGTTGTATCTCTTTCTTTTTGTTGTGGTTTTAACAATTCTAGACCTATTTAATATAAGTATGTATTACCTTGTGTATTCGACATTTAGATATATGGTGTACTTTTTTTTTCAATCAAATTTCAGATTTTGGTTATCATTAAATGTTTGATTTGTTTCATGCAATCAAGAGCATTACTATTGTGTCTTTAATACTAGATTGGGTCAAGAGGCATCCACAACAAGTGTTATCAAGGCAATTTGGGATTCAAATGGAGAGGATTGAAGATAAATTAGCCTCGAATTAGGTAATATGTTAATGTTCATGAGGTGGGTAGTTTGCAACAAGAGATCCCATAACAAAATCATAGTGATGGAACATAGGGGAAGAGTTTGTGAAACACATAGAATATTGAATAGTGTATAAGATGTGAATGACCTTTTCATGATGGTGAGAATAATTATTCATAATGGATACCATGCAAGCATTGTAGAGGAAAAGTAATGAAAATGTGGTGCAAAACATTGATGGTGATGAAGTAGGATTAGATACTACAAGAAAAGAAACAACTAACACATCACATTGGAAGAGAGAATGATCAAAGAAATAAAAAAAAATTGGAAATAAATGTAAACTACATACTCCTATCTATTTTGGAAGTTTAAACCCAAAGGAGTTTATAGACTCGATAAGAGAAATGGAAAATTTATTTGAAGCTGAGTAGGTTAGAAATCCTAGGAGATTTGGTTTTACTAGTATGAAATTAAAAATTCATAATTTTTGTGGTGGGATAGGTTGTAGCTTAATAAAGATAGTTTTGGTAGAGAGAATATTAAAACATGGGATATAATGGTGTCACTATTGAACATTAATTTTTCATCTATGGATTATGCTTTAAATTTGTTGAGAAGATTCAATAATTTTAAGTAATTTAAGATGTTAGTCAATCAGTACATAAAAGAATTTTATTGACTTTTTACAAGGTTCGAGAAAAATGAAGAGAGTTTAGAATCCACTTTAAAGTATATAAATGGTATAAGTTATTCCATTTAATACTATTTTAACATTTTGAATTTCCATTCATTGGCAACAGCTTACCAAGCAAACTTTAAGGATCAACAAGAAATTGTTGAGGAAACAATAGACTATGAGAAAAGACCTAAGATATGGAAGATGGTAGTAGAAAGAAAAACAAATGGAATAATGTGAAAGAATATCTAGCACTATAGATTGGCCTACTAGAAGAATAGTTGATGTTGACAAAGGAAGAGGCCAAACAAGAAGAGGCACAGGTAGAGAAGGAAAAAATGACATCATTTTCCTTAGATAAGGAATGTAAGGTCACATGGCATTTAAATTCTTAGAAGTTTTAAAGGATGGAAGAATGCAAGTGGGGAGAAATTTTATATTTCTAAAAAAACATTAGTAATAGGAAGTGATTCCATGGAATTGAGGGGGAGTAAGGGTAAAATTTGATGATGAGAAAAGTATTGTTGAAGTTTGAGAAAGAGGTTGAAAATAAACCATAATAGAGGATATTTATCTTTATAACAAAATGTAATATATAAGGTAAGTCATTACGAAGGAGCAATGTTTGGTTAATTTCAATATTTGGGGCCGTAGTGATATCATTCTATTTGATTTGTTTCTCATGGATAGTAATCACAATTTTTTAGGGAGACCATGGTAGTTTTATGGAAGATTTATGCATGATAGGAGAATAAATACTTATTATTTTGAGAATATCTGGATGAAATTTAGCTTCCATACATCGAATGAAGAAGTGGATAAGGCTAACAAAGCAATGTTGTGTCTGGTGTTAGCGTATGTGAATAAGTGAAGAAACATGAACCTATGGAGTAATGACCTGGACAAAATATAGAGCAGAGCATGGGGGATACTACCAAAACATCTTTGAGTGAAGGGGATATGGGGGGTTTTCATTCCCATAATTTTTTATGTGGTGGTTTATTTGCATAAAATGCAACAGAGAAGTAGAGGATGTTGCAATGAATGAGACAACTAAAGGAAAATTTGACAACATGGAGGATGGAATGCTTGTGTGTTCCATACAACAATCATTGAAAATGGTTCCTAAGAAGGAGGTTGGGGTGACAGTGAGCACCATTGAGTGGAAGCAATGTAAGATAACAATTATCATTGGGGTAAAAGAAATGGATATAGTGAAACCTTGTGGAACAAATTTACAGGTAATTGAAGAGGCATGTAAAAGTGGGTTAAATGCATAACATTATTGGGTCAATACATTGAAATAAATGGTATGGATGTTAGTGGAAACAATGAGGAAAAAATTGTCCTATTTGCACCTTTTGTTATCCTACTTCTTGAGAAAGATACTCGATTTTTTTAATCAAGAGGTCTGGTGCTGGAGCATCCCTAGTGAATCAAGTTATACTACACATATCATTTGATTGCAGTATTTTGGATATTAGTTTCATCATATTTGATAAATTCTCCATTTCTAGGGATGATACTACAATAATACCATGGAAAAAGAGATAGCATGTCATAGTTTTGGCCCATGCAAAAGAAGCTACTACATAAATGGTTGCAAAAGAAATATTGGACCATAAAAGATATAACAACAATAATATACTCCATATTGGTTTAGTTTAAAAAAGAAATATTTTAGTCCATATTTGGGAAAAAATTTCCCATTGGAATTCCTCTAGTGGCAATACATATTCAGAAATGAATTTGTTTCCCTTAGTAGTAAGGGAATGTAGGGATGCTCCTTGGAACCGTACTAATCCCAAAAATTAATCATGAACATGATAAAATAAAACAAATCTAATATTTGTCAAGCGAAATCATTTGGAAACTAACCACAACACAAACCTTATTTCCAACAAAGAAAGAACAACTTAGAATCATAAATCTAGTTTCATTGATTTTCGAATAGAAAACTATATACTAAAAACAATCAATAAACAATTCTACTCACCTAAGGAATTGTTGTTGTCATGGAATTTTGAAGGCTACCGAAGTTATTCCAAGTATCATGCGCAAATATCCCTTCAAATTCCAATCAAATAATGTCCACTGAAAACCACCCTACAACTCCCAAAGGGTATTCTTGTTCCCGTGGGACCCCCAAGCCACAATAGGGATGAATGCAAGAATTACTAACATAGCCAAGGTACATTTTCTATGTCAACAGTCACCATCATTTTTTATGTCAATAGTCAACATTCATTTTCCAATAGAAAACTACACAGACTCTCTCCCTTTTCAACTTGACATGTGGAGTAATCGTGTGTCTTACATCTTATTCCCATTCATCTATGTTACCTGCATGTAAACACTACGTGTATCAAATAATTCTAAATCAAACATAATATACTAATTACATCAAGTCAACATAATCTATCATGGATACCCTAACCCAATCCAAAGTCCACTTGATATTGATGACACCTTACATCACATTTACCTCTCTTTTCTTGTCACACTTGACAACCCATCAAAAGTACATTAATTATATATATATATATATCATTCCATATTCTCATGGCCTTATAATCATCATCAAATAATAATTCATCATAATCATCATTGTAATAATCCTCAAATCATAACTCATTATAATCATTATGAAATCATAATTTCAAATTGATAACTTTAAACATTCAACTTATTAATTAGATTAATGGTTTCCATGCATAATTTGGTCATTCGAAACCAAATGCCCACACATAACAGTGTCATGATAATATTCAAGCTCTGAGTAAAAGGGGGGCACTACATACACCACCTCTTTGGGATAGATGATGACGTATTGAAACAAAATAGTATTTGTGTATATAAGTGAACATGAAGATGAATTCAAGCACAATAATGTGCATAAGGCTAGATAAAATGGGGCATTACATACTCCCCCTCTTTAGAAAATTTTTTCCTGAAGTTAATATTCATCGTATATTCAATGCTAGTTCCACTTCTTTTTCAAATTCAAGAATTTATACAATTATATTCTATTTTTGTCACATATTCATTGCAATAATCACTAGATGTTCCACCATCACTAATTTCATGTTTCATCTAGCAGACGTCCAACACATTATCGATAATTTAACAATGATAATTTAACTACTAGTAATTTTTCAATCTAGTAATAATTCTGAATAATTGCCAAGGCTGTCTTAGATTTCCAACACCTTTTAGTCATCCCCATTCATCTAGGGTATCAAATTAAACTACTCAATACTCTTTACGTCCAAACCGATGTAACTACCAACACCCATCGTAAAGCATCATTTTATGAGAATGACAATAATCACATGTAAATTAACAATTCTAAATACTAATAACACGACTACTTTATAATATTCCTTTTTATAAAGATCACCATTACAATCCATACTTACGATCATACCTGATTAACCATTGGAGCAAATACATAAAATCCTTTTACACCAATACAATTGTAATAATCATCATCGTCACACCCATTGATCATTCGGTACAATTTATGCCTATACATTTCTTTTATAAAATAACAATTATACTCTCAATGCATAATTTTACTCACTGAATCAATTGGAACCATATGTAGAGTTCCTTTTTATAAAAATAATAATTATATGATAGCCATTCTGACCAACTCATTAAACCGTCTTGTATAAACACATGTAAAGTCCATATACATGAAAATATCAATTATAAGTAAGTGTCGATTAAATGAGTCTCCCTCTGGTTTTTTCCAATTCGATTAGGGGCTTATGGTATGGATGCCCGGTGTCTCCTTTACTATTTTTACTGGTCATTGAAGGTAGGTTTGAGTTTATTGACAGGGGAAGCGAAGACTCAAGGTAAGTTGCATGGGATTAAGTTCTCCTCTTCTTTAGCTATCGCGCATTTACTCTTTGTTGATGATGCAGTTCTTTTTGGAATGGGTACTATGGAGGAATGGTTAATCTACAAATTCATTATTGGATTGTTATGCTTTTTATTCATTAATGGGTCTCTCTCTCATTTTCTTCAATGCAACTAGGGGATTACGACAGGTTTCCCATTGTCTCCTTTACTCTTTTTACTATTCATTGAAGGTTTGAGTTTATTGATAAGGGAAGTGAAGATTCAAGGTAAGTTGCTTGGGATTAAGTTCTCCTCTTTTTTAGTTATCATGCATTTACTCTTTGTTGATGATGTGGTGCTTTTTGGAATGGATACTGTGAAGGAATGGTTAATCTACAAATCTATTATTGGATTGTTCTGTCATGTGTCCAGTATGAGGATCATCCAGGAGAAGTTATCCTTCCTATGCTATAAGGTTAAAGAGGAAGTGAGTTCCCAGGTAAGCATGTTTTCCATATAATATGGATCCGATTGAAATAGGCTTCAAGTATCTAGGATATTGGTTTAAACCCTTGAATTATGGAGTAAAGTATCTAGGATATTGGTTTAAACCCTTGAATTATGGAGTAAAATATTGAAGATTGATTATTAAAAGATTTGAGAAAGCGATAAATAATTAGTATTATCATTTTATGTCACTCGGAGGTAGGCTAATTCTATTACGATCAGTCTTGAGTGGCATCTCGGTCTATTTATTTGCACTTGTTAGAATACCTGTGATTACTATAAGATCTCTACGACATAAAATGTTTAACTTCCCGTGGCGTGGTAGGGCTGACAGGTGCAAGATGCATCTGGTGAATTGGGATTCAATTTCAAAATTATTTGAGTTAGGAGGGTGGAATTTCAAAAGCTTAGAATGGTTCAATATCTCTTTCCGACTAAATTTTTTATGGTTATAATTATTTGGGAAGGGCCTTTGGAACCAAGTTCTAGTTACAAAATATTTGCTTAACACACCTTTACTCAATTGAATCAAAGTAAAGGAGAAATATGTGGACATGTCTTATTATTTCTAGAACGGATTCATCAGGATTTTTAGTTGGATCAGTACATCTTTAAGCTCGAAGGTTGGAAACAGGAGGAGGATTATGTTAGGGGTGGACCCAATAATCGGGTTAGAGAAATCTTATGTTCCATCTACTAGACTAGTGGATTATCTGAATTATTATGAGATTTTTACTCTAAGACAAGCAATGAATTTAGGAGGATGCACTAATTCAAAGACATACTGGCTGAATGCAGAGGATTTGGACTTGGGTGGAAATTGGAAGGATCAATGGGCACAGTACACAAACAATATCAATAGGGTTGGTACTATATTGAGAGATGATGAGGATGTTCTAGTTTGGAAGATAAATGGGGAAACTAGATAGGTCACTTCCAAACTCGTGTATGAGTTTGGTACCGATGTAGGGATGGTGGCTACAAGAAATCTGGAAATGGAAGATCCCGGTAAAAACCCAATGCTTCAGTTTTCTTTGCGCAGAAAATAAAATAAATTACTAGGATAACTTACGCAACCGTGGTTGGGAAGTACCCAATATATGTTTCCTGTGTTGTTATGGGAAAGAAATAGTCGACCATATTTTTTTTGATTGCATCTTTTGTTGTGCAGTAAGGAGGGTCATGGCTAGTGCTCTATGTATGTTTTTATTTTCTTATGGGAAGCTTTGACACTGAAATACAATATTGCACATTGGGTTAAGACTGTTCATGATTTTCTATACCTCCATATCTTTTACATTTGGCATATTTGGCTAGCTAGGAATGAGAGGATCTTTGAGGAAAGACACCCTGATATAAGGAAGGTTTGTTCAGGTATTATTGAGACGTCTAAATATCATCTGGTGGTTAAAAAATTAAATCATGTAGGATTACTGGTGCAACACCAACCTTAACCTATGCTACTAGTTTTTTTATGGAGTAGCAGACCAAGATATGTGAGATGATGGATCATGTTATATATCAACAAGTGTCACTTTTTTAAGTTGAAGCTTGGATGTGGACGAAGCTCAAACACATGTGCCGAATTATTGGCATTCTGGGATTTATTCTTTTTTGCCTCCTTTATTGGTCTTCCCGGCTTAAATATATTTAAAGACTCAAGGGTGATCATTGATTGGGAAAATCATACCTCCCTTCTACATGTTCTTGATTTTGATCAGTGGTGTAGTCGAAATGAAGAATTAAAGAGATATTTCCTTGATATGAGTTTTCAACATATATATAGGGAACACAATATGATTTTCCATATCGTATCTAAGGAGGCTTTGCACATTGGGATGGGATACTTGGAACTCGAGGAGTATCTTGAAGATGAGAATATTTTTGAAGGAGCCTTTCAGATTTTTTGTTGAGACTTTAAGATTATTATTTTTAGATACTTATGGATAACATAGCCTTATTTTATTTCCAGTTACTGGAAAGAACTGATTTAATATGGACTTCAGATAGATAGAATTGCACAGTGATGTCTTGATGGAATTTTTTTGAGTTATGTTTCGATATACAGTTAGTTTCTTAAATTATATGATAGGATTATATGCATTGTACATAATTACCTTCAATTCTATGAATACCAAAGCACTACAACTTTCTTCTTGGAAAAAAATAAGTGTTGATTAAAGAATTTCAATCCTATAGAGAGAGAAAAGGGGCACCAATTACATCTAACTCTTCCACCATCCTTGAATCACTTTATATAACATCATACATATAAATAAATCAACTATAAATATCCCTTAACCCATACCTATGGACTTCTCATACCAGTGTCTCTTGCTATGACCATTGAATTGTCCTTTCGATAACCTAACTTAACTACAATCCTCTTTCAATGACACCCAACAATCATGCAAAATTATCATCACAATTATGATTAAGTCACACTCCATCACAATAAAAGTTCAAATCATACAAATTATTGAAAATGTGAATAGTTGTCCACACCCCCAAAAATGATGAATATGTAAAAAAAACATATCATCGTAAGTTCAAGGCATTGTTTGTCACAAAACTTGAATCTAAACTAAAAAATATCACCATATCAAGTATAATATTGTTGTGTGGGTCCATTTTTTAATTGTTAATAGATTTGTGAAGCCGAAATCTCTTGCTATACAAAATCAACCATATGCATTTGTTTATAAATTCGATACAGACAACAATTGAATGTTTTCCCTAAACTCTTTATGCATCATTGCATAGGAAGTTTTGAGGTGAAAAATGGAGCTCAAAACAAAAATTGTATCATTAAAATTCACTTTATAAGAAACAATAGGATTCAACATGATGATGTCAACCATAAGGGTAAAATTTGTAAAAAATATGGAGGGAAAAAGAAAAACTACTTTTTCTTATCATATTTTTGGCATATCTCTTTATGGGTTCACCCAAATTTTGAGTTTGGGGACTTTTTGGATGCAGCATCCAACCCATACCCACAGTGCATACTTTTGAGGTACCCACGGCACCCAAAAAAGAAAATATCAATAAAAAACATATTTTAATATTAGAATACGTGTTTTTATTGGAATTTTTATTTTTGGGTTCTGTGGATACCTTAGAAGTATGCACCGTGGCTATGGGTTGAATGAAGATCAAAATTCCACATCCAACAAGTCCTCAAATTCGAAATTTGGGTGAACCGATTACGAGATATTCCAAAAATACAATAAGAAAAAATAGTTTTTCATTTTCCCCTACAAAATTTAGAACTTTTATTTTAATATTATAACTCTTATTTTATAATCAGGTTTACCTTTGCTTTGCTCATAGCAATACTTAGCTTTCCTTATTTCTTCTTCAAGAGTTCTAGGTTCATAAAACTCAATTCTATCTTTGTAAGACTGAGGAAATCCACTCAGAAAATGCTAGATCTTCACTTTTTCATCTTTGATGTACCTAACATACCTCAACAATTTCAAGAACTTATTTGCATACTCTTCCATGGTCTGTTGTCCCAATCTCAGCTCATGGAACTCCTTAATCTTGTCATCATAATACCTGTAAGAGAGGTATTTCTGCTTGAAATACTTCTTGAACTATTTCCACTTAAGTCTCCTTTCACTGATCCTCTTTACTTGCTTGAAGTGCTCCCACCAAATGGATGCCCNTGTCCAGACTTTACCTAACCATCAAATGTAGGTCGGGGACGTTACATTGTGGTATCAAAGGCTCAAGATTGCAATATTGGGCCTCTATGGGCCAAGGAAATTAGCTAGCAAAGGCATAATTAATCCTTGTTGAACACAGGCTAACAAGAAAATTTTTGAAAATTCTAAGTATGGAAAATGTCAAATGGATTAGGCTGAAGCCCATCCGATACGTAGGATGACTTGAGCCGAGTCCATCCGATATCTTGACAAGGTATTCTTTACATCGGGGTCACGGTAGCTTATAAACACATCGTAGTAGAGGTGGTTTTCTCACTTTTTCAACACTCGCTTTACAATTTGAGATGCCCAGTTCCCCTCGTCATTGAAACATATTTGCAATAGACTTATTAATATGATTTTAGATTTAAAGTGTTAGTATTAGGTTTAATAATTTCCCTTCCTTCCGTGGTTGGATGACTGGAAATGAATTGGTGCACTGGAACCCATGCGGTCTAGAGGGATTTCCTGGAGGGCAGATGTTGTGCGTTTGACTCTGGGCCTCATTTTAGTATTTTTCCATGCTTGCACCCAATCTGATGGTGGTATTGTGTATCCTCTCTTCTACATCCACCTACCTGTTAATACAACAAATTCATTGAAATGAAAACGAGCATGGATTGTTGGAGGCCTCACCCATTAAACGCCTCCAATTCGAAGCCAGTTTTTCCTGCAACATCAGAAAGAGCATTCCTCCATTTTTCAATAGCGTTGGTGTCAAATGTTTTATTTTCTTTGAAGTTGAGGAGTTCTTGACCATACCCTCCCTTATCTCCTAATTCCGTCCACCGAAGTAACTGAAGGCTTGACACCATAGAAGACTGGAATAACAGACTCTAACCTAACCATGAGTTCATTCAGACAAGACTTGACTCAACAAATTATCTGGGAGAGAAAACTTCTATATGGACTGACGCTTCTCGAATAATGCCTTCCATTTTAAGAGTGAAGTTATCTCCCCCTTGCAATTCCAGCCGGTTAAAACACACTCTCAATTCGTGTTCACAAAGGTGACATTTGACATGACTGGTACAGTACAGTTCCTCGTTTTAGCAACTGCACTACTCTATAATCCACTCTCCATGCTATTATCCTAATGAACGATAAGGGCCTTAATTTCTCTATCTGCTTCTACAACTATATACAATCTGTTCTCTCTGTTGTTTTCTCTTAGTGTTGCTTTCTGAGGAAGATCATGATGTCTGTGCGGATCCAATTTACGGACTCCACAGTTTCATGTCAACTCACGCTTCGACTTTATGTTTGCAAATTTGCTATGAATTTTACGTATTAACTTATGTTCACCATGAAAGCATCACGTCACATAGATTTCAATTTCTTTTTCAATTGGACGATTAAGTTGTTTGCAAAGTTGATGTCAAACATATCTCATTTGATAAAAGTAACTTCAAATAGATAAAGCTTGGCTAAATATACAATAAGTAAATTTGTTGCGAGTCTATGGATGTTCATCGATGCCATAAAATACACCCGAAACCATAAAATACATTCGAAAAACTCTTGATAGAAAAGACGCGTGACTCGAAAATTCTATTAATTGCATTATCCACAATAATTGCAAAAACTGATATAATGAATGTAAAGTGTGATGTCAACGGATACTCTTTGCAATGGGAAGGTATGTGAAGCAATCACATCTTATTTATCATAAAATTTTATTTATCTTATTTCTGATAAAAGTTTATCTACAAAAGTTCAAACAAAAGTTCAAACAAGAAGCACGTGGTGGTAATGCGCCAGAAGAGAAATGGTAAATGTTATAATAGGAGTGAGAAATCTTGTCTTGTTTTATTGTTGACAATGGCCAACATAGTCACAACATTTCAAGGGAGTAGTTTTTTTCATATTATATATATATATATAATATAATATCATAATAATATCATAAAATAGTAGTTTTTTTGTAATGCAATATAATGAATATTTATAATCTCATTATTTGAAATAATTTTTTTAATTTGTCAGAAGATAAACATTATCTGCATGTAGCTTTTGAGTTGTTAATGGTTTCTTTACTTCTTTTATAAAGCCAAACTTTCAATAAAGTAGTTTCAGGTTATATTGTGAACCTAAAAACAATTTTTAAATAATAACTAATTATTAGATATTTTCATTTTCTTTCATCAGCATCAAAGATATTATATTAAAAAATATACTAAGAAGAGATTATATAATATTAAAAAAATAAATACACCTCACCTTTAGTTCCATCCCATATATGAAGCTTAGGTACCACCACAAGGTTATGTAACATGATTAATTATATAATTCAAAGGTTGTCATGAGACATTTAAGGAAGAGGCTTGTTTTCATTTTATTATGGCTTCTTACAAATTAATTTGTAGATTCTAGATATGATTTTTTTACTTTTTATTATTATGACACAAATATAATAAATAGCAAAGGAAACCAAGTGACTTTATGTTGATGTTGTCGCGTGAATTTATGAAGATGGATAAATCTCTGATGTTTTCCATTTCAACTCAATAAAAATAGCAATACATATTTGATTATGTTTACAGTTTATGTTAATTTGTCTTCTACTTATAGTTTGTCTCAGTTAATAGTTTAAGGTGACTGCCAAAAGAAGAGATTATGAAGAGATTATTTACAATAATGTTGAAGAATGTTAGATGCAATTCTCTATGAAGTTCGAACCTTATTGAAAAATATGCAAACGAAGGTCCCCATACCTAATAATGCCATCTTGTTACTATTGTTGGAGGTGACCGCTAAATCATTTATTTTCCTTTTTTTTTAGTGAAAACTTGTATTAATCAAGTTAAATTTTGAAAATTTGAATGGAGGTTATGCCCCCTTTCTATAATATGTCTATTAAACCAAAATAATGATTTCCTCTTCCTGGACTGAATGTCTCGTAACTACCTTTTCTTGCAACAACTACATACAAAACCAAAAGTATACCTACACAAAATGACCTTCCTCAAAGGAAACCCAGCCTTCCTTCTCATCACATTCTCTAGACATCATAGTGGCATCATCTTCTATCCAGAGAAAGCTTGATAGGTTCCTAAATGCTTTGTTTAATGTCTCGACATTCTTCTTTGATCTGCTCCAGAGTCCAGATTAAGATTGCTTTTCATACTAAAGGTCAAAGCTCGACACCTTACTGCCAATCTTTATAAAAGGAATTTCTGGAACTTAAAAACCACATGCCTTTCAGCACATTCCTTGACACTATGGAACGTAGGTAGTGTGAAAAAGAAGATAAACGTGTTGCTTGGTTGGCTGATAAGAGGGAATGAAAAAAGTAGTTTATCTATATAAATTGCTTGTGGGATTCCTGTGAGCATACCTGAGGTGGTGGAGAGTAGCATGAAGAAGCATATTTTCTTTTGTTGATAGGCATGTTCTAGACGAAGGACCTAACTGTTGTGTTCCATTCTCTGTATAATATTGTTTAAACCAAATTCGTTTACAAAATTTACTTTACATATTTTAATTGTTGTTTTCGTGGATGCTAATTAAGTATAGGTAAATTCCTTTTGGTATCTATGATTAAACAATATAAACAACTCTTATAACGTTAAAAGAAACAATATAATGATATTTACTAGCACATACACACACAAAAGATTATATGCAATAACTTATTTATAATCAATAATACATTTTTCCAATTCAATTCTCCTTTACATATTAATTGGTAGTGTTGCATTGGAGATATAGTTTTTTTAGTTTTATCATAAATTTTCTATGCATCACAAATGACATAATGACATATTGCAGGTGCTCATACAAGTGCATAAAGTAGTGTTGCAAAGTCCAAAAACAAAGGTGTGCAAGGTGTAAGGTATACTTTTATTTTATCAAAAGCCTTACTTATGTTTATTACTTTCACCGAGCATTATGATGTTATTCTTAAAAAAGATACATAGTACATCAACAAATTGCTATGTATCTTTTTACAAATTATTAAAATCAAATTATCAAATCAAATCGTGTGGGAACCCCATTTATATGTTTTTTTACAAGCAAGTTGTTAAAATAGTGATTCTATATTTAAAGCATTTGGATTTACTATTTTCATAACATGTTTTTTTAATCTATCATTTAATTAACAAACAAATAAGATGAACTAGACTAAATATTCAACCAACTTCAATTTCAATATGGTGGAAATAAATGAATGGTGGTTATGATTTTATTTATAAAAACAAATAAATGTTTAAGATGGATGTATGGTAGCTTTATTTCTTTTATGTTATAAAAGGATATAAATTTTTGTATTTACTTTATATTTTTAGTAATTTATGGTTCAATCTATTTTTATCTTAATATTAAAAAACAAAATTAATAAGTACAATTATGATTTATAAAAAAATTGCAACATTTCAAAATTTTCTTATTACTAATTTTGTAATTCTTTTGGTTTTTGTTTTTTATCTTAATATTAAAAAATACAAATTTAATAAGTAAAATTATGATTTATAAAATATTTTTAACATTTCAAATTTTTAATAAGTAGACATTCTTGTTTTTTTAAACTCTACAAAGATATAAAATTTAATATTGAACATTTTTTTTCTTTAAAGGTTTAGAATTTTTGTTATATGATTATTATTCATATAAAAAAATTTGATAAAAATTTAACTTTTATTAATAAGTATATATTTTTATTTCTTAAAAAAATTAAATTACTTTTTTTTATTATATACAAAATTAATTTAACTAAAACTTTATAGCTTCACAATTAATTAATATGAAGATCCATTTTTTTATATATAATACACTACACTATGTCAAAACTTTATAACTTCATAGTTAATTAATAGGTGCATACCATCTGCTCGGATAGTGACCCATCCTAAAAAAATAAATTAAGTTTCCTTAAGTATTCTAAACTATACATATGCTATGGCAACTCTCCACCTAAGAGTAGAATTATTCAAGTATATTATCAAGGGTAAACCACCTAAACTAAACTGCCTCCACCGAAGTAAGTAGTATACCCAATTAATTTGGAATAAATATAATATATCAATTAAAACATTTGTTCAAAATTAAATTATTTTTTAATCATAACTTACATAAATTTATATATTGTTTTTCCAATTAAATTTCAAAAAAAAATAATTAACAATAATAATAACTATACTTTAATAAATATATAATTTTATTTATTTAAAAAATTAAAATATTTTTTTATTATATGCAAAATTAATTTAACTAAAACTTTATAACTTCACAATTAATTAATATGAATATCCATTTTTTTATATAATATACTACACTATGTCAAAATTTTAAAATGTTGTTTTTTAAAATTGCACTAAATGTTTTTGCACCACTTGCACACACTAAATGACCTATATTGTTTTATAACAAATAATTTGATAAAGTTTCAATATGACCAAGATTTTGGGTATTGCACTTTATCAAAATTTTCATTAGACTCTTAAAATCGAATTTGTAAATTGTCAACCAACTAAAATCCTCCACATGAGGTCACAAAAAAAAATTAGTTAGGTAGGATTGATTGGGTTAGGCATCCATTAATGCCCTCCAATCTAGTTTCATTAGGTATATTTTGAAACATAGCATTGTTGACTTATAGGGTGCTTTATAAATCCTGCTATAAGCAAGTGTTAAAAGAAAACCTGGATCAGAAGCATGTCGTGCCCAAGGAGGTTAAAGCCGAGGTATAGTTGCCCTGCTCTCCCCTATGACTCACCCAACTCGTTGTAGGGAGACAACACTATATCGTACAGGCTGAACCACTGATCCACACTTGACGCAAGGTATCTTAGTGGCCAAACTTAGGACATCATCAAGGAGCAATTGTGGGTGCAATTGACTCCTGAAGTCAGCTATTATCGTTGGGAGGTGTTGCCAAGTCTTCTAGATTGGAACATTTGCCCCATCGCCAATAGAACTGCCTCTTTGTTACCTTCACTAGTCAATTGGTTTGTGGACCCCATTGTCACCATAAATTGTGCTTTTGGAAGGCCTAGTTACATATCAGAGGAAGGTCATAAGGTATTTTAGGAATTTCACACTTATTTTTATTTATAAATACAAGCTACCTAACTCATAATTAAACATAACCTACATTTTGTGACTCTTTCACTAAACCAACTTTGTACATATCACTCACTTGTTGCACCTTTTACACTTATTTTCCTTTCTAAATACAAGCTACCTAAATCATAATTAAACATAACCTACATGTTGTGACTCTTTCACTAAACCAACTTTCCATATATCACTCACTTTTTGCACCTTATTGCATTTTTTTTTGCTCACATGTTACATTTTTTTGGATGGCTTCCCTCACTCATCTACCACAATTTCCACACAATACCTACCACATTCATGCCCAGCCCCCCAAAAAATGCATTACTCGGTGCACTACAAGCCGTCATGACCTTTGCTCTCAACAAATTTAAGTCACGCCTACACTCCTACCATCTATCCATGTATGTTCAATATGTAAAGAATCTTGTCTTGGTCTCCATTTCCCCTTCTTCTATCAATCCTTACATAAGTTGAAGAAAGAGTCATTTAGATACAACTCCCAAAACCTTCAACCTTAAACATTTTAGTTGGTAACATTGTCCAATCATTTTTTAATTTTATATCACAAAAAAATGTCTTTTTTATTTAAACCCCTTCCTTTTTCTTTGTTTTAAAAAAATCAGCATTTCATGTAATAATATGCTTTAATATTGACTTTACTGTATCACTTTGTAAATATTGGTTAGCACACTGCATTCATGAGATTGCCTTGATTTATTTCAATGGTTTCTATATTTAGGAAATAAATACTTGTTGTTCCTGATAAATATTTAGAAACACCTAACTCCCCCCTTTTTTACTTTCCCCTTACACCTAACTTCCTTTTATTTTCTTGTTCCTCCCAAGTAACAAATAATGACCACCCTTTTGACTGAACATGCCATTGAATTACTACTTGCACTAACCTCCGACATGCAACCGTTCCTACAAATATTTGGTGTGGAACAAGTCAAATCTATTCGCACCTCAACCATGCAATACCGAACAACAATCTTTGATGGGACACACATTCACCACACCATGCTTCCATCAAAGTTCAATTCTCTCATCGCTTCAGGAATACTTCAACAAGGGTCTATTATACACCTTAAGAAATGGACATGTGCAATTCTTTGCCAATGCATGTACGCTTCATTTTTTATTATACTCAGTTATGTTTTCATTTCTTCCCCATTTAGTAAAATCATTATTTATTTGTTTTCTTACTTGCTTTTTCCCTTGTGCAGGTCTATCTTACTACATGACTTTGACGTCATAGAGCCCTCTGCATCATTGATTGGCCACCCAATCGCTATATCTCACCCACCTTCTCTTGAAACAACTTCCCCATGCTCTTCAATGCAAGAACCACCTCAAAAGAAACAATGCACACTTCTTCAAAGTGCTTCACCATCCATTGTTGAAACAACAATTCCTATCAATGCATTGAGCCCCTACACCTCAAATTGGTCCATAAAGGGTCATGTCCAGGATAAATCAACCCTCCACCACTTCACTAACCAAAAAGGCCCTGGGAAGGTCTTTGGATTTGACTTTACTGATAAGGACATGGGTGAAATACACATCACTCACTTTAATGATTCTGTAGATGTTTTTTATGATCAAGTGCTTCCTGGCCACGTCTACCTCATTTCCAAAGGCACTATCAAACCAGCAAACAAGTTGTATAGCCATCTTACAAATGAATGGGAAATATTCTTGCAACCAAGCTCCATTGTTCAACATTTTCCACTAGAAAGCATTTTACTTCCACAGATGCATTTCAACTTCAAAACTATTCAAGATATCAAGTCATCTCCTGTCAACTCCATTGTTGACATCGTTGGTGTTTCCACAAACACATCCCCTACTGCCCCTATACATAGGAAAGATGGTTCAGAAACTATTAAAAAAACAATCCATATAAAGGAAAACTCAGGTTTTAGCATGGATGTTGCTTTGTGGGGAGAACATTATCGTGTAGAAGGCCAAGAACTATCTACCTTGTGCTCTGAAAATTCCCACCCTATGCTTGCAATCAAGGGAGGTCATGTAGCCGAGTTTAATGGAAAGATAGTTGGGACTACATCCAAATCCATAGTTCTCATAAACCCAGATATACCAGAAAAGCACAAACTCACCCAATGGTTTGAAAAAGAGGGCTTCCATAATTCATCCCCAGCCTTAGCTACATGATATCCAACTTCTCCTAAGCAGATGAATAAGAAATGAACCCTTCTTGAAGTTGAAAACAATCATCCTTCTGAAAGAGCTGAATGGGTTTCCATAAAGGCTACCATAACACATATTGATGCTGACAACTTCTACTACCTTGCTTGCCCTTTAATTTCCGATTCAAAACAATGCATGAAAAAAATCATCAAGAATTCTACCAATGGTTGGCATTGTCCCAAATGTGAGGTTGACTTATCTGATTGTGACTATAGGTATTTGTTAAAGCTGAAACTACAAGATCACACCGCCTCTCTTGACTGACACAAAGTGCTCCAAGGGACAAAGGGATGCAGACTCTAGTATAAGCTCTGGCAACAATGGACTATAGTTTTCTTACTCTTCAATTCCTCCCCCTTCAATGTATCCAAAGGGTTCCTTATATAGCTCTTCAATGGGGTAATGGAAGGTTGAATCCAAGTGATATCAAGGCATATGGAAGGCCAAGAGACAAGTGACTCAGATCCACATCAAGAAAAACTCCAAAATCATTTGGCCTTTTGCACACATCCCAATGTACGCGAGTTTAAGGGTCAAATCCGTGTATATACGCGAGAAAGGGATTAAAAGTCGTGTATGGAAATTATTGCATGTTTTTAGGGATGATCTTGGAAACATCAAAGGTGCAAAAATGGTCCATGGGGTCTAAAGAGTTTGCAGAGGGACAAGGAAGGCCATAAAAGTGTGATCCACCATGTGTGGTAAAATCAATTGTAACATATGCCCCCTAATGTGTGAGGTCATAGGGGTCATACAATGGCCGAAATACATTATAAGTCCAATCCAAAAGTAGAATGATGAAGAACCAGGTGGGAGAACCATCCATGCAACAGTACAATACAATGATCAAACTCTGCACATAACTGCGAGTAGATATAGCAGTCCCGGGTACATAAGAGTACAATGGCCATGAATAGGCATGATACAAAATATGACATGTGTGGTCATCGCCACGTACAATATAGATAGCCCAGAATCTCCATGATGAAGATATACACGGGATCATGATCTCCATGCAGGCTGAAGATATATAACGGATCAAAGATCTCCAAAATGGATAGAAATGTCTGACATATACTGGAATCAATTCACGAGAGCTGAAATCTCATGAACACTAGCATGATCAAGGAGGTAGCATATATGATATGCCACCAGTCTGGAAGGTGTTCTACACAAATCGCTATGAGTAAATGTCCTACTATGTGAATAGAGGTGTCGAGGTCGAACATAGTAGTCCATCGTCTGATTACCAGTCATTGATGTATACCTTTAACAGACGCAAGATCACCCACCGATAATGAAAATGGGAATCAAGGTAATAGAGTGAAAACGAACAAGTGTGAATAAATGTGTTGAGGTCGAACACTTGAGAGAATCCATCAATCAGGGGACATTGATGTATTCCCAAAAAATGTCAATGGTGAGAGAATCTTCCGCCGATGACTGCAAGTCTCAAGGCACTCAAAAATGACTCTAGATTCCTATCCCAGAATAAATGATCTGAGTTCGATGGGATGAAATCTGCTGGAAGGAGGGCATTAAGGCATCCCCCATCATCCAACATGAGGCACTCAGCAAAGTTTTATAATGTGGAAGGACTCAATAATAATGTGCACAAACCAATAACCGTACCAAGAATGGCCGACATGCAAAGTCAAGATAACTGAGGAATGGCCAACTCAGGTTTCAACTTCCTTCGAACAAGAGCATAAAGGTGAATGGTGACTGAATGTAGGTAGCATAAAATCGATATACAAAACTGGGACATCTCTACGACACAGGAGGCATCGACAGAGGCTCCATAGGGACTGGAAGCTTAACCAGTCGGTGGAGATAAACTCAAAGAAACAAGTACAGCTCCTAAAGTCAAACTATTAACCCAACCAACGGATGTGATATACAGTGCTCTGTTCGAAGGTGACACGACTCGACTGCTGCCAAAGATAACATCTTTTATTGTCCTAATTTTTGGTTTTTTGATTTTTTTTGGACTTTTTCAAATATTTTGAAAATCTTGAAAAATAATAAAAGTGCTTTATAGTTACAGACTAGGAGGAGATGAGTGTCAAGGGACAGACAAACTAGTTCCAAGCAGCGGAACATACCTATGCTCAATGCAATGACACATGTGTAGGATAGCAACACTCGGGGGAAAGTCCCCTCCCAATAAAAATAGGGAATCAAGCTGCAAAGGATATACAAAATGGCTCTGCATGGCTAGACATGAGACAAGCTCAGGCTATATGGCTGATACTCAAAGTCAGGGAAGCCAACATAAGGCTCAGTGAGGCAGGCAAAGCTCATGATAATGTAATTACAACTTGACATAAGGGAGTCCTGGGGGAATGCCAGCATAAAGTTCAAGAGGAGTATGAGGCTCTTCCTCAAGGACATGGTGGGACTAAAAGGGACTCCCATACCTAAGAGAGAACTCATACCATGGGTACCAAATGAAAAAGGGAGCTAACTAGGACACCCATGTATAGGAAATCTCTACCATTCACATAGTACCACTTCTAACAATAGCATGAAGGTTCTGTGATACCATGTGTTATAGCTCAAAATGACACATCTCTGCCTGTGACCACTTTCCCATGATTTCGTCACATGTCGACACTTCCATGACGGCACTTCATGAAAAGTCACTGAAAGTCACTGAAAAAACACCTAAATTGGAGGACCTATATCTTGAGTTCTGTAACTTTTTTTGACCTCATCTCTGCACCGTTGAAAATATATTTCTGGTAGCTAAAGCTTTCCAGAAGACACCAAAGTCTTAAAATGCCCATAAATGCCCTAAAAATGAGTTTTTTTGTCTATAAACGGGTTCCCTTAAGGCAAACCCGCGGATGATACGCGAGTTGCTCTCTATCATACCCGCGTATACAGAAAGTTGCTTATATACGCAACTTGTTGTACTAGAAACCCGCGTGTATTTTTCATATACGCGATTTTCCAGTTATGCAACCCG
Source organism: Pseudotsuga menziesii (assembly GCA_001517045.1). Classification (NCBI taxonomy): domain Eukaryota; kingdom Viridiplantae; phylum Streptophyta; class Pinopsida; order Pinales; family Pinaceae; genus Pseudotsuga; species Pseudotsuga menziesii. The sequence goes on from LPNX010494462.1 coordinate 169,534, forward strand.
TGTATGCCTTTTAAAAATGACAAAAAACACGCCTTTTGAATTTCGGTTAGTTTGGGTAGTTATGCAACTGACTTCTTCAATTGTAACCACTTTGTCTTCGCCCCTAGCTCTTCCTTAACCATATAAATAGAGGTAGGGAGGTCCATGAGTGGGGACTTGAATTTTTGCATTGTTATGCTGGAGGAATTGGAGCTCTCTTTGCCCACACCTTTGCCCTAGAAGCATTCTCCTTGTGTTGTAGAGATTGGAAGCTAAGTTCCTTGGAGAAGAGAAGTAGCAGAACCAGATCGAGGTTTCATGAGGTGTCGAACTTGAAGAGAAGGTATACTTGTACTTGTTTTCAAGATTAATAAAGATGTGATGTTCTTCTTCTTCCCAAATCATTGTTCAATGTGTGATTGAATCTCTGTTTATGATCATATGATGATGTTATTCAGATCATTAGTTCATGTTTATTTGATTATCATTGTTTTATATGTGGTTATAATGGTTTGAGGAAGGTATAATTCATTTTACAGGTCTCTTGGAGCAAGAGGAGCAAGAAGAGGATTGAAGGGCTGCTTGGATCAACCTTCGTTTGGCTAAGGTATGAACCATTCTAATCTCTGAAACTTGCTTATATATGCTTGTTGAACATTGTGCATCTCTCTTTCAACCCTAGTATGTTGATGGCCTCTTAAACCCTAGCCATAGGATACTTTCCTTTACAATAGAACTGGCGACTCTACTGGGGAGAGCCTAGTCTGTTTGGGGTTTCTCTTTATTTCTTTCAGTCTTTTGCATTTTTTCAGGTCCTTCTTGCCACTTAGGAACACTTTATAAGTCTGATAGCACACTTCCCCTGCCTTCCTAAGGCAGTTTTTGACCTTTTTGGGGAGTTTTTCCACCCATACACGACTTGCATGACTGAACAGTCGCGTGTCTGGTTTGGTACACGTGATTGCCTATACTGGAAACCCGCGTATGATATGCGACTTGTCAGTTATACAACTCACGTATGCTTATACATGCGACTTGTTGTATTAGCAACCTGCGTATGACACGTGACCTGGTGGCGACCTGTCAGTAGTGCAACCCGTGTATGCCCCTTTAAACAGTGTTTTTCCTCTTTTGTGATTTTTCTTCTGTTTGAAGGTGTTTTGGTAGGTCTTTGGGGTCCTCTATAGGTGCATGACTCCAGGGAGTTAGTGTCATCCTTTTTGGTTGTTCTTTATCTATGTGGTAATCCTTTTTATAGCATTAGGATTTGTTCTTTGCTCTTTCCCCCACCTCCTTTGCTTGGTTTGATTTTTGGCTTATGTTTTTGGTCAGCCTCTGTTAGTGATCTTTGTCTGAGTTTAGAACCTTGTTGATGTTTGTTTCCTTCTTCTTTTGTTGGTTAACTTCACCGTGCCAAAATAGTTGACTTGTCTTTTATGCAAGCCTTCCTTCCAAGTAGGGTTTATACTGACTTTAGGGCATTCTAGAATTTGTTTGGTGGTTGTATAGCAGAGTTCCTTTTGCTTTGTTCTTGTCACCTGCATGCTTTTAGTTTGTAGGTAGTTTTTCTTTTGCATTTATAAAAGAAAATTAAAAAGAACGCATACTTGTTTTTGCTGCTTTCCCCCCTACCTCTTTCTTTGGATTGACCTTGTTGGACAAGGTACTGAGCAACCTTTGTTTGTAGGTTTAGATTGATACTTGGGACTTCTTAACCTTTGTTTATGTCAGTCTTATTGCTCAGTCTCTTCATTCCAAATTTTTTGGCTTGTTTACCTTTGTAAGCCTTCTTTTCAAGAGAGGTTGATATCTAACTTTAGGGAAACCTAGGGTTTATTTGTGGGGTGTAGAGTAGTTGTCTATTTGCTTTGTTTTCAGTACTTTCTTGCATTAGTTGATAGGATGATTTTTCTTTTGCATTTATAAAAGAAAAAAGACAAAAACACATGTTTGCTTTATATGCATGTAGATTAGGTTGTTAGTCTAGATTGCATAGCATATCATTGTTTTTGAAAATTAAAAATATAAAAAGAATTTTTGCTTTTTGCATGTCATATCTCTTTGCTTAGTCATTTTGTTTCAACTTTGAGTCAAAACACCACATAAGTTTCATGCCATTTACCCTCTGACTAAAAACAGCCCTTAAAATAAACGATATAGTTTAAAAATTATTAGTAAGTTTTATTTTATAGGGTCATACATCAACTAGCTCAGGCTAGACTTGTGGATTAGGGAGTTTCAACTCTCCACAAGTGTTTAAATTTCAGACGTAGTTGGCCAATCACTAGGTAAACCCTTTTTTGTGTTGATTGTATCTAGCAAGCTCCTCTCAAACGGGAGTTAAGCACGAGGCCGCATGGAGACTTGGACTGAGGAGATAACCCTCTGATTCCTTGTCAAAGCGTAGACCAGGGTTTTTACGCATCTGGGAATTCTGTCTTAGACAGGGTTTCGGGCTTAGCTACTCTGCCCATGCATACGAATTAGGCTGACGACTATCCCCCCAGACTGTCAATATAGTTAAGGTAGCCTTTAGTCTCTTTGACATCTAGGGTTCATACACAGGTACACCGGAAGGTTATTTCTGGTTGACCTTGGACGGACTTGGAAGGTAACCCCGATAGAAAGTGTGGGAGGGCAGTGGGTGATTCCTCCGCTTGTGCCTAAGAACATCTACAGGGACGCCAAGTAACTATCTCTCAGCTTTCTTCTAGAAATTATATCTTATACATGTTTGTCTGTTTGGCTTTAGGAATTTTTTAGTGAGTGTTGTGTGGTTTGTCTATACTTAGTGTGCCTTTAGGTGTGTGCTTTGTAATTTTGGTTGACTATCAACCTCAGACTTTGTCTCCTAGTTTGAAACTATGGCTAACACCCCTTTGAACACCAACCAAGAGATCCCCATGTTGGGAACTCCTTGTACTATTCCTCCCACGAGGAATGTTGGTGTTCCCTTGATGACCACCCTGAATCTACCTGGATTCACCCTAGGGCTACCGGTGTGGTTGTTTTCCACTCCAACTGTCCTGAATGCTCCTGATGCTTCTCAAGTAAGCTCCTTATATCAAGGGAATCAAAACACTGCTTCCCCTTCACCTGTAGTTGATTCTCCTCCTCCTTCTACCTCATGTGGTGAAAGTACTGATACTAGTAATCGGCAATCTAAAAGGAGTAAAAGAAGGAGGAATAGGAAGAAGGCACATAAGCAAGGGGGCACCCGTTCAACCTCTACAAGTCAAGTTGAACCTCACCCCCCAGCCTCTATAGTTCATGCTGGGGGCACCTATCTAACCTCTGCAGGTCATGTTGGATCTCCGCACTCAACCTCTGCAAGTCAATTTGATCTTCACCATCCAGCCTCTGTGGTTCATGCTGGTGGGATCCTTCCTACCTTTCCAAGTCATGTTGGACCCAGTCTCTCAGCCTCTGCAAGTCACGCTGGGGGAAGTCTCTCAGCCTCTGTAGTTCATGCTGAAGACAATCTGTTAGCCACTGCAAGTCATGTTGACACTGTTGAAAAGACTACCCGTTCAAAACACAAGCCCAAGTTTCCTTGTAAGCTTTGTGAGGGAGACCACCTTACTTATAAATGCCCTTCTATCGTGGAGGTGCGAAGAGTTTGGTTTCATGGTCATCCCGTTTTTGAACATCCTGAAGTCTCTCAACAACCACCCTCTCTTAGTGAGGTTGGACCCAGTCACCCAGCCTCTGTAGTTCATGCTGGGGGGAAACTCTCATCCTCTGCAGGTCATGTTGAGAGCAAACAGTCAGCCACTACTAGTCATGTTGACACCATTGAAAAAAGTGGTCATTCGAAGTGCAAACTTAAGTTCCCTTGTAAGCTATGCAAGGGAGATCATCTTACTCGCCAGTGCCCTGCTATAGCAGAGGTGCGAAGAGTGTGGTCCGAGACTCAAGAATTTCCTTCTCCTGAACAACCTATAGTTTCTCAACAACCTACTCAACCTTTGGTTGATCAAGTGGTTGAACCAATCTCAGATTTGGTCGATCCCACTCTTCTTTCAGAGAGTGATCCTGATGTGATTGAACCAATGTCATCTTTGGTCAATCCCACTCTCCCTTCAGAGAGTGACTTTCACGAAGCGGTTGAATCGAGTTCAGTATCGATCAATCCCACTCTTCCTTTAGAGAGTGAAGTGTCTACTGGTCACATTTTCTTCACTTCCAGTTCAGAACTTACTGAACAAGGGGGAACTAAACTTGCCCCAGATCAACCCCCACCAAGCTCTCGGATTGCTTCCTTTGATTGGGATAACCTACTTGAGCCGCGCCTTCCTTCCGATGCACCTTTCCAGATAAAGGCCAAAGTTGAACCATATACGATTGCTCGTTGTATTGTTGATGAAGGAGCCTCAGTCAGTATCTTGTCTGCTCGTGCTTGGCGAGGCATGGGATCTCCCAGCCTTGTGTCGACTGCTAGTCAGTTACTGGCGTTTGATAGAAGAACTTGTATAGCCTTGGGAAATCTTGCTCAAACACCTGTTACTTTGGGTGGGAATACCATCTTAGTTGACTTCATGGTGATAGAAGACCCCTTGGACTTCAATATGCTCCTTGGACGTGATTATGTCTATGCCATGCAAGCTGTGGTGTCAACATTCTTTCGTGTGATGTGCTTTAATCATGGCGAATAATTGTCACTATCGATCAGTTGTATTTTCTTGATCTGTCTCCTGACCCAACTAGAGACCAGGTCTTTCCTTTATTGATTCCTAGTGTTTCTATAGACACTACCCCACCACAGGTGAACTATGTGGCCTCTTGTCCTTTGTGTTCAATTGCTACTGAGAAGCAGCCTCTGTTTTCAGGCTTACCTTCTCGGGACTTGGTCCCAGCAGTTGACCAGGTGAGTCATCCTATACAGACTATAGAGCCTTCTCTCCACTCTGTCAATCCATTTGAAAGTTTAGACATGTGTCCTATCTCAGATGATCTCCTTCCTTCGGATGAAGTCTTCCTAGATTCTTTGATACAGTCTGACCTTCTTTTGGATGTTGGTTCAGTTGTGACTAAGTCTAACCCTGATTTGCCTAGTAAGCATGACCTTTCTTCTTATGTTGGTCTTGTTGAGTCTTTTGACTCTTCCTTTGAACAGCAAGTCAGTGATCCTGATGAGTTTGATTTTGCTTATGGATTTTTCAACTCATGTGATACTGAGTTTGTTCCTACAGACTCTATCTCCCTTGTTGATTTTTGTTCTCCTTCTGAGGTTGATCTTACTGATTATAAAACCTCGAGCCTTGGCATTATAGAATCTTCTTCGGTTGATTCTGCCTTGACTTTACCTTTTATAGAAGATAGCAAAGTCACACGTGTTTCTACCAAAGTGACCCGCATTGGATCTTTTCTTCAGAATATGATCCTGATGTTGTTGTTTCTTGGAGACAGGATTTTTAGTTGGATTCATGACTGTTTACTGGCCTTGCCTTGTTGTTCAAGTCGTAAATGCATTTGCATGTGCCCTGCTCGCGCTTATGAGCCTGATGCCGACTTCCACGCTTTTACTTCTTTGTATAAGCCATCATCTTTGTTCTCATCGTCGCTAAGCCTTGTATCATTTTGCCTTTGCAACTTGACACCTTTTACCTTGAGGAGACGTTCCCCGAGTGTCCTTATCTTGATCACTTTCCTTGCATTATGCATAGGTTTTTTCCTTGCGCTTGGAACTAGTTTTGCCTGCCTATGACACTCGTCTCCTCGCATTTAGAGCATTCTTTCTGCTCTCCTTCAAGCTCGTTAAAAACAGTAAGGAGGCCGCGAGTGGACTTTTACGGACTCGTTAAAACTTCACGGGAAATATTTTGAGTTTCTTTAGGCCCAAGTCTAACTCCTCAAAATAGACTTGACTGCCAAGTAAACTTGTCCATTCAGGCTCGTTAAGATTATGTGAATGGGCATCCACATTGGTGGTAGGTTATCTCTTTCTCGGACCATGTGGAATAATATGAGAAAGGATCCCTCTCTTTTCTATTTGAATTGAGAAGAGTATTCTCGGGCATAAGTTTATCGCTTTTCCGGACCTGAGGGACTAAACTTACGGAAAAGGAACCCCCGATATGAGCCTAGTTTTCTCTTTTTCGTGCTCTGGACCAAAACATGAAAAAGATTCCGAGTGTACTTTATGTCTTTGTCATGCTTGTTAAACCCTAAAGAACAAAGCATCGAGTTTATTGTTGTAAGCCCCATTTCTCGTAATCAAATGGATCTTTTCGAGTGATCTTTCCTTCCTTCACACTCGTAAAACTCAGGCTATGATTTTGAAGGAGCATTGGGTAGGTGGTAATTTAACCTTTTTCGGACCTTCCTGACTAAGTACGAAAAAGGTGTGCCTTTTCTTCTTCGAAAGTTAAGAGAGTTCTTCTTTGGTATGTTTTATACTTTTTCGACCTTAGGAGACTAAATTGTACGAAAAAGCACCCCCCTGGAGTCTTCTTTGGAGTTTTCAGACTCTCTAAACTATGAAAACATCGTCGAGCATGTACTATTTCGGGCTCATAAAATCCACGAATCAGTGCTTTATCAAGCATTCTTCTTTCTTTTCTTCGAGCTTGCCAAAAATGAAGATGGTCCTGATTTTGCTTTCTTGGACTCGTTAAACTTTTACAAGAAAGGGGGGAAGGGAAGTTCATTCACATGTTTTTTACATCATGGCAGCAAATCTTGTTTCCTTGAACAAAGCACTAGTTTTGAGTCTATCGACAGTTGGGTCCTAGTTTTTTGATCTTATCCTGATTCAGAGTTTTTACTCCTCCAGTTGGTTTCTTTTCCAATTATATGGGGAATATGGCAATGTCTCCTACATTGCAGATTTGTTTCGTTGGTCCTTTTTGTGTCAAAAGCTGCCTAAGTCACTTTTGTGTCGTCCTCACTATTCAAGGATTAAACCTTTGTCGGCCATTCTGTAGTTTCCTTGACCTTTTGTGTCGGCCATTCCCTGGTATTAGTTCATTACAGCATGTCTTCGGCGTTCCTTGTCATGAAATTCAGTACCAATTTTAGATCCAATTAGTCTTTGACTTACCTCGTGTTGGATGATGAAGGATGCCTTAATGCCTTCCTTCCAACGGATCTCTTCCTATAGACTGCAACACCTCTTGCTCTGGGAACGAGATTTAGAGTTTTATGACAGTACCTTGGGGATTGTTGTCATCAGTGGAAATTTCCCTCACTATTGGGTAGTGGGAATACCTTAATGTCTCCTATTCGATAGATTCTTCAAGTGTTCGACTTCAAGTCCTTGTAATCACACTTGTTAGAATGTACTAGGTACCTTGGGGACCATTTTCATTAATGGTGGTTTCCCTCGCATTTGTTAACGGTTTTCATTATTGACCGGTAATCAAATGGTTTCCTCCATGTTCGACTTCAGCTCCTTTATTCGCTTGGTTAAGATTCGTACCTTTTTTGGGCGGTTTGGATTGAAGACCTTGGGCCGACAGTAGCATTATCATCATTTTGCTATTGCCCAAGCTGCGCAAGACCTTGTTACATTTTATATGGCATTTTGTTGAGACATAGATCCACCTTGTATTTTTGTGGCTATGATCGATTGTTGGACATGGATCCACCTTGTTCATTTGTGGCCATGGCTCCTTTAGATTTGATATGGTGCCTTTTTGCATATTGCGCGACCATTATAGTTTCATCAGTTATACATATGTTGGATCTACCTATATATTTATGGCGATGTTTTGTATATGGACTTGTATGTCCCAGAGATCAGTTTTTCTGACATTTATCTCTCTTACAGGTACCTTTGTTCGAGCCTTTTGATCTAGGATTCTCTGCTCTCTCCATACTCAGTCGTTTCCTTTATAATGTATTTCGGTTATCATCTTCCCCTCTAACCTCACACATTAGGGGGTATCTGTTATAGCTCAAAATGACACATCTCTTCCTGTGACCACTTTCCCATGATTCTGTCGCATGTCGACATTCCATGACGGCACTTCATGAAAAGTCACTGAAAGTCACTGAAAAAAACCTAACTTGGAGGACCTATATCTTGATTTTTGTAACTCCGTTTGACCTCATCTCTACACCGTTGGAAATATATTTCTGTTAGCTAAAACTTTCCAGAAGACACCAAAGTCTGAAAATGCCCATAAATACCCTAAAAATGATTTTTTTGTCTATATGCGGGTTTCCTTAAGGCAAACCCGTGGATGATACGTGAGTTGCTCTCTATCATACCCGCGTATACAGAAATTTGCTTATATACGCGACTTTTTGTACTAGAAACCCGCGTGTATTTTTCATATATGAGACTGTCCAGTTATGCAACCCACGTATGCCTTTTAAAAATGACAAAAAACACGCCTTTTGAATTTCGGTTAGTTTGGGTAGTTATGCGATTGAATTCTTCAGTTGTAACCACTTTTTCTTCGCCCCTAGCTCTTCCTTAACCATATAAATAGAGGTAGGGAGGTCCATGAGTGGGGACTTGAATTTTTTCATTGTTATGCTGGAGGAATTGGAGCTCTCTTTGCCCACACCTTTGCCCTAGAAGCATTCTCCTTGTGTTGCAGAGCTTGGAGGATGAGTTCCTTGGAGAAGAGAAGCAGCAGAACCGGATCGAGGTTTCATGAGGTGCCGAACTTGAAGAGAAGGTATACTTGTACTTGTTTTCAAGATTAATAAAGATGTGATATTCTTCTTCTTCCCAAATCATTGTTCAATGTGTGATTGAATCTCTGTTTATGATCATATGATGATGTTATTCAGATCATTATTTCATGTTTATTTGATTATCATTGTTTTATATGTGGTTATAATGGTTTGAGGAAGGTATAATTCATTTTGTAGGTCTCTTGGAGCAAGAGGAGCAATAAGAGGATTGAAGGGCTGCTTGGATCAACCTTCGTTTGGCTAAGGTATGAACCATTCTAATCTCTTAAACTTGCTTATATATGCTTGTTGAACATTGTGCATCTCTCTTTCAACCCCAGTATGTTGATGGCCTCTTAAACCCTAGCCATAGGATACTTTCCTTTACAACACCATGAAATGGGTTCGTACCTAAGGTTAAATTGAAACAGTCATAAGGTCATGCAAAATGCAAGCAGATGTGAAATCCTAACCTATATGCCAGTTTAGACATGATACCTGTGATAGGAACGAATGGGTCGAAACCTCGGAGAGAGTGTACAAAAACTGGACCCTACATGACAACCATATTAGTCCAAAAGAACCCAAGATAGTCAATAAAGAATCCAAACTATAGGGAATAGAGAGGAATGATCATGACAAATAAATTCAAAGGAAATAGTGTGATAGACGATGGACCATAAAAAGGAATGTAAAGTGTATACCCAACGTTCACGTATCCACCACCACCCCCGTGAGGGTGACCACTGGTGTAAAGACCCAACGAAGGGAATAAAAATCCTCCACAAATGGAGTAGAGGATGGAATATGACCATTCCCAAATCTATGAGCACGGTAAGGGGTTGTGATGCCCCCATGTCTGAGACCAGGATCCATACTAGGACCAAGGACGGGTGATAGAAAACCAGGCATACCAAAAATAAAAGGACCTGAACTCAAGAGAGCATAAATATACTCAAGTAACCACCACGATCCCAAAGACCAACTAGCGCACAAAGAGCACACTCCTAAGAAAATATACAACCAAAATATAAGAAAACCAAGGGGAGGATATGTGAGCTCAGGAATGCAGCAGGTATGTCTCGCCTAGGAGAGGCTCGAAACTCCCATACACTACAAGCGGAGGTTCGTAACCAATTATTGTGGCCCTCAGCTTCAACACGTATAGCGACTGCGCTGTCCGACCCAAAACTGGCCAGGACACCTGCAGAATAACCCCTGCAAAGTACCCCCTCGATAACCTAGGTAAGGCAACTAAGGTCACCTCAATATAATCAATCATTAGGTGGACAGTCGCAGGCGGGATTGATCGTATGGGAAAGGTAGGAAAGCCTGAAACTCTCGAAAGAGCCCCCAAATACGAATACAATCCTGGAAATATCTCTGGTGCTACTCAATTATGACCAGGGGTCATCCCAATCATTAACCACTCACACTGCCTCGTGCTTAACTCCCTTGTAAGAGGAGGATCCTAAGAAACACTAATTATACCAAGGAATTTCACACTCTCACCTAGACAGACACATACATGTTTTGTTTAGTGGTCTTGGAGAATTTACTCACAATGAACTATTCCAAGACCCTAAAACCTAATCTTGTCGGTGTACCCTATAAAAGAAAATAGTGTAATCCATTTTAATTAAGCATTGATTTTACTTGGCTTATTACTCAAAAACGTAGATGATCGTGCAACCAATGGTGTTATGACACAACATGAAGTAAAATGCACACCTAACAATCAATGCAAATTCATTGTGTTGAATGAAAAATAGGGCATGTTACTACATGAAATGCAAATTTTTCTTCAAATGACAAATGCAATCATTCCTATATGAAAGCCTAACTAATACTTCTCTAAGCAAACCTAGTGCAAGTACCATGCAAAATGCAAAGTGAAATGATGCATAATGATGCAAAGAAACAAATATTTTTGGATTTTTTTGAATAAAAACGAGATAATAAAGAAAAAGAATGACTCTACCACCCCCATACTCTGCAAGCACTATCAAACAGCACCCATGCAAAGCACTAAAGTAAAAGAGACCTAATGCACTAATCCCAAAACAAAAAATCGAAAATGCAATGATAAGAACATTCTTAAAAAAAAATTAGCCTAAAAGGCGTCTCTGGTCAGAAACGGAGGTGTATACAGACTCTAGAAGCTTCTAAGGAGACTCAGCAATCATCAAAACTCACCCAGCAACACTCAATATTTCTCTAAAAGGAAAAACTCAGGGCATACGCGATTGTGTGCAAAAAACCCATGTATATACGCGGATATCTCAGTCAAAACCGTGTGTACACGCAACTATGAGGCAAAAACTCGTGTACAGGAAGAAAAAGAGATAAAAATGAAGGAAAACAGATAAGCTGAGACAAAATTGACTCCTATCAGACACTACCAAGAAAACATGCCCCCATACTCGACTCAGAAACAGAGAAATCAGAGCAATTCAAGAACATTGAATGCCGATAAAAACCCCCAAAGAAAAAATGACTAGGACCTCCCCAATGGAGTCGCCAATTCTATTACGGAGAGAAATTCCTATGGATTGGGGTACCACAACAGACATATTAACTCCAGAAATCAATCCTTCCCTATATTCAAGAGAAACCAAACATCTAACACTAAAGGATCTCGATTCGTACCTTATTCCGAACGGTTGATGTAGATCCCCATTGAGCTTTTCCACTCTCGCTTGTATTAGCAATTTTCTTCCTCAACATTCAGCAAACAAGAGAAGCATGCTATATAATTGTGTTAGACCTACTCTAGCATATATAATCAATAACATATAAGCATTTACAAGCATCCATGGATCAAATACTCATTTAAATACACATTATTGGACAGGAAAAGATATTTCTATTGATATAAAACAGAGATTACAACAGTGACAACCTCTGTCGGCACGTCTACGAATCAGAGAAATTGAGTCCCCCACTTAGGCCTCCACCACTTCACTCCTCCATCTCTCGATAGCAAGCTCACAAGCAAAAGGCAAGCTTGGGAAGAACACAAAGTGCTCCAAGGGACAAAGGGATGCAGGCTCAAGTATAAGCTCTGGAAACAATGGACAATAGTTTTCTTGCTCTTCAATTCCTCCCCCTTCAATATATCCAAAGGGTTCCTTATATAGCTCTTCAATGGGATAATGAAAGGTCGAATCCAAGCAATCTCAAGGCATATGGAAGGCCAAGAGACAAGTGACTAGGATCCACATCAAGGAAAACTCCAAAATCATTTGGCCTTTTGCACACATCCCGATGTACACGGGTTTAAGGGTCAAATCTGCGTATATACGCGAGAAAGGGATTAAAAGTTGCGTATGGCAATTATTGCATGTTTTTAGGGATAATTTTGGAAACATCAAAGGTACAAAAATGGTCCATGGGGTCTAAAGAGTCTGCAGAGGGACAAGGAAGTCCATAAAAGTGTGATCCACCATGTGTGGTAAAATCAGCTGTAACACTTGGACATTTTAGTTGTCACTCATAAAACCTTCAACAATCAATCCTATGATTGCATTGCCAGTAGATATCATGTTCTTGTAGCCTTGGAATACAATATATCACATGACCCATACTATAAATATGTACAGCTTGACCAACCTACAATTATGGCTTTGCCAATTTCCCCCACTAATGTTTCCCCTTTTATTCGACATTCACACTCCACTGCCCTTGATTCTAGTTTTCCTGCTAAAGATGTTCACCCTTTTCAACACGACATTTCAGAGCCAAACTCCCAACAAAATTCGTCCTTTTCTAATATTCTACCCAATACATACACAGAGTTCCAACAAATCAGAACTTTCTTGCAAACACCTTCTTCATCTCCAACAAATGCAATGGATTGGCCACCTATAGGTTTGTCACCTGTCAATGAATACAATACATAGGGGCTTTTCTCAATGGCATTTCCATCACTTTTCCCCCAATGCACTGCCATGTTCAAACAACCTCATTTTAAATCAGTTGATCTCCACGAATATGCATTGCACCTTCTTCGATACTATGATAACAGGTTCGGTTTCCACCCACGATTCTGTTACTACCTTTACAATCTCATCACGCGCCACTATAGCCAATCAATAGCAGCAATCTTTATTAAAAAAAACATTGAAGACAACTTCCCCACAACCATCTCTGAACTCAACAACCGCTTGGAACAAACTCCTTCAGAAAAACTACCAAATCAAATCATGCGTTTTGGCACAACACTCAATGGAACACGGTCTTTCTAGCACAAATCAAGGAACAACTTGACAGATATGATTTCCCAGCTTGGTTGCCCAACTTTTTTCTTCACTTTGAGTGCGGCCGACACTAAGTGGCCCAACCTACATGTATTTATGCTTGGGACACCACCCACTTCTTTTAGCAAGAACCAACAATGGAGAATACAAAATATCATCTCCAACCCACATCTTGCATCGCTCTACATGCACCATAGGTTCACAATATTCCATGAAGAGGTCTTGGTTAAACACCTCCATGCACACGAGTTTTGGTATAGGTAAAGTTTCTTATCCCTTCTTCCAGCAACATATCTATTTTCCTTTTATTATTTTGCCACATATTACTAACACATATTTCATGCATAGGTATGAATGGCAAAGTAGAGACTCTGCACATTTCACGGTTTCATATGGTTACCAAATGCACCTGATATGGAAACGCTTGACTAGGAGAATGCTACTGAGGTTGATAAAGCTAAGGAATTCTTTGATCAATTTATTTCTACTTGGAACACACGAGATAAAAACCAGCAAACCCCCTTCTTACCCCACTCTGCTATGCCTGATCCATGACTATTATCTACTGACGACATTCTAAAAAAAACCATTTTCATGACTATACAGAACTACTCAATTGCATCCAACAACACACAAATGCACAACAAATACATGCCTCCAAAAAAATGGGTCTTCCTACACATGTCGTTATAATGCACCATGGCCTTTACAAAACTCATCTTACATGTTCATTGATACCAATGGAAAAAAAACATACAAACCAGCTCGCAATGATGATCGTTTGAATAGCCATATACCTTCCATCCTATCAATATGGCGTGGGAATCTTGATTGTCAACCAGTTCTCAACATACATGTCGTTCAAAAATACATTGCTAAGTATGCATCTAAATTAGAAACAAAATCTGAAAGCTTTCACCAAATGCTTCAACGAATTATCCATGTTGCACCACTCCTTTACCCTTCCATTGTTGCTATTCAAAAGTTCCTTTCAGAAACACTTATTGATCATGACATTGGAGCCCAAGAAACATGCCATATGTTGCAAAAACTACCACTCACAATTAGTACCCGTACTTTCTTATCCCTCAATGTCAACCGAAAAACTTATAAACGTGTTTCATCAAACAATCCCACATCCTTCACATCAACAAACTTCATAGATGCCTACCTTTCACGCCCTTCCACTCTTCGTTCCATATCTCTCATTGCAGCTACAAGATCTTGATCATATAATGCTCATTGAAAAAAAGGAAAATGGAAACCAAGAGATCCCCCCACCATCGTCCATGTTCTTCCTCGTTACTATTCAATCCCCTCCATAGATACACCCTTGTTCATTGATTTCTGTATATCTAAACTCATGCTATACAAACCTTTCCGCAATATACAACTCGACATTGGTGCTTTCGATGATTCCATTGTTACAAACTGGCAAGAACTTAAATTGACCTACACTCCTTGGCATGTTAATCGGAAACCAGTTGAACCCATTTCCTTATCAGAACACACCATGGTTTCTGACGATTTGAAAAACCCACAACCCATGAAATTGGATGAATGGGAATTTCTCTCCCAACTACACCCTACCAATGACATGCAAATAAGTGACCTCGAAATCCTTGGTCATCGTGACTTTGACAAAAACCATAATTGGCATCATACAACCATCCCCCTCAATTTGCAAGAACTTGCCATTGACTTCATACAAAATAATAGCTCACACCACCACCTCACTCAACCATCCTACTCTGATACACCAAATTATCAAGCATTGTCCCCAACTCAAATGAAATCCCACTCCATTGTCATGAATCACTCCACAAACATCCTAATAAGTCCTCCACTCAGAATGGTTGTGCAAGGAACTGTTGGCACTGGCAAATCATTCTTCATTCGTTGCATAAGAGAATCCATTTCCTTGACCAAAAACTTCAATCAATCCCCAATATTGCTACAGGCCCCTACCGGCGTTGCAGCATTCAACATCCAAGCATCTACTATCCATTCATCCCTTCATATTCCTATAAAAAATTTCATGCCTTTGGAAGGGAATTCACTTTCAAACCTCCAAGAGGAACTTCACCATATCCACAACATTCTCATTGATGAAATGAGCTTCCTAGGCCCAACACTTTTAACCCAGATTGATGAACGTCTCTGTGAAGCATTCCCTCACCATAAAAACATCTCTTTTGGTTGTTGCTCAATTATTCTTGTGGGAGACCTTGCCCAATTACCACCAGTTATGGACATTCCATTGTATGCAAGCTCTTCCCATGGTACTGCACTTTGGTGCAACTTCAACACAGTTATAACACTTTCAATTGTTTTTCGCCAGCAAGGAAATGACCCATCATAGGTCACCTTCAGGAACCTTCTTAACAACATCAAAAATGTAACAACTACTATAGAGGATTGGAAGCTTCACATGTCCAAGACAGACTCCTTCCTTTCTAAGGATGAGTTATCTGCTTTCAAAGGTTCCATGCACTTATTCGCAACCAATCAACTAGCTTCACTTCATAATCTACACATGCTGAAGTCTTTGCAAATTCCAATAGCACTTTCTATTGTTGAGCACGTAAACAACAATGATGCTTCTCAAATTGAAGATGAGAAACTAGAGTGTGCAGTGTTACTTTTCCCTAGGCAGCGAGTAATGTTAACATCAAACTTATGGGTTTCAACAGGCCTCGTTAATGGATCGCTCGGACTAGTGGTTGATATTTTCTACAAATCAAGCCATCATCCTCCACAACTTCCAACATTTGTTGTTGTTAACTTCCAAAAGTACATTGGTCCTGCATGGCATACCAACAATCCTACTTTTCTACCAATTCCACCTATACAAAGGTGGGTTCATACTCAAATCCCACTTAAAATGGCATGGGAATTAACAATACATAAATCTTAAGGAATGACATTACTAAAGGCTACAATAGACATTGGTACAATGGAGCGTTAAGGTTTGACCTTCACTGCACTTTCCATAGTCCTGTCCCTTAAGGATGTTCACATATCCCCAGCATTTTCCTATGATCGATACAAACGTATGCAAGATAATCCACATGTCAATGTAAGGAAAAATGAATAGACATTGCTACAATCATTGGAGCTCCCTAAGTAACTACGTTCTATATGTAGGTACTTCTCCTTTTCCACTGTTTCATTTTCTTTTACATCCTTTCAAGCTAACTCCAAATTCTCTGTTCTCCCTAACTACTTTTCTACTTTTCATGTGCAGGATCTACTCCTCAACAAGCTACAAATTGCTTGTTTTAATCTACATATAAATCTCATATTTTGCATTAACATATATGTAGTCACATCAAAACATTATAATGTAAGAGGATTGAAATGTATATGAATTCATTTCAATAGTCAAAACAATTTGACAAAAAAAATTAGAATTGCTTGGCTTTTATATTTGTAGACCTACTAAATTCTTAAATGTAAGGATGTATGAATCAAATTATAATTTTTTCATAATATTATAAATCTTATTTTTTATTATGAATTTAATTTATCTTTTTCTAGATATATACAACAATTTTAAGTTTTTCTTTATAAATTTTTTGAGATATTTTCCAATGATGTCCATTAAAATGTTATGAATTCCTTATTAATGATCCACATTTAAGAAATGTATACTTGATTGTAATATAAGAGCTACAAAAACTAAGAATCCATTGTCATTTGGATGAGACAAGAATAATTTTTATGATTACTTTTGAAATGCAGATAATGTAATGGCCAATTATGTGAATAATATAATGATAAAATTTGTGGTTCAACACTTCAAATTCTCTTTCTTGTTGTATATGTCCACATCTCCTTGCTTAGCTTGCAACACGGCGTTCTTTTATTGCACCCCTAGGTACAATTGCTAGTTACACCAAAGGTGTTATTTAAGGGTTGTTCCTCTACAGGTTTTCGTTCTCTGTCGACAACCTGTGAGGAACCTCCACGTGTCCACAGACTCGGTGTAATTATTGCGATCAATAAGTACTGAAACGAGTTTGGGTTTCACCGGTGCGGAGAGCTCGAGCTGGTAGTGCTAGCGCCTCTGTTTGACGGGAGAGCTCGAGCTGGTAGTGCTCATACAGTCTTATAGTAATATCCTAGGTGATCCTCAAGTTCTGAATAGGCGCATTCATCTAAATGTGAGGCTTTCTAACCCTTTCAATTTAGACTGCTCCATTAGCCACGGAACACTGGAACCATCCCGCTATTTCGTGCTAGCAACTCAATAATTGTTCTATCTCGTACCATATTACCATTCATTCCAGGGGGGTTGTAGAGGTATAGCCATGTAATTATTGAACCCCAGTAAAGCAAACCATAGTTTCGAGAGTTGCTAATTGAAGGTAGGGGCAGTGCCATGAATCGGTTGATGTTTTCGAGGGCGGAGATAAAATCACTCAACCAAAAATCTTACTTGACTCGACCAAACGGGGCCACCCTATTCGGTACCAAAAATAGATGCAACAGGAATAGAAGGAAATGGTGTGCTCCTGCTTGCTTTGTTCCATCAATCTCAACCCTTGCTCTTGCCTATGTGGGCTATAGCTTTGCAACTTGTCACCTAGGTAAATGAGGTAAATTGGCGTTCTATTAGCTCTTCCCAAACGAAGGCATGTGACAACGTAACTACAAATTCAGACTGAATTGATGTAACTACACAAATTGATGAGAAAACTGCAAATAACCTTAGATAAAGCTCTGCAAAATGATGGAACAGCCTTCCCATTAGGAAAATAGACTCCATGGGCACAATTTTCATTAGTTTTTGAGCTAGTTAAGGTAAACCAACACGTTCTAAACTTCAAAATTGAACTGAGACGCCTAGCCCTGGGACAGCCAAATGTTATGGATTTTTTTCTTTCAGGTTTTTTTTATAAAAGCCCAAGATTAGAAAGTAACTCGAACCTAACCCAGTAACTTCCAAATTGTAGCGACAACAAAGATTTTCCAGAAGTTATTTTGTGCTTGTTAGAATACTTTGGCTGTCAAAATTTAAGAAAAGAAATAGCTGGAAGATTAAACATTTTTTGTTCTTGAGCTTTGTTAGGCTACAAATGACTAAAAGCAATCGGTAGCGGGAATTCATGTGCAACCTAGCGGAGATGCGGTTGAATGTGAGGGTTCTCCTGCCCCATTATGAAAAAACAAGCATGCAACAACTAGTTAGTGAAAGCAAGTATCAATCCGGGGATATGAATGAAAGATAGACTCATTAGCTAGTTGGTCAGGTTAAAGAAGGGAAAAATGGCCAATAAAAAAATCCTTCCTTACAAGCCCTTTATGCCTTGGGGTATTCTCTCTACTTAGTACTGTTTTCATGTTCGTAGAGGTCAGGGTATCAAATCAAGCTACGCTTGGAAGCTTTTTTTTGTCTCATCAACGCCAGGATGCACAATGTGGAGAAAGGTACAAAAGTATAAACCAGTGGAGTTGGATATTAGTGACAAAATATCAAAAATAAAACACCTGAAAAGATTAACGTTGGAAAGGTCATCAAAAAGGACACGTAAACGTGCCCCGGATCGATTGTCTCTTATTTAAACAGTTAAACAGTAAGAGGTTAGATATGAGAACGTGTCTTCTATTCAAGCAATAAGAAGTTAAATACAATTAAAAAATCCATTCAAGCATCTCATTTTACTCTTTAGTCATGTGTCTATCAATGATAAATTTGACATGGTATTAGAACTATGATCCAGGACATGAAGAGGATGTAGATGAATTTTATTTGTTTGGGAAGCAAGGAATTCTTTGTTTCAAAACCATTTATTTGAATAATGGTTTAGTAATTATTGCATGGATTCTCACAAAGAAGATTCAAGAACCCCTCAAAAGTTTTGTTGGCACATCGAGTCCCATTCAACTCATTTATTAAGAGTTGCAAAACCATTGGTAACAATAGGAACTCCAACGATAAAAAAAAAAATCGTTGGCACATCAAGTCTCATTCAACTCATTTGTTAAGAGTTGCAAAACCATTGGTAACAATAGGAACTCCAACGATAAAAGCATGCAAGACAATGTAATAGAATGAGTTCCAAGGAAAATTAATCCTTAACATGATGCTATCTTTTAAAACTAAAATTATATAATAAAAAAATGTGAGGACCCTGCAGCAAATAATTAATCAAAATACACGATATAGCAGCAGAACTCAAAATCACTTTTATATTAATCGCAGGCCACTTCGAGGGGGAAACCTCCTTTGAGCAAGCTCAATACAAAATAAATTCACCGTGCCTTCCTTGGCCTCAACACACACTTATATACTAAAAATACTATGGGTCAAAACCATGGGCCAATATAAACTATGGATCAACAAATACTACAGGCGGCTTACAAAGCATATGCGCCCAACAACAATAACACAAACTATGGATCAACAATTACTATGGGACGACTTACAAAGCATATGCATCCAACAACAATATACTAACACGGTAAAGAGAAGGATTGACATGGGTTCCTAACATCCCCTCCCCCTTAGAAAAATCTTTGTCCTCAAAGCTTTAGATGTGGAAATTGTCGCTGGATCTGAAGGAGTGGTTCCCACGTAGCATCCTCGGGCTGCATTCTGTGCCATTGAATTAAGACCTCTGTGATAGAGCGAGAGCAAAGCTGATGAGTGCGCTTATTGAGGACAGCCTCCGGCTCCAAAAAGATGGATCCTTCATTATCCAGTTCTGGTAAAATAGTTTGGCCTTTGATGTTGGTGCCAAGAACTTTCTTCAGACAAGAGACATGAAATACTGGATGAATGCGGGAAGAAGGCAGAAGTTCCAATTTATAAGCAACAGACCCAATCTTCTGAAGAATCCTATATGGGCCATAGAACTTTGGAGCGAGCTTATGACGCCC
Organism: Pseudotsuga menziesii; assembly: GCA_001517045.1. Lineage (NCBI taxonomy): Eukaryota > Viridiplantae > Streptophyta > Pinopsida > Pinales > Pinaceae > Pseudotsuga > Pseudotsuga menziesii. The sequence continues at coordinate 189,285 of LPNX010494462.1, forward strand.
TTTGAGTTTTAGTGAGGATTTCTTGTAAGGTTGGAGACAAAGAAAAACCCTATCACCGGCTTCAAAAGTGCGCTCAGAACGGTGTTGATCAGCTTGTTGCTTCATGCGATTTCTTGCCATGTGAAGATTTTCGCGCAAAATGCGAAGAACCTCATCGTGGTTTTGAAGGACCGCGTCAACTGCTTGAAATGGAGAACTGCTGGGGGTGTAAGGAAGAAGAACTGGCGGTGCCTGACCATAAACTGCTTCATATGGAGTCATTTTAGAGGCAGTGTGGTAAGAGGTATTGTACCACCATTTAGCGAGAGGGAGCCACTTTTCCCACTGATGTTGTTGCTCAGTGGAGAAGCAACGAAGATAAGTTTCCAAGCATTTATTGATAATTTCAGTCTGACCATCCGTTTGGGGGTGATAACCTGAACTCATCTTCAGTTTGGTGCCAGTGTGGTGAAAGAGTTCTGTCCAAAAATGACTGGTGAAAGTCGCATCACGATCCGAGACAATGGAAGAAGGCATTCCATGAAGATGAAAGATCCGGTCCAGGAAAATTTGAGCAATGGAGGAGGCTGTATAGGGATGGATGAGAGCACAAAAATGACTATATTTGGAGAGGCGATCAACCAAAACCAAAATCACAGTCTTCCCTCCAGATTTAGGGAGCCCTTCAATGAAATCCATAGAAATATCTGTCCATATACGGGTAGGTATGGGCAAGGGTTCGAGCAATCCTGGAAGGGGTGTTGTTTCACCCTTATTGCGCTGGCAGGTATCACATTCAGCCACCATCTGTTGAATTCTCCTTTTCATGCCCTGCCAAAAGAAGTTGCGCCGTGCCCGTTCATACGTTTTGAGAAAATCAGAGTGCCCAGCTGACGGAGAAGCATGGAGTTCATAGAAGATAGCTTGTTGAAGAGCTGTGTTCTGGGGAAGCACCAGACGACCCTTGTATCTCAGTGAAGCACCATCCCAAGAGTAATGTGGGACAACAAAAGGGTTGTTGTCCAAGCATTGGATGATTTGAGATAATGAAGAGTCATTGACATAACCCTGTTGAACCGATTGCAACCAATTTGGAACATGCATAGAAATCGTGGAAAGAGAACCTTAGTCATCAAATGTGCGAGAAAGGGCATCCGCCACAATATTGTCCTTACCCTTCTTATAAGTGATCTCATAGTCATAACCCATGAGTTTGCTAACCCATTTCTGTTGTGTTGGGGAGGATACACGTTGTTCTAGGAAATATTTCAGACTATGGTGATCAGTCTTGATGCAGAAATGATTCCCTAAGAGATAGGGTCGCCACTTTTGTATTGCATGCAAAATAGCCATCATTTCCTTCTCATATGTAGAGGCAGCTAAATTCTTATCGGAAATGGCTTTGCTGGTGAACGCAATGGGGTGTTCATCTTGAAGGAGAATAGCACCAATTCCATTGCCACAAGCATCACTCTCAATAGTGAAGGGCTTGGAAAAATCGGGCATAGCTAGAACAGGTTTAGTACACATAGCTTGTTTCAGCTTGTCAAATGCACACTCAGTAACAAGTGTCCATGTAAAAGCATCCTTTTTCAACAAAGCAGTTAATGGAGCTACAATCTTCCCATAATCCTTGACAAACGTGCGGTAGTAGCCAGTCAACCCCAAAAAACCACGAAGGCTCTTGAGTGTCTTAGGAGGCGGCCAATTGTTCATGGCAGCGATTTTGGCAGGATCCACACGAACCCCTTGTGCTGAGATAATGTGCCCGAGATACTCAACTTCCTTTTGGCCAAAAACACATTTAGACTTTTTGGCATGGAGATGATGATCAGAGAAAAGTTGCATTACAAGAGCCAGATGCTGGAGATGTTCATCCCATGTTTTACTGTAGATGAGGATATCATCAAAAAATACCAGAATGAATTTCCGCAAATAGGGTCGAAATATTTTATTCATCAAGGCCTGGAATGTGGAAGGATCATTAGTGAGACCAAAGGGCATGACCAAAAACTCATAGTGGCCATCATGTGTGCAGAAAGCTGTTTTAGGGATATCATCCTCATGAACCCGAATTTGATGATACCCAAAGCGAAGATCCAACTTGGAGAAAAATTGAGCACCATGAAGCTCATCAAGAAGCTCATCAACAACATGAATTGGAAACTTATCCTTGATGGTGAGGTGATTAAGTGCTCGAAATTCAATGCAGAGGCGCCATGACCCATCTTTTTTGCGGAAAAGAAGAACTGGTGAAGAAAAGGAACTTGTGCTTGGGCGAATAATACCTTGCTTCAATAAGTCCCTAACAAGGAGTTCAATCTCTGTTTTTTGGTGAAATGGGTAGCGATAGGGCCTGATGTTGGGAGGAATGCTTCCAGGAAGGAGCTGAATACGATGGTCCTATGGTCGTGAAGGTGGAAGTCCCACTGGTTCAGCAAAAACACCTGTATATCGATCCAGAATTTGTTGGAGATCCAAAGGAGTAGTGGGGGCCGCTGATGGTTGCATTTGAATGGAATGGAGTTGAGCGATGACACCATGGGAACTCTTCTTAAGGAGTTTTTTTATGCGATGTGAACTGATGATGCTGAGAGACCCTGGTTGTAATCCTTTCAATGTGTGTTTGTGTCCATCGGGGGAGAACTGCATCCAAAGTTTAGCAAAATCCCATAATATGGGGCCAAGTGTGCGCAGCCATTGAGCGCCCAAAACCACATCACATCCGCCTAAGGTCAAGGAAAACATGTCAGCGCAGAGGTTATAATCTCCCATAGAGATACGCACATTACGACACTTCCCTTTGCAAGGTAAGGTGCCCCCATTGGCAACCATGACTTCAAAGTTGGAGCAAGGATGGATAAAACAATCAGCTTGTTTGGCGATTCGAGGGTCAATGAAATTATGAGTGCTGCCAGAATCAATGAGTATGGTAAGAGGAAGCTTCTTGAAGTAACCGCATACCCGCATTGTTTGGGGGGCAGTGACTCCAGCTAAAGCATGGAGGGATATCTCGAGCTGGTCGTCCTGAGATGGAGGGTCAGTAGGCAGCTCCTGAATGTCAACCAGAGCATCCATTGGATCGGGAGCTTCTTCACCAATTTCAAAGGCAGGTGGAGAATCCACATCCAAGAGATAGAGCTTTTGTTGAACACATCGATGTCCCCGAGTGAATTTCTCATCACAATTATAACAAAGCCCTTTTTCTCTGCGTGCCTGCATCTCTGTTTCAGACAAATGCTTGATTAGAGGTGAGTGAGGAGCTGGCGGAATGGGAGGTCGTTGAGAACCCATATTTTGGAAGGGAACAAAAGAGGATTTGGAGCACTGTTGGGCTGCCATCTTGTCTTCTGCCAACTTGGCCAACCCCAGGGCTTCCATCATTGTGTTGGGACTGAACATTTTGACCTCAGAGCGAATTGCATCCTTTAGACCACTGATAAAACAACTCCGGTAGAAGTCATCGGGTAATCCTTCAGTGTGATTAGCTAGTTTCTCAAATTCATTTTGATACTCTTTCACAGTGCCAGTTTGGCGAAGTCTAGTGAGAGCTCCTGTGAAGTCATCAAATGCAGTAGGACCAAATCGCAAAAGGAGCTGGCAAAAATCAGGCCATTTTGGCTCTTCATGAACCTTGATGTACCAACGATACCATTGAAGAGCTTCCTGTTCCAAATGAAAGGAGGCAAGTGGAACTTTGTTGACATCAAAAGTATTATGAAGACTGAAATATTGTTCTGCACGATAGATCCATCCAGTCGGATCAGTACCATTGAAGCGAGGAAAATCTAGCTTCGGACCACAAAAATTGCTGGAAGAAGAGAACCCATTGTCTGATGAAGACTCGTACTGTCGTCTGGTGTTCATAGCTGAATGCTCAAGATGGAGACCAAGAAATTTTTCATCCAGTTCCTGGAGTTTGGCTTGAATGGCTGCAAGTGCTTCCTCCATGGCTTTTGCTCCTGTGCGGGTGACAACCATAACCAGGAGTTTTTTTTTTTCGGGGGGGGAGTGGGTAGAAAAACAAAAACAGAAACTATTTCAGTAGAGGAAAATCTAGATTTGGGAAAAAATCGGAAGGGTAATTTGGGTTTGAGTAAGTTTTCGACACTGCCGAAAGGACAGGGAAGCAAAAAATGGGGATTTTAGGAGCGGGGGAAAGAATGAGAAAATTTGGTAGAGAGGGACAAAGAAGCAGAATGAGGAAAGGAATACGGTGGCAAAATTTGAAGGCGTTTGGGTGAAAACGAAGGAGTTGTGGCAAACCCTAAAAATAGACAAATGTGGGATTTCGGGTCTTGGGAAGTGGAATTTGGGATAGGGTCTTCAGGAATGAAATATGCAGAATGGAATTGCAGAGGTGTCAGTGAATTTTCAGGGAAAACAGAGTTGAAACCAAGGAGACATGGCCGAAAAACAGAATTTTATATTTTTTTTTTTTCAGGAAGGGATCTGCAACGGCGCTAAAGTGATCGGAAACAGTGGAATCTGCAACGGCGCAGAAGTGATCGACAAAAAATGGATCTGCAACGGCGCGGAAGCGATCGGCAACAAATGGATCTGCAACGGCGCGGAATTGACCGACAACAGTTCTGGACAGAGGAAATCTGCGATTGTGCAACTGAAAATAGATATGGACCCCAGGTATGTGCGGCTTCCTATCGGTTCAAGGGAATCACTCGGCCACCAATGCTATCTGACGGCTTTCGTATTGGGGCAGTACCCCTCACTCCACGGCTCAGGTAAAACTAATAACCGCTTGGCCACAAACGACAGCTCTTGGTTTACCTCACGGGTGGGAACTAGTCAATCAGGTAGGGGTCGTTTCCCTTTTCGCTAGCAGGTCATCTCAATGGGCCAGCTACTTCGGGGTTCCTGTGGTACTCCTCACAATGAGTTTTAGGGCTTATGCCCAAGTACTTCCCACAGTTAAGCGGATAGGGATGATTCCCAGATCCGAACCTGCAATAGAAGCGAAAAAAAAAAAATTGGGCAGAAATTTCACCCAACGAGCCCAAGAAAGTGCTCTGATACCATATGTGAGGACCCTGCAACAAATAATTAATGAAAATACACGATATAGCAGTAGAACTCAAAATCACTTTTATATTAATCGCAGGCCACTTCGAGGGGGCAACCTCCTTTGAGCAAGCTCAATACAAAATAACTTCACCGTGCCTTCCTTGGCCTCAACACACACTTATATACTAAAAATACTATGGGTCAAAACCATGGGACAATATAAACTATGGATCAACAAATACTACAGGCGGCTTACAAAGCATATGCGCCCAACAACAATAACACAAACTATGGATCAACAATTACTATGGGACGACTTACAAAGCATATGCGTCCAACAACAATATACTAACACGGTAAAGAGAAGGATTGACATGGGTTCCTAACAAAAAATTATGGGCAACAATACTAACATGATGCATGAGCATCTCGGTGTAAATAAATTCTGCATTTCTAAAAAGAGTTTTTTGTTTTGATCCAAATTTTCTTCATTCGTCTATTATTTTGTTTGATACCCATTGAGCTAAAAGATTCATACGTTAAGTGATGAGGTCATGCATAGGGACTTTGAGCTTGATGTGGGCATGATTATTCCACCATTTTGCAAGGTAAATCGTAAATCTATTACTTATAAAAACATTCACCATAGGAGAAAAATGAGCAGAAACTAGAGAGTTCTTTTTCTCCATCCTCTCTGCTTTGATAAATTACATTTTCTTGACCTAGGGAAGCAGCAACATAATCGATCAATTCAAATATTTTCAGCGTATTCCGCTGGCAACACAAGACATTGGTGTCCTCCGAAATCTCATTTTTGACAACCTGCTCACGCCCATAATGTCATTTTGACCTCAATAGGACATCCAAGAGCCTCTTCCAATGCATTTGAAATGCTTACTTTTAGCTTTTTAGTCTTCACTTTCTGTTGTCCATGTCCAAGCTCCACATGAGCTATTGCTTGGGCTGAAGTGAATTAATGCACGTTGATTTAGAGCTATAAAACACTTATGATCAATTAATTCAATTACCCTCTAAAATATTGGGAGTTCTACATACCTTTGCATACCAGAAGGGACGCCAACTTTCCTTGGCCTTGTAACAAGTCCTCAAGAGTAGCGGAATGACTGCTTTTCAGTACATTCTGCCTTTTCTCCTCCATTTTGCGTGGGCTCACAAGATCAAGCTCCAATTTCACTTCATTCACCCTCGAGCAATTCAGTGATGGTGTTGGGAGGCTACTTTTTTTTTTGGGTGTGTTTTCATTCCATATTCCTCGAGGTATTAATATTGAAGATTTGTGTGAAAACTTTTTCAATGACTCGGTTTAGTTTATTTTATTTTATTTAATAATATATGTTTTTTTTTTCTTTTATAATAGTTTAAAATAAAATGAATGAATACATAATTTTGTGTATATTACAAAAATATGTGGATTAATGCTACATGATTCATAGGATTGTGAATGCTACATGGTTGAAGGGTTGTGAATGCTACATGATTCATATGATTGTGAATGCTATATGACATTAATGTTGAAGGGTTGTATGACTAGACTTTGTGTTTTATCTCAGTTATGATACATGGTATAAACATGATTGTACCATTAGAATGTGTGGTTTAGGTATTGTTAGGATTATGGTTGGATGTTCAAAATATTGTCATGCAATTTGGTTCTTAAGTTCTAAGAGTAACTTGGTAGAAATGAATGTTAATATCTAGCATTGAATTTTCCTTTGTGCATGTTGCCACCTATATTAATTAATAAATACCATCCATCTCAGCGTTAAATAACTCTTATGCCATGTCTTTCTTTAATGTTGGTTTGTTTGTGGCGTACAGACTATGCATTTGACCAATGCATTGCAATCGGAATCTCGCAACAGTAACCCTGACCTCACACAAAGAGGGAAATTCAAGGGAAGAGAAGTTCAACTTTTAAACTATACTATGAACACGATCTTTTCAACTTTTCCATACCAGAATACATCCATGCTAAATTAAGATTTCTTCTGTATAGAGAACTTGTTCTTTATAATTCTAAATCAAAATTATTTGAGCAAACATAGATTGTTTTTATTATTTTATTAAATTTGTGGGTTCATATCTAATTGAAATTTACTTTCAAGAAGAAGACAAAGGATTTATATTTTAATTTTTTCATAACCTAATTGAAATTTTGTTTCAAGAAAAAGACGAGGGATTTATATTTTAATTTTTTCAAGGATAATAATAAATGAGAGTTAAAAGCTTAAAGTATAATTGATGGTATTTGGACCTCCTTTAATTTATAAAAGTATTTTTATAAGTGAAAAAGACTCAACCGAACAAAGTTGTGATGGGCATACTAGGGCTACTGATCAACCTTCTTATTTTCAAGTAGAACGGGAAAACCACCCTTCATGCACAAAGTCAAGTTGTAAATGAGATTTGGATTTCCCATAGCCAAATATTCAACTAGGCGTTGCAATATGAACATAGAAACCACAGTTGCCACAACATATTTCATCTAAATAAATGCCATATCTTTTCCCAGCAGACCCGCACACCACCTTCAAACACTGTGAATTTGAAGGGACTTTGCAGGATAAAATGCCCATCCTTGTTCAACTATCTTTCTGGTTTGAATTCAAGGCAGTCGGTACCCCATATGGAGTCCCTATGACCCATGGTGTATGGGTGGTAAGTCACTCGAGTGCCTCTGCGCACGATAGTCCCATCAGGCAGAACGTCATTGTGGAGAGCGTGCTTGGATTCCAAGAGGACCAGCGGATAAAGTCTCATCGATTCACATATTGATGCATGTAGGTAATGCATGCTCTGCAGATCCTTGTATGAAAAACTAATGGACATCCTGACTATATGCTATCTATATTCAATACAAAGATTGACTTGGGAAATTAAAAACTTGAAACAAAATATTTTCTTCACCTGTGAACCTTATTTGGCCATTCAATGATTTTCAATACATGAGATTATAAGAGGACCCACGTGAATGATCGAGGGGAAAAATTGTGTCGTTTGTGGAAATTTTGATGTCTCGCATAGTTCAAGTTTCAATTTCAAAGGTATAGTCTCTCCACGTCCAGGTCAGGTCTCAATTTCAAAGGTATAGTTCCTCCACATCCAGGAGTTTCAATGTTCTCTAAAGCTACCTAAAACTTGGAAAATTCCTATAACTACTCCCCTTGGATTTTTGGACTTTTTTGCTTTGTAAGATTCCATTGGCATTCAAAGGATTGAGGCGAAAACATTGACTTATTCACCGAATGTTTTCAAATCTAAAACTTTATGTACAAAAGCTTTTTGGAGGAAACGTATTTTCATCTATGTGGCGATTTAGAAATTTGATGTAATTTATTTTCACTTATTTTCCTAGACTTTGTTTCATCACATTAACTTATATTATCTACACACAATTTTCTCTCATTTTTGAAACATATCAAAGTTCTCTTCGGTGTTTCATTTCCCCTCTTCGAGTTACTAGTCTATCAAAGGATCAAATTGTATGACTTAAATTCGTTGCACATTTTAGTCTACCTATTTCTAGGCGATTTAAGAGTGTTTTGCCACGTTATTGTTCCGCCACGTTCATGGTTGTTTTGGTTTTTCCAACGATTTTGCTTCAGTATCGCCACTTACCCATGGTTTCCATTTCCGTTTGCGGATGATTCGGTTTCCACTAGCGGGTGTATTAAATCTGAACATCGACATGAGATGTTCCGTTTTTCCTCGTGGCTTCCCACCTTCATCGTTTTTGCAATGGTGGCGAGCTCACAATATGTTACAAAAAACACTGACTTCCCATTCGTAATTTTGTGGTTATTATTATCGATCGTTGGAGTTTGTATGAATAGTACGACGAAACAACGTCAAATTTCAAAGGAGCGTTTCAGCATTAAAGCTTGACATAGTTTAGTCATATTCAGAATATATTTGTGTAAATGTTTGGCTACTTCCATTGTGTAGACTACCATATAATGATTAAATGTATCGATTAAAGTTAAATACTTTTGAATGTAATATAATATGACAATTGCAATTCTTAGGATCTTATTTTATTTGTGTCAAATTTACAAAATATTAGAATTTGAATCCTGACTAATGTTGCGGTAGCTGTGGAACCGTTGAATATTTAGACTTATCTTTCTGTGCGGACATTGCATGAATGTTGGGTCATACTAAGTATTCCATGAACGCTCGATACGATTTGGAGAAAGGCATTAGGTTTGTTCACTCACGCTTGAATGTGGAAAAACAAATCTCATATTTTTAAGGATTTCTTGATTTCTAGCTGATATATAGATATAAAGATTTTGAGTTAGGGTGATAATATGAATAAGATCATGATTTAATGATAAAATTAATTTTCCACAAATATAATTTTTGAGAAACATTGTAATTTAATATAAGCTCATCAAGATGAACATTGCACTGTGACATAAGCATTAAAGAATATAATATATTTGATATAAGACTTTATGAATATTGCAATGCAACACAACCATCAAGTAACATATAAATTAATACAAAATTTGACTAATATGAAATATCATAATGAATCATAACCACTTATGAATGTCATAACGAAACATAACCCTTGAGGAACATCTGAAGGTGACAAAACCATTTATGAACTCCGCAATGCGACATAAGCCTTTATGAATGTCACATATGACATAACAATTAAGTAATATAAAACTTCAACATACATCATTGTAGATGAATGCCACAATGCAACTTGACCATTTAGAAATGTTGCAGTCCATTATAACACTAGAGGAACATTGCAATGAGACAAAACCCTTCATGGACATGTTGACCATACACCCATCAAGGAACTTAAAATTTTCACATAATTCTTAGCCAAGATGTATGGCACATTATCACATTACCATATTTAGCCACTCTCAACCATACTGAGGTCAACCATGTTAAGCATTTGTCAAGAATGACCAAACATGGTTTACAAAATCAATTATAATAATCCAAAATCAACCATAGTCTAACATGGTTTACCATGGTCAACATTAGTCAATGAAAGTCAACCTTAGTGAACCTTAGCCAACCAAAGTCAACCATAATTAACATTTGCAAACCAAAGTCAACAATAACCAACTTAACTCAACAATGATAAATGTCACAATACAAAAAAACATCATAATGCATCATAACCATTCAAAAACATCATAATGAAACATAACCTTTCAATAAGCTTGCAAGGTGACATAACAATTGGTGAATGTAAGAATGCGACATAACCAAGTTGAACTATTGACCTCCATGTCAAACATGAATAACCATGGTCAAACATTCTTAACCATAGCCAAATATGGTAAAAAATCCTCAATTATAGTTAACAATGGTAAACTAAATGTCAACTATAGGTAAGCATTGTTAGCCATGATGAACCATAGTTAAACATAGAAAACCATGGTTAACTATAATTAACCATGGTTAATTATAATTAACCATGGTCAACAACAACAACCATACCCAAACAGAGCCAACCAAAGTGAAACATATTCAAGCAAAGTTAAGTGAATTCGAACATGGTCATCCATAATCAATATTATTCAAACATTGTCAACCATAGTCAACCATGGTTAATATAATATAATCATATAGTTAACCTTAATAACACGTAATGAACCATGAGAAACCATACCCAACCAAATCCAACCTGCAAGGACAAATATAATTCAACATGATCAAGCATAGTCAGCCATGGTCAATAATAGTAAGCCATTGCTAACTATGCTCAACCATGGTTCAATGGTCAACAATATTACTAGAGTTAACCATAGTCAACCAAAGTCACCCTTAGTTAAACAGCACTCGTAATCCATGGGAAAACATTGATAACTTTAGTCAACCATATTCAACCATGGTGAGCCATAGTCAACCATAGAGAACCATGTTGACACATGCTGAACGACAGTCAAACATGGATAATAATGGTAAAACATGGCTTAATCGTGGACAACCAAAGCCAACCACAGTCTTACATGGTTATCCATAGTTAAACATGCCCAAACATATTTATCCGTAGTCAACCATAAACAAACAAGGTCAACCATAAAGGAAAATGGTCAACCAAGTTTAACTAATGTCCATGATGTCCAACACGATCAACCATGGTCAACCATGTTGAATCATAATAAAATATTATCAAACATTCTCGATTATAGTCAATCATGGTCCACTAATTGTTAATTGTAATTAATTATAGTTAACCATGATCAACAACATTAACCATATTCAAACATAACAAACCAAGTCAAACATATTGAAACAAAGTTGACCAAATTTGAACATGATCAATCATGGTTAATATTATCCAAACATTGTAAACCATAGTCAACCATGGTTGATTTATGTTAATAATAGTAAACCATAGTAACAAATGATCAACCATGGTCAACCATACCCAACCAAACACAACCATGGAAACAAATAATTTAACATGATCAACCATAGTCAACCATGGTCAATAATAGTAAACCATTGTTCGAAGGTCAACCATATTCAACAAAAGTCACCCTTAGTCAAACATCACAACTAATACATGGTTGAACAACGTAAACTTTAGTTAACCATCTTTAACCATGGAGGAACTTAGCTAACCAAAGTCAACCATAAAGAACCATGTTGACACATTCCCAACCACAATAAAAAATCGACAACCATGGTCAAATATGGTCAAACTTTGGTTAACCAAAGTCAAACATTGTTAACCATAATCTAACATGGTTATCCATATTGTTATTCATCTTTCACATAAATAAAGATGTAGATGAATGGAAAATGTTATGTTAAAGGTGAGAATCCCTCTCGATGTTTTGAACCCTTCTCAATACATCATCAAGATAACTTCAACATCTCACGATTTTACTCGTTTATGGATTTTAAGATATTAATATGCTTAATAACACCATTTCTTAATTAAACAATAGAAAGGTCAACTACCATTTATTAAGAGGAGGTTGCAACTTTAAGATGTTGCATGGTTGGCTTCCAGGCTTCTTTTAACTTTAAATCATCATCCTAGTTAATATTTTTATCATATTTTTTTATTTCTATGGTTTTCCTTATTTTCCGTTTGTAGTAGTGTGGGATTCATTCCAACACTCATGACTTTTCCAAATAAATATTGTGCTTGAATCCATGTGAGTGTTCAACAACACCAAAATTTTTAACCAACCTTAATTTTTATTATTATTTATATTTTCTTTTTATATGTAATTATTTTTATTTTTAATAATAATAAAATAATAATAATTCTTCATCAATTTTCTAAAATAATATTGATCGACATATATCAACCACTTTTAAAAATATGATTATGTTAATTTTGATTTTGAAAGTAATATTGGTGTTATAAGTAATTGTACTACTTGTACTACACCAAAAGATATGGATGTATAGCTATCCTTTCAAAAGCATAAATTCCCTTATGCTTATGGGTTATATTTGTTTATGTTCATCACTTTACTTCGATTATGTTTAAGGGTTATATATATTATATTTATGTATGTTGACAAATTTGGTTCATGCTTTCCTTTTATTGAAATTTATTGAGAAATGTTTTACGTTCCTGTGTATTGGAAATGCAAACAAAAATTGTGGGATAGAAGTTAAATTTTTTGAAAATTGGTATTCCAATTGAAAAATAATAATGTGTTAATTGCATGTTTATAAAAAAAGATTTAAATGTTAATATTAAGTTAATAATTGTTTTCTTGTAGTTGGATTACATATTGAAGTAATACAAAAAGTTTATATGCTAGTTGCACCTCATTGTAAAAAAAGCATAACAAAGTCTAAAATGTTTCATCAAAATATACTTTATTCTAGTTTATATGTTTCTGCCAAGTATACTGTCTTACCAATTGAATTTTTTTTTTAAACTATCCCATAATACACATCAATAAATTAAAATAGTAGAAGGTGCAAAGTCACATTGAAATAATAGACTACTTTTAAAATATCATACTACTCAACCATTGTGATGATATCCATCATCCCTCAAACTACAAATTTCTACTTCTTAAATAACAACGGTATTGACTACTTTTAAAATATCATACTACTCAACCATTGATTATATTCATTTTACCCCTTAAACTACAATTTTCTACTTCTTAAATAACAATGGTGTTTCTTGAAACATTAGAATGAAATAGTTATGAAGACAATTAAACATATGGAAATAAGAAACATTAGAATGAAATAGTTGTGAAGACAATTAAATATATGGAAATCATTTGACTACTTGAGAACACATATAAATGAAGCAAAATACTTTGAGGTAAATCAAATGAGTGTGACTAAGCATGGCCTTCTTTGGAGTTTCTAAATTGATCATTTTTTCTCATAATTGATCAGATTTTATATTGTAGACTTCACAAATTCACACAATTGAAGAAACTATTAAGGCATTGAAATTCTTAATTATAGAGAATTATGAATGTTGGAAACCTAATTCCTTAAGGTTATGTTCACTATTCATTGGAAATGTCACATGTGAATATGAGGAGTCCAAGAGACCTCTTAAGAATGTGAAACTAAGGGTTGCTTCATATTGTATTTATATGTACCTCATCTTAAAAAAAGGGATCTCATGCTTACCTCTATTTGGTTTTCTATTCTCATTGAGACTAATTCCAATAGTTGTATCATAGATCTATAGTTCTTGGGGCCCAAAGGAGTTATGTTAGTTTTCCAGATCATAAGAGAGCCATTTTTTTTATAATTGCATAATTATGCCTATCTAGATATGTTGGGGAGAATAATGATGCTACCATTGAGGAAATTTGAAGGACTATTTAATGACTCTTTTAGTCAATGTGTATTCTTTCTGTAAGTATTTCTACATGTGTGTGCATGCAATTATTCCTTAACTCTTCTAGGTATACCTACCAATTATTGGTGTGGTGATTTTGGTGAAGGATTGAAGTCATTCTCCCCATTCTTATTTCTTATTATAAGAGTCAACTGCATCATTTAGTGAAAACAATCATCGTCCCTCATCTAATGCCATTTATAAGAAAAATACCATTAATTTGTTCCTTATATGTTAGTCAATTTTCCCTCCCCTCTTCTTTTCTGTATGTCCTCATCCTCACCCTTACCAAACACATCAATCTCTACATATCTCATTTTACTTGAAATTCAAGTTTCTCAAATTTTAAACTACTGGTAACCCATTTTATCATAATCCCCAAATGCTCCCAATAGATGTAAAACATTATGTATAGAGCACTATCTAATTAGATATGATTGTTTTCTATAAGAAATATTCATCATTGCTTGTGTCTTTCTCTTTTAATCCAAATATTGTTTTTAAGGTGGTCTTAGATGTTGAAATAATGTCAAAATTCGAAAGGAGGTTTGCAAAATTCCTCGATTCTATATTCCAGTTGTTCAAGAGAATGCTTGTAGTTAAAAAATTATGTGATAATAGAAACAATGTTATTCATATCAATGGGATTCTTGTTCAAGCAACAAATTCAACAACCTCCTAATTATTTCATTGTTCTTGATATCTACATCAAATACATAGTCATATTCAATGTCATTAAGTTATTTATGACCTTGATGATGGAGAGTGTTAAGTGCACTAATCTTAAGGTGGTCACCCAACACATTGAAAAGGATAGACACATGAAGGATGTAAAAGAAATGCCGTATGAGCACTCCATGCACTATGTTTGTAGTTAATTCATTGGAATAATTTCCATTTCCAATCACGTTTTTAAATCAATCCATGTTTGTGAAATGGACATGTTACCATTGGGTTCTCGATGGATTTTTTTTTATTACATGGAGGTTTGTTGTTTATTGATTTTAGGAGTTGGATAAACTAAGCATAAGAGGTGATTGTCAAAGATATATAATGGATTTGAAGAAATCTTGAAATACTAACTAGATCATGACACATCTTTGTATGTGCACTTACCATCCAAGATAGAATGTGTGGTGTTTGTGGACATGCTCTTATCAGATTTGAGATCATCATTCAAATATCTCAAATATAGAAGAATCTTAAATCTTAATAAGATTTGTTAGCAAAGATCTTAGAGATATTATGAGTTGTTTTTTTGTTGTTAATGTTTAACAAATTGTTAAACCACATGAGAGATTGGTGAATCTGAATTTACTATATGTTGTTTAAGTTTTTTGGCAAGTTCGTGCATAGAGTGCATTCTCCATTCTATAGGACTCTTGGAACATATGTCCAACTTATTATAGAATAGAATAAAACTTCTTTAGATTTTATTTTACATAGATTGCAATTTTATGTTTTGTGTAATATAATTTGATTTAATTTCATGATGCTATAAAATAATTATCTGCCATGAATTCTTAGAAGGGAGAGCTCACTCCATGAGAACATAGTGGCATTTTATTTCATTGTATATGTTATTATTTATTCTATATAATTTTATGTCATCGTTAGTCTTTACATTTATGCAAACGTGATGTGTTTCTTTTCCAGCAACATCATTTTATTTTTATTAGAACTTGCCAAATACGAAATGATGATTTATGGAAATGGGAACTATTTTAATCACGCAAAAAGCTAATTTGGTGACATGAGCAAGATCCTAGTAGCATGATCGGAGCTCAAAGTTCATGAACATTACCAAGGGTGATTGAGTTAGTTTTTTAATTTATGAAGTGTGATGTGTTTCCTTTCCAAATTTGTAGATTAATAATGCATTTCCATTTCTTAGTAATATATTAAGTAAACTAGAGCAAGTTACAAAGTATAACCTACACATGTAGTGCATGACATCTCGCAAGTTTACAAACTATGGATTGATAATTGAATGCAATAATATTTAGGCATATAAATCAAATGACATTTTTTGCGTCGTTTCCGAGGAGGTATTAAGAACATAATAGTACATTTTGCATTAGTTTTAGATGATGCACAATATCAAGATCACAGAGATGATTGTCGACTACATTCTCTGGAAGATATCATATGTGATGGTTTGCATTTAATTTAAGTCAAATAGAAAGCTCTTTGAATAAAATCCAATAAAGACAATAAAATGAGAGGTAAGAACCTACACATCCACTATAAAAAAATTTATAATGGGTCTCTATTTCACTGAATTCAAAACATGATAGTTTAAGTATGCATGGATAAAATTAGTAATAATAAGATAGATTTCTTGGTGAACTACTCCAACGATTCCAACTCACACTGCAGTAAGAGCCACCCACAATACTAATATCCTTAGCAAGAAGTTTGACAAGCAAAAGGAAGCATTGATGGATGATGATTCCACTGGACAAGAAGCAAAGGGATGTAAAAGCCTTCAAACTTGATTATTGAGTATGTGGTTAATCTCTATTATTTTCATCAGCATGTAGCATCTTAGGTTGATTGAGATTTTAGTTTCCTTTCCTTTTAGTCCACCCATATTCAAGCTTTCTTACACTTTTCTTTTCACTCTTCCCTTTCCATCTTTATTTTACTTATGTTCTCTCCTACCTTTCCTTACCCACTTCTATCATTTACTCTTTACTCTTTTCATCTCCTTTTCCTCCCTTTCTACCCTTAAACCATGATTCTTCATCCCTTTACAACCCTTGATTCATTACTAATTACATTACCCCAATCTAGCCTCTTGGACCTTTGGCATAATGATAAATACACATTACTCAATAACTCGGTGATGATTGTATTCTTTGATCACGGTTTCAAATCCATCACGATATAATATTGGGATCTCATCATCATATTTTGAATTAGATGCTTGATTCTTTGTTTATTCTTGATATGGGGTATGTTTTTAAATTTACTACAGATCTTGTATTGATCATACTACACAATCTAACATCTGGGTATTTGAAATTTTTAATGTGGGGATGCTTTAAATTGAGAAATACATGTCTATGAAAAATCACACATACAACTAGTTTATCAAACTCTTGCGACTTGGTGGATCACAGACTTCGCTAAAATAGTATTGGGACAATCAAGATTTGAGGGGTCAAATGAATCCATTTTGAAAACCACTTTCTGAGGGAGATAGCCCTTGGAATCTAGTTTACATACCAACTTGAATCACCTCATTTCGATGTCATATGAAAAAAAATTATGCACAATTTAGTAACTATTTGTCCTAAAAATAGGATTGTTAAACCCTGCTCCCAAGATTATTCATTAGTTGTTTTTATATATCAAAACAAAGTATTTGTAAAACCTATTTTTAGTGGGTATAACCACGTGAGTCTACTTTCATCTTCCACTAGAATCACGCTAATCATACCTCATACGAAAAAATTGTACTAAAAAGAGTCATTGTTGGTCTAAACTGGAAACCAAAATAGCTCTCCCCTACAAACCTTTCCTCATCAAATTTGACTTGTGAGTTCAACTCAATTTGAAAACATGTTTCTATTGGAGATACCTATCGGAATCTATTTTTATCTCCAATTGAAATCATGGCAATCCATCAAATGAAAAATGTATACCCAAAACCGTGACTTTTGGTCTCAGTGAAAATTTTGCAAAGAACTCTATCAAACAGGTTGTTCCTAAGCATGTTTGACATATCTTTTCAAATCAATTTGAAAATTTGTTTATGTTGGAAATAGCCTTGTAAATATACTTTCACCTAGATTTGGAACAACTTTTATTGGACATCAAACGAATATTTTATCAAGGGAATAATGTCAAGCAGTCTAAGGTAGCCACCAATCCTCAACAGGTAAAAAATGCATTTTTCTTCATTTATATTTCCTCAAAATTGTTTTATATGCACTATTTGTGATTGTATTGTGTATTTTATGGATAAATAAAGATCAATCACATATCTTCTTTCATAATCTCACGTTATAGTATAGATGAGTGCTATTTTTTTTGCATATCTCAAACAGATCCAGAAGATCAATCTATGAACAAGTGATTTTGAAGACCAATTTTTATGAATGAGGGCATGTCATCAAATATCCCAATAAAGAAAGTGCAACAACTTGTGATGTTGATTCCTTGAATGAGCCATGGGTAACATTCAAGCTCAAGCAGCTTGCTACAAAAGAGTTCTAGCTACTGGCCAACAACACCAAAGATTTTTTCAAATGGATGAAGACCAAGGCACATGAAGAGATGATATGAAGACTAAGTGAAGACCAATGTCAAAGGAAAATCAAGTTCCAATTCTACATCCACAATGCTATTGCTACCATTGAAGCAACAAAAATCCTTAAAGAATACCTCATATTCGTCTTACTCATTCACCTCGGAATGTCCATGCATTTCCTTCTTCCTAGCTCAAAGGTACATGCATGTTGAAGTTAATGACGTTTTATTTTCCTATGTGTTCAACCTCAAATTCAAACATTATTCATGTAACCATTACTACCAAGTCAACTTCAACCTCCAACATTTCATACTTTCCTGCTCCAACCATCCTTAACCCATGCAACAATGTCGCTTAGTTCCCTCCCAATGTTGAGTGACCTTACTGTCCTATTCCTTTCCTCAAATAAGAATTTGATGGTAAAAACCTGTCTCAGGCACCATCATACATTGAAATGCTTCAAAACCAACTTGTTGGTAAACATTCCTCGAGTATAATAATTTCTGACCATATGCAATCATAGAGATCTTATTTGAAAGCCAACTTATTAGCAAACAAAGTTTTGTAAATAAAAATAAAAGTTCATTTCCAAGTTTCACCTGCTCTTTGAATAAATATTTCCAAGATTGTTGCTCCATCATAATATTGTTCCATATCTCTTCATGTTACAAGTTCCAAGTTCTATTTGCTGCAAGTTCCACATTGTTCTTTTTCACTGAGATTTTACACCATTGTGGACCATCTTAGATCTCCTACCTCTCATGATGCCATATACTTGTTGCAGATATCATGGACCTCTCAAGTAGGTGCAGATATATTTCTTCTTTATGGTATTTAGTCAAAATTCAATTAATGTTATAACAATGTTCTTGGAAAATTTCTCTGTCTACTATGTTCTTCTTGCTACCATCCTACGTTCTTCCTATTTGACATGTTTTCAATGACAAAAAAAACATTTAGTTGGTATGGGTGGGGTGGAGTGGGGAACATTCATGAAACCTTTTAAAACATACCTCATACTCTCATACCACCTTTTTGACTCCTTGGAGAGGTTGCCTTGTGAAAAATGGTGATGTGCGTGATTTTTCAATACATTATTGTTGTTGTTAAAGAAGTCCAAATACATTTTAATCATCATTGGTTTTCTTAGTAGTGCAACTCCAAAGAGATCCAAGAGATACTTTAGTACTTATTAGATGTTGAAAAACTTCAACTAGATGGTTGTGAGATGGCAAACAAACTAAAGTCAACAACAACAAAATTTCAACACAATGGAGTAGTGCATGGGTGCAAGAATATCACGCACTTTGCTACAATATATGGTTTTGATGCACGAAATGAATCCTAGTGTGAAGGAAAAACACAAATATGGTGGCTTAAAATCCTTGACAATGCTGAGATAGATCTATGTAGTTTGTGAGATGTTAAGTGGTGGTTAATGATATGTATGTTGAGGAGCATGGTGATTAAGTAATGTTGTTCATGTGTGAACAAATTGAAGGTTCCACAAAACTAACTAGGGCCTAGATGTTAGCATAAATCGATCAATCTACCTATTAGCAAAGTGAATCGATCTATTGCCCATCATCTTTTGATGTTCCGTGGTGAGCTCACATCTATTGATGTGAACCTATTGTGGTGGCTTCAAAAGTCAAAGAGTATATTGATAAGCATGTATCTTATGTGGAGCCAACGTCAAACAATGGAAATCCCAAATATTTGTTGTTAACCTATGTTTAGATCGATGGTCTGATTTATTTTTCTTTCGAATTGATTCCAAACTAGCCTCACGATTATCCTTAGCCACGTGATGAAAATGAGGTAGAGAAGTAAAGGTGTTGCGTTAGTGAGGAATCAATTATGTAGAAGTGACCTGATCCATTGAGTACATTTCGTTGAAGAGGCCAGATTGGTATTTGAAGCTTCATTTGCTTATTGTGAATAGTATAGCACTATTTTAATCCATTTGAAATTATTATGCATCTATAAATTTCCTTGATAGTTTGATTCAAACGACATCGAATTGTTACTCTTAAAAATATTAGTTGTTACATTCATCAAGATCCAATGATTCTTCCCTTCATGATTCATAAGTAATCAACCCCTTGATTCTCCTTGAAGCATTTAACCAGAAGGAAGATCGCAATTGACCTACATACACAACTAGAAAGAAGCAACAATCAACAATTAAAGGGATCTACACAACGAATTTTCTCCATGTGTTTCTCCTCGCAACTCTTTCCTAGTGAATCCTCCACGTGATTCATCTTTGCAGCGATCTCCTCACGGTTCCATTAATAGGTCAAGCATTGAATCTTGGATCTTAATCAAAAGATACCCATGATCTACAACAAAAATTTCCATAATCAAAGATGTCTTATCCAGAATTTGCAAAAGAAGAATGTGGAGAAGTTGGGACAAAGGAATATGATGCACATTCAAGGGGTGAACGTAAAATTTAGAAAACTACGTTGGAACCGCTAAATCAATCAGATGGGTTCGATGGCGAGGAGATCTGGAGGTTATTCTTGCAACTAACGATATTAAAAGTCTTGTTCTTGTTTTGGTGTGACTTGGAAGAAAAGACCAAAAGATAGAATTCCTTATACTTGTCGTAAATACAACACGTATATTTCAAAATATCTCAAGAATGACTTTAGCAAATGATGTTGATCTGGAGAAATTTGTCATGACAAAGGATGAATTTTTTGGGACAGATATAAAAGGTGTATGCCCTAAAGTTAGGCTACTTGCTTTGAGAAAATGATGTATAAAGGTTATGCAAGTCGATTTAAGAAGGCTAAAGGGAAGGTTATGTTCAAGAAGGGGTAACCAATGAGCTTTTTCATGTGAAACATCATCCATGTCATTTTTTATTTCTAAGGTAGCATTTTCATGCTAATGGATAATGACAATGGTTATTTCATGTTTCGTCGTGTGTTAATGTTTAAAGCAATGTTTGTAGATGGTTGGATTTTCTTTTTTATATGAGCAATGCTTAGTTAAGATGGTTGCAAAGTTTGTTAAGTCTTGCAATTTGTTGCTGGCGATTGTAGTAATTAATATTGGTATGAATCATTTCTTAGCTACGAACCTTGTTTTTTCGTTACAATCAAGAGGGAACAATCCCTTGATAAGATAGTTTAAATCCTACAACAATGGAAAACAATTTCAAGATAAAAGTACTACCACACAAGAACCAACACTTCAAAAATTTGTAGTTGTTACACAAGAACCAACCATGGAAAGCTCAGTTAGCCCTTTTAACAATGTTTTATCTTCAAGGTTTCAAGGAAGTAATTTTTTAAGCAAATAGAGACAACTTGCTGCCCATTTTTTTTTAGGAAAAGACCTAATCAAACAAATTCATGAGGATTTTCATACATTGAGATACGGGATTGCATGAGGATGTCAAGTCACAAAATTACCATCTTTTCATTTTAATGTCTACTATGGAATTAGGCTCAAGGTTTTCAAATGCAATTCTTTTAACATTTCATGTGAATTTATGATTATATATATATATATAGTCACTTATCTTTCAAAACCGGATTTGATTGTTGGTGATTACAATTTTTAGCCTTTTCTCCAAATCCATAAAGGCAATTGAAATTCCTCTTCAATCGTTAAAAATTTGTTATGGATTTGGGACCATCATTCAAATCTCTTAGATACAGAAAAATCTCGAAACTCTTGATAAGATTTGTTATCAAATATCTTGGAGATATTATGAACTTATTTTTAGTTGTTGATTAATAGCAAACTGCTGAACCGCATGAAAGATTTGTGGATCTGACTTTATTATTTATTACTTCAATTTCTATGCAAATTCATTATAAAATATAGTGCCTTCTCCATTCTATAGTAAAACTATGGAACATATGTCCAACTTATGATGGAATAGAATAAAACTTCTCGACATTTTCTTTCACATAGAATGTAATTTTATAATTTTGTGTAGTATAATTTGATTTAATTTCATGATGCCATAGATTCACATGAATTTTCAAGAGACAAAGCTTACTCCATGAAAACATGGCGGTCTTTTATTTCACTGTATTTGCTTTTATTTATTTTATGTAATTAGCCCCAAGGGGTAGCTCAGTTGGTTAGAGTCTAAATCCAAAGGTCATTTGATATTGAGATCAGAGGTTCAATTCTCACGGATCCAACTCTTTGGGTCCTTTGGGGATAGGCTCACAAAACTAGAGTCGATAAGGCAAGGCCCCTTTGGATGGGCCCCCTACAATTATTATTGTTAACGTAGAAAGCCTGACCTCTATTCTTGAGGCTGTAAACCACGTGAAAAAAATAAAAAAAAATAAATAAATTTTAAAATATATATATATATATATATATAATTTTATTTCATA
This sequence comes from Pseudotsuga menziesii, assembly GCA_001517045.1. NCBI lineage: Eukaryota > Viridiplantae > Streptophyta > Pinopsida > Pinales > Pinaceae > Pseudotsuga > Pseudotsuga menziesii. The sequence goes on from LPNX010494462.1 coordinate 211,759, forward strand.
GTTAGTTTTTATAGTGATGCAAGTGTGGTATGTTTCTTTTCTGCAGCAGTCATTTAGTTTCTATTAGAACTTGGAAATAGTAACTACCTAAATCATGCAAAGAAATAACTTGGTGACAGTAGGGTCCTAGTAGCATGATTGGAGCTCAAAATACATGATCATTGCAAAGGGTGATTGAGTTGGCTTTTTAATTTATGAACTGTAGTATGTTTCCTTTTCAAAATTGTAGATTAATTTGCATTTCCATTTCTTAGATGCATATTAAATAAACTAGTGCGAGTTAAAAAGTGTAGCCTGCACATACAGTATCTCACAAGTTTACAAACTCCAGTTTGATAACTAAATGTAATAGAATTTAGGCATAAATCGACTGATACTCGTTATCATTCCAAGTTCAGCTTTGGATTAATTAATTCACTCAATAATTGTCAAAAAATGAAGTTCAATGATGCCATCTCAAGTTTAACAGAACACACATGGACATGACCATGGACACAATTGAAAGAGTAATGTCACTCACTTCCATGTCTTTGTATTGAAAAATAACATATCTGTGATACCAAAATTGTGTTGTTTGGTGTTTGTCAAAAAAAATCAAGTTCAATGACGGCTCTACTATCCTATCAAATTTAATAGAGCACACATGCACAAGACTGGCGATGCAGTTGAATCTCACTCACTTCCTTGTCTTTGCGTTGAAAAATATCATGTGTTATAGTGACCAAAATTGCTTTAAAATTAAACACTGGAGATAAAAATAGGTCTTCAAATTTTCAGACCTTGACTAACCTAGATTGTCCTATATTAAAATAATATATATTACTCTTTATTTTTGTTGCATGTAGGTCGTTTTTTTATTGGTGTGCACATGTTTGTTTTTAAAGAACATATTCTAGTTAAAACATGCCTACCTCTACGAAAATGGGCATTGAAGATTCTGTCTTACAACACTTATATATATATATATATATATATATATAGCGGGGAGGGGTTAAAAACCAAAAAGGAGCCACAAAAATCCCATATATATGTTGTTGGGATGTCTAAAAATCCCTTATAATGACTAAAGACTGACGCAATAAATGTTGGTCATATGTTGACTGATACAATGTTTAACTTGTTCCAGTTGAAAAGATTCAAACAAACTTGGCCAAAAATAACCGCAAAATAAACAAATAGCAACATAGGACTTTTAGCCCTGCAACATTTTACCGGTAGCCTCACTCTCGATAGTTCACCGGCATTAAAATCAATCCTAAATTTGACTTCTAGCCCAAGAATGCAATACATCACCTAAAATAAACAAAAGTTTGGCCAAAAAGTTACTTTGGAGTCTGGACTCCTTTCGATATGGGAAACGTTTTCATAATAGAAACGGTAAGAAACACCTAACAAATGTCCGAGAAACATTTCCCAAAGGTTTCTTGTGCAAAATGGTCTGGGGGAACATTTCCCAGACATTTCTTGCCAAATTCCAAAAGAAAATGTCGATTCTACGTAAAACTGCTTATTTTTAGGCATTGATAGACCACACTATAAGAAACGGAGTGAGCTAGCTATGGAGCAAACCTCCCTCCATCGGACGGAGGAGGAGCAAAGTCAACGCTAACTTTGCTCCTCTTCCGTCCGATGAGGGAGGATTGCTCCATAGCTAGCTTACTCCTATAAGAAACTTTTATTTAACAAAAATCAAAACTGAAATTTTGAGAGTTCCCACCCATACATCAAGGTGTGTAACATGTAGATAGTGTCCTTCCTGCTCATCTACGTAGAGATAGGCCGTTACCCAATTACGAGAAAATTTTGGTAATTTTTAGAAAATGGAAATATCATTTCCAAACACCGTACTTTTTTCTTGTTCTAGGTGACAGTATTTCTTTAAATTAAATGAACTATAATAATCAAAGAAAGTCATACAACACTATACAAACAAAATTCAACTGATGCTGCTCTTGACAGAACCAATAAATTTGAGAGAGTTCAAGACCAATTTCAAGATACAAAGGGTTGACAAATACTTTTACCTTTTCTTCAATTAACCATTGAACCAGATCCGCTCTTTCCAACACACTCATGGATTCCGAGTGTAAAGAGAACTCCAGATGTTAACTTCCATTATTACATTATGGCAAACAAATATGGCATAACAGACAACTTCTACCTTCCCACATGAGGTGCTGAGGGAAGAGGCTGTACAGCTGCTAGTGGATTCAATTGTACATTGAATGCGAGTTGCCAAAAGTCAATCAGAACCCTACGAAATGCTCCTGATTGTTCCTTTAAATTCCTGAATAAACAGAAGAAAGATACAGTCATTGTTTAAATTCTGCATTAATCAGTCGGTATTACTTATATTCCCTACTCAACTAATCAACATCTGAACCATCCTGTATACTTTATTTTTTCATTCATTTTCCTATAATATCCATTTTGACATTTTGTAGTATGCTGAATCCAAAAGGATTTCAGTACAGGTGTAGGGCAAAGGTACAATAGGAAATTAACCTGACATGCCTTTAGCTTCATAGAAAGTTATTATGGTATCTATAAGCTATCTTATGTAAGTGATAACTCATATCTCATATATAAAGATATATTACATCCTAAATGCATAAAATAAACAGGTATAGCCTGCTATATACGATAGAATAAAACCACTTTCCATTTTCAGATATTCAGATATAGCTAAATCATTTCAAATTATTTGCCTACAAACTGATAAGATGGACAGGGAATTCTTTACCTTATCGCATAATTCCACTTGCTTTTCAAAAGATAAAAGATTAATAAAGTAGAGGCCAAAATAAGGATGAATTTTCCCTGAGGTATCGCTATTCCAAGATTTCCCAGCCTTTGAGGAAGTGCAGGAAACCACAATGACAATGACTCAACCAACTTTGAGTACCTTGAAACAACTGAATTGTGTGTGGAACCTGTACAAATGTCAACAGTTTTTAAATGTTCTTTGCTTCCAGACAAAGCTTTGCTCATCTGTGAGAATTCAGTTGCTCCCTTGTTTAAGGAACAATCTTTTGTTTGAGATGTTTCCAGTTCATGGCTGGAAGAAGGATGGGAAGAACTTTTAATAGATTTTGAAACTGATTTTATCTTCAGTGCAATTTCCTGCAAGATTTGAAAGAAAACATCAATGACTTCATGTAAATCTTTATTATATAAGCTCAGACATTGAACATAAGAAAAAACTAAATGGCTGTTAAGGAATCCTAGATAGAGAAAAAAAAACATTAAATTTTTTGGAATCGGCTTCTGTACACCAAATCCCTGTCACTATTGTAAGAAAAGGACTGAAAATCTTCACTGTGCAACATGTCCATTTCTGAGGTATAATTAATTTTCCAATTTACGAATCTTCTAGTCATGGACTGTTGCACCACAAGACTGTACATGATGGGAAAGAAATCCATGTTCTATTTATCCTGTTATAACCAGAACTAGGACACATAAAGCATGAACAAAGTTGAAAACGAGAATCTCATTAATTCAACTTTACCTACATGACCAAGACACAGCTTCCACACCATTTACCACATCAAAACTTTGGCATTAGAACGGTAACTATGAAATCACTTCATTTAATTGTAAATCGTGACCTCCTCAATAATAACTAGTGCATCCCCATAAATGACTTCCTTTCCCAAGAGAAAAAAAACAAAAACAAAAAATGACAAAAGTCAAAGATCCAGGATATCAGAACAAAATACTTCAAGTGAATCTGAGAAACATACCTGCCTGGCTTCCTCCAATATGTTTAATTTCTCTAACCATTTCAGAGAAAGCTCTTCATTTTTCAAACCCTTCACAAGCACATTAACTGCATAGAGTTCCACAAGCTGCAGGTGCTTTTTCATAGATAAATGAGAATTCCAAGTTCTGCCCCAAGGGACTTTTTGTCTTTCCGCCTGTGAAAGAATATACCAGGACACATCTTGGACAAAATCCCATCCTTTAAAGAAATCATCAAGGGCTTCTCGAGCTATTTGAAACTCTCCTTCATACAGCTGCATACATACCCTATTGCAAACCAATATGCTGATGAGATTGATAGATGCATATACTGCTAAAAACAAATATTAGATGTAACTGACTCTCTTTCTCTATCCAAAAGGAAAACGTGTTCTGCTGAGACTTGAGGTAGGACATAAAAGATTCATCTCTCTCTCTCTTTCCTTGTGTGTATGTGTGTAAGTGCACACAGGTATTAAGCTACTGTTCACAACATGCATGGAACTCCATATATGCTGTGATTACACATGAAATGAATTTCTACAGGTTCCCATGTCAATAGCGGAGAAGCAGCAGATGAAGGTATTGAAATTACAAGAACAAAATTTACCCAGTGAAAAGAACAGAATATGGTATGAGGGCAACGGAACCAAAGAGTGGCTTTAGATCATGAAAGATATCCCTTGTCCTGCATATCCAACATCAACATTATCAGTACAACAACCTCATTGCCAGGGAAATGATGGAAAAAACCATGCAATAAGTACCAACTGAAACATGAACAAAAAAACTGCTTAAAAAGTGATACTGGTGGCTATACATCGTTAATGATTATGTTGCAGGGGTTAAAGGACGCCCTAATATGCTTAATATGCTTACTCTGATTTTACTGGAACATTTTATTTATTACATGCATCAATCATTTTTTAGGCTATACTTGAAAGCATATGGCAACAGAACCATGTGCATTACCTGGAACCAATTTGTCTTTATAAACAAAAACCAAAAGATTATACTGAATTTAAAAACACAGAAAATATGTATTGTTACAAAACCCTCTGCTGCAATAGCAAACCAGCACAATTTCCTAAGCATTTCTTTCTACAAACCAGGCTTCTTTTATTAGGCAGCTAAAGCATATCCACATTCAAAATTTGCAGAGAATAACTCTTCTAAAGATTTAAGAGACAAACTAAATAACAAAAAGGGATGATCCTTGCAGTATTCCTGAAATTCTGGGTAATCCCCTCTTTCCATGGCCAAAATGTTGATACTTAATTTCTCTTAACAACCTGAAACTCAAAGCCATTACTCTTATCTACTTAATTTATTGTAGATTATGTTAATTTATTGTATTTTATTAGCATATGGAAGAATCGGTTTAGCGTTCCTTTTGTTAATATTACAGGGCATTGTAATCTCTATTCCCGTTGACCTGATTCATCAATAGTAGCCATTAATATGATTCATTTCTTTCTTCTTAACTATGACATTCATATGAAGACTGTAAAGTGATGGACTCGTATAATGTATTATTTGGAGAAACCAAACCTGCATGAGTTGAGCTCTGCATGAAAGGACTGTAGTATGATGGATCTGACAACTGTATTATAATACTTGCATATACCAAACCTCATTTATGTTAGACTTTTAGGTTACGTCGAAAGTTTTTATACCATGTTTGGGGTGCTTCATGAGATTTGGGGTATATGGTGTATGTTCAGCCCCTGGATAGTCCAAGATGGATTGTGGCATGAGAGATGTTCCATCATGAATATGCACACTTGTGATAGCTTGCTCAATGGTTACCAGACCTCAGATGATCACTAGCTAAGTGTTCTTCCATAGGGTGTTGGAGATCTCTTGCCTGGATGGTGGACACCCTGCATGATGGCAACATGGAGGATTCACCTAGCGGGAGAATGCCCTACAAGATATGAGTAGTGTTGTGCATTGTGGAGGAGGGTTACAAGACCTAGATGACATGTTGCAGCTTGTTTTCCTTTTCGGAGGATTGGAAATGGCTTGAGGATGCCTAGGGCTTCAACAGTTTCTCGCAGGGGGAGTTGCCCCATTGAAGTACTTGGCTTTCGAGGAGGTATGGAATCTGTGGAGACTCGGGATGGAGTGGTGTAGACTTGCCTTGCATAGCTACATCACCTTGGATCACTATTGTGCACAACATCATCATTGAAGCTTGACACTTGAACTCTAGGAGTAGAGTGCTTCACTTGTGTGTGGCTTTCTAAGGCTTAGGCTAACCTGTGTTATATTGTTGGCCTTCCTTGCCTCCCATATAAATAGAGGAAGGAGAGAGTCTTTCCAAACACATCACATGACGCATTCATCTGTATCTCTTCTTTGGAGTGCTCTCTTAGTGATGTGCTAGAGCTCATGAAGAAATTCCAGTGGAGCATATGAGGAGGTGGACAATTTCTCTCTTGAGATTCTTCTTTATACATTTGATCTCTCTCTAGGTGCTAGGGTTTCTTGGAGCATCTTGGATTCTACAATTAGGGTTTCATCCCTTGGAGGCTAGAGATTAAATTTGGAAACCCTTGGATGTATTTGGGGAAGAAGAAGAGGGCATCTTGCCTTGGAGAAAGTGATGGAGGTATTCTTGCAATTGGAGGATCTAGGATTTGTTGGATAACCCTAGCTACGGCATCTTGGGTGGTTGGATTTTGTCCGACCCTTGAAAGGAGGCTATGGTATGTATACATATTCAGCATAAATATATATGAGATTTCCAGCTGTCAACATATCGTGTATATTGCAGATTTGATTTCAACATTTTATCTTCTTGGAATAGTTATTTCCAGCTCTTAATTGCCTTGCTGATGTAATATCCCAACTGATATTCTATTGTACTTTGGTAATATGTTTGTTGTTCAGATGCTCAAATTGTGCTAGAAAGATAAATAAAATGTGCATGCAAAATGTGTCGTGCCAAACGGCCCTAAAAAATAGCTAATCTAGAGAGATAATAAGGTAAAGACTTTTAGTGAGAAAAGATAAACATACCACTGATAATAATGTCGATAGTCTGTCAATAGATGAGATGCATGCAGGTTATGCCAGAAAGATAGGAAGATAGTGCTCCTCTCCAACAGTTGAGGCATAGCTGAAAGAATGCCCTCCTCCTGCTGATCTTAATGTTTTTGAGGGAGGAAGTGTCTGTTGTTGCTGAAACTTTCTAGGAATTAAGGTATAGGCCTCCTAGAGAGATAAGGAGATACATGTGGAAGTTTAGACTCCTTCAAGCCACCTAGCAAATTGATCTGCTTCAGAATGGATGACGCCCTCTTTCCTCACGTTTTTGTTGAAGGAGACTCTGAATGTGCCCGGAATGGAATAATCATTACCCAATATGCTAATGTATCCCTGCTGAAAAGAATGGAGGTAGCATGCAGAAACTTTACTAGATTCCTGAAGGCTAGGGAATGGATCTGGGATTTCCAGCTATTTCCCCAGCAGCGAAAGGTGCACCTGCAATAAACTCTCTCTCTGATAGCTGAATGACCGAACCAAGAATAAGAAGATGATGAATACCGTTGATAGATCTAGATGATCTATCCCGAAGTGATTAGGGAAAATAGATTTTGCTGCCGAAACCCCTTGCTAGTTGAAGACCTTCGTCTCCAACCCCAACTTGCTTCCGCGGCACCTGTTGCTGCTACTCTAGAAACCAAACTCAATAATAACTAAGTTGCTAGGAAACTTGGGTACAGGGATGAGGACAAGGACGGGGACGTCACTTCTTGAAACAGGGGACTTGGGTACGTTAGGGGTACTCTGTGTGTGTATATATATAATAAATTAAATCAATTTGTTTTTCACTAGTATTCAATTTCAATAAGTAACAAGTACAATTAACATGCACATTGCTTCAAAGTTCATAAATCATTGATATAAAGTGGGAACTACATGTGAACCTTAAGTATAAACTTGACAATAGTTGATGGAGCTTTTGGTTTTTCAAAATTAGAAATATGCACATGCATAGAAACGCCTGCACAAACATCAACAAAGTAGGTTTTCTATCATTCATGAAGGAGAAAGAATATGGTCTGTGCAACAACATTGGAACAACTTGCACAAAGGATCAACAATAAACACAAACTATGCCAAGAAAAATCAAATGACAAGATCCGGAGTCATAAAAGAATATGGCAAATATTCTAGAAGAAACAGTCTAAGAATAGATACCAGCCCCTCCAAGCTAGATAGTGCCATGCCATTAACTTAAAAGCACAAACCTTGCAAGTCTAAGACAACCTAAGCTTGTCTTGCCTCTCCTCTACATGTATCCTCTCCTTTGCACAGCAAGCTCTCCTCTCGCGGGCTCCAACAAAAGTCAAGACTCGACTTTGCGTTGAGAGAAGTGGACAAGCCCGCAAGGTCTTAAGAAAGTAGGGGACCCACGCCTACACCGTCCCTCCTCATAAAGGTAATTTTTTTTTATAAATATATATATATATATATATTAATTTTCACATACTGGAGTTTCCCCGAAGTCCCCAAAATGAGCAAAGTTTCCTGTTTTGGGGCCAAAGGTGCCCGAAACTTGGGGACTTCGACAGGGAATTCAAGGGACGTCTATGAAGTACCCGACCTGGTTTCCAAGACTTGGGGACGGTACCCGGGACGGGGACGGGAAGCCAACCGCTGGGGACGGGTACCCCTGCAACATAGAATAATAATAATCATAGATGGTCCTTTTAGTTCAATGACTCTTCTTATATAGCTTAGCATGTACTTTTAGGGTTTGCATGTCACTTTTAGGGTTTGCGCTTTACTTTTTGCATGCACGCAATTCTAATTTCTCGTGGATTTTAAGCTTGAAGAAATCAAGCTTTCTTTACCATACTGATGACTTAATACTCAACGAATGCTCTATTATGCTCTTGGTATCATATGTTCTCAGTCAATTCCCTTTTCATGTAGTACCCACTCGAACCTATGGGAATTAAATAGGTTAGCAGGTGTTTTTGGTGCTTAAGTAGAAGAGGACATTACAGCTGATTTGACACACTTAAGAGAAATTGTTAAAGCACTTAACACTAAGATTGAAGATAATTGTACAACCATCTATTGTTTTGTGTTTGCAGTTACCTCTGGTGTATAAGAAGAGTTTTCATATCTGGTTTATGCTTATGAAATTGCCCTAGAGGGTTGGAAACTCATTGGAATGATTGGTATCTTTTCTCCTTGAAATGTCATGAATTTTGGGACTAATAAAAGTGAATTAATATGTTTATTCTGCTGCTGTTTGGACATGAATGAATTTACAGCAGTCCTAAAGGCTGAAAATTTTAGGTTCAAGATTTGAGGAACCTTCCCAGAAGAAGGTGAATTTTCAGATTTGCATTTACTACCCGGTGCAAATGAAATTTCAACAATTTACTAGTTGAGGTCTGCATGAAGAGTGTAATATGATATACATGACAACCTTCCATTCAATCTCTCAATAACAGCAATAAATGTTCTTGACCTAGTATGTGAGAGCCTTGTCCCACAGTTGACAAAGAAAGCACACTGAATAAGTGCACCTCCACGACTCGGCATCAAATATATTCTACAATACACCAACTTTTCAATACATCGAAAGGCACACCCAATACATCTAGAGATCCCTCCAAAAAAAAATCAAGGGAGAGCAAGGTAAATCAAGGAAGTAAATAGGGGACCCTGGCTCGAATATATATGTGTTAAAAAGCTCAGTTGATTAGCTCAATCAGTTCAAATGAACAATTTCAAGGAAGAGACCACCATGGGGCCTCTAGTTCTAGCCCCACTGAGGTTAGAGTCCAGTTGAGTCCCACTGGATTACCAACTGCTATTTTGGCTGGTGGTTGAGCCACCCTCCATCTAGATATTCCAGGGAAGAGGATGGTATCCTGCAAGAGAGAGAGAGAGAGAGAGACAGAAAGTAATGTTTTAAGATGAAACTTTTAAAAATTAATATTAAGAATTGTTGATTGAAATTGTCATTGATGCCAACATGGACTTGCAGTGGCCCCACAGGTAGTTATTGATGCCACCAAGTCCCTCTTGCAGTGCACAGGTATGGATGATTGCAGTATCCTCACATCCAGTGCCTTGGAGCCCATACAGAGATGGGTTGTTCCTTGAAGCACCTTGTATCCAATTGACAAGGTCCCTGAACCCACAAGGTTGGATCTTGGAGCCACCACCTTGTTGGCAATTCTAAAGACACTGCTAATGACGCTGAAGACCCTAGAGATTGTGTTGTAGCCCTTATGGACGATGGAGAAGCCCTTGATGGGTTGAAGAAGCATTAATGAACCATTCTGTGGTCATTCATGCTTTGATAGGGTCATGGTACCCTAGGAGAAGGCTTGGAAACCCCACATGAGGTAGCATGATGGATCTTGACCCTTAGAGGTCCTCTTGTGTGGTTAAAGGTGGTTGGAGAAGCACATAAAGCCCCTTGGCATGTTAAAGAATCCTTTGGAACACCAAATGGGCCAAATGACCCGTTCTGTGATGATTTGTAGTTTGCATGGTTATTGATGGCTTGATGGAGTTCTGGGACTCTTGGAGATGGCCTTAGGGCATGAGAAAGACTCGGCGCCCACTTATATGGTGGCATGTATAAAACTTGGACACATGGACACTTGACAAACTTGGTTGATTGTGGAAGATGACATGGCACCTTGATGATGGGGTCCTTGGTCATACATGTCATGGTGATGGGGTCCTTGATGAAGCCCTTGCGGCTTGCTACACTCTTGGTTTTGACAATGTGGTAGACACACTTGCTTGCATGCCCTTATGGCACACATGCCTTGATCTTGAAGTCATATAAGGGTCCTTGGTTCATTGATGCCTTGATTTGACGATGTGGAGTACACCTTCACACTTGATGACTTGTGGACACACCTTAACATTGACTATTAAGAAAAATTTGCAAAACAAAATAAAATTATAAAAAATAATAAATGTATTTTTCAACCTACAAGTCGGCCCTCAATTCAAGAAGTGAAGAGGATATAAAACAAATCACCTTCACACTCATAGATATCCAACGAAGATGAAGAGAAGCAACTCACTGACTGAGGCTGATGACTGAGGTAGGATTTGGGAGAGCAGCAGAACATCATTTTGGTCTTGATCCTTTTAGGGTTTAATTCTTATTCTCTTTATCACAGTGTTGGAGGCTTTTCCACACAATACAGTACCGAAATTTGATGTTCACACAGTCCAAGTTTCGAAGACCCTCGATGCTGATCAGCAGCTGCAGCAAGTTGCCCTCGCTGGTGGTTAGGGTTGCCACAACCTTGGTGGAGGTCATGGATAGCAACAGAGGGCTACTATAGCAGCCCACGATGATGGTCTAGGGCAGTAGTAAGCTCCTCCCACCTTCGTTGGTGTGCTTCAACTCGGGCAGCAGCCCAACGTTTATTTTTGGGGCAAAATCTTTTGTGTTCATCTTTGATTTTTGGGCATGAAAAGTGTTTGGGGTCTCTTTTGCTAAAATAGTACCGAGTTGTGACCATGACATTTCCACAATCCCAAGTTTGACTAAAGGGTGACTATCATACACAGTCCGAATTGGACTTAGAAGTTCAATTTTGCAAGTGTACACAGCCCAATTTTGGGATGTGTTTGGGGTTCTCTGATAGCGAATACACAGTCCAAAGCTTGACATATTTTTGGGGTTGATTTCCTTGTTCTTCTTACTGCTGCTCTAAGATAGTCCTTATTTCGCTGCTTCTTAGCACTTGAACAGTCCCGAATTCAATCAATGGTTTAGGTCATCTTCAAGTCTGACGTTGATTTGTTTGGGACATACACAGCTCAAGTATGAGGTATGATCATTGTATAGGAACTGCTTCAGAAATCCCTAACGCATAGGTCAAGGTTAATGTCCGAGTTTTTGAAGCAACAGATAGTTGGAAAAGTTTTTGTTAATCCAGTTTGTATGGATATAAGTCATTGTCCAATGCTATGAAAGTGATATGTACACTGGTAGTGCATGTACAATGATGTATGCAATGGAGTGTGTACAATGATATAAATACAGTGGAGTATGTACAGTGATAAACATACAGTGGTGTATGTACAATAAATACAGTGGTATATTGATGTGTGATTTATATGCCATAAAATGATGATGATGCATGCTCTCCTATACCCTATGATGAACACTCCATGATGTTGATGCATGACTGGCCTAAAAGATGACATATGCAGAACTTGATGACATGTTCAGACCTTGATGTTTAACAAACCTTGATGATGATGATGATGATGATGCATACTTGATGCATACTTGCTAATACTGTTGATGATGACGGTGATAAAGATATGAGCAAACTGACAAGCAAAGAGTAATTAGCAGAGATTGACCATCTTGACTAGCAGTGTTGAGGAGCAAAAGTGGTTGAGCAGCAAATTGATGACAATCAAAGATTGGCATCAAGCTTGCAAGTAGAATCTTGCACTTGAGGATTGGACTCCTCAACCCTTTCTTAGTTGGAGCTCAGAAAACCAGACTGGGTGATGTTACAAGAGTTGGTGCTATTTTCATCAGTTGGTGTTGATTGTAATCGAGAAGATTGAAATCTTCAATTACCATAAATAAAGCTCACATTACAAATATTCTTGTGTCTCTCTTTGATATGATTGTTGTGCTTATGACTCATGGTTAATTTAGTTAATTGATTATATAATGCTTGATATATTCTAATTGATAAAAAGAAGGTAAAAAGGTTTAAATTGCTCACACATTGATTCACCCCCCGCCCTCTCAGTGTGACCATTGTGTCCAACAAGAATGTGTACTTGATACATACATGAATTGTGACACATAGATCCCAAAGGCTTAGTTCAACCAGTTGTTCCCAATGTTGTGGGGCATTTGGCAAGTTCTGTGCCAATAGGTGGCCAGTTCAAATCACCTTGGATTAGGGAACACTAGTTAACACTAACAGGTTTACTAGGTGTTACGTGCCAAAGCTACCATAGAGTTCCAGCAAGACTGAGGCTAGAGCAAGGGGTCCAATTTTTTTATTTTGCAAATCAAAGTGGGATATATTGCATGGATATTTGGTTTAGGGGTTGTTTACCCCCTGGATTGAGCATGGCCTACCCCTTGGTTTCACTCTCAGAAGTACCTGGCTTAATGGCCTTGTTGACTACCCCTTCGATGTGATGGTTATCTCCACCATGCTGGGCTTTAGGCCCATGGGTTGGTGCTCCAGGGGTTCTGGGGGTGACCCATTGGGGCACATGCCCATCCTGGTTATTTGACTTGCAAAGGTGATTGCACTATGTAAAGGATTGTTATCTCCTCCTAACACACCTATCGGCACCCACTCGGACCTTTTCCAGCTTCCAAAGAACCCTCCTCCAATGCCTCCATCCCAATGCGCCCTTCTTGTTGTTATTGCGCACCACTGAGCCAACAAGGTCCTAGAGGGGGGCGTTAAGGGTTTCACAACACTTTGGGGTTAGATGGGGCATGACGCCCCCCATGGCTCACTAATTCATCAAGTGATACCCTTTTTCTGACTATTTTAGCATATTTTTATAATTTTTGTACTTTTGGGGTAAAATTCCTTTGTAATTTTGAATTTACCCGTAAAAAAATATTATTATTTTATTTTAAGGACATGTAGGCTTGAAGTCGAAACATTCATGTGAGAACGCTATAAATATAGCCTATCTCACTCATTGTAAACTCACGAGACGTGGAATCGAATACTAATATGTTACTTTTTTACCCTTCTTGGACTCTCTAAAGTGATGCACGCCTCTTGGAGTCTTTCTTATTTGGCTTTATGGTGAAATGATGGATGAATTTTAGGGCTTCATGCACATGGAAGGTTGATGCTAAGCATTATTGGACTAACACAAACACAAGGAGGATCTAGGGCTTCTTTCTTGATCTTTCTTTATTAAAGGTTGGTGAGTTTATGCTTCTTGATGAGTTGAATGGTGGTGTATTGCTGCATTTTATCTGATATAAGGTTTCTTACCAACTTTTTATCAATTTTGTATGGTGGAAAACATCCTCTTGAAGGAATTTTCCCTTGTACCCTTGGAGGGCCTTGGATCTCTGAATTTTTCCCTTATTAGGCTCCTCCAACGAACCCTAGAGGTTGTTGTTGAAAACCCTAATTTGTGAGCCTTAGAGAAATATCCCAAGAGGGAGGCTGGTCACCGTCCCTCATGGCTTGGGGTTTGAGGTAAATCTCCTAAAAACCCTAAATTTTGTCATTTTTATTCAAATTTCAGCATTTCATGTGTAAATTACTTGCACTGCATCGTTAGCTAAGGTTAGATTAGGTCTGCATCTTATACATCAGAAAAACCCTAAAAATTCAAAAAACAAGAAATCCAATTTTTTTTGAAAATTTCAAGCCCTTGGGGGCTGCGGCCTCCTTAAATCATCCCTATAACCTGAGAGGCATCATCATCTGACATGTCAAAACCCTAGAACGAAGTTTCTGCAGACTGTCAACTTGGTAAGGATTCTGCGTTTTTTAAGTTTGGCTGGCTAAATGAGTTCGATCTAATTAGGGGTTTCTCCTTCTCACTAGGGCAAATTGATCTAGGCGTTCTAAAGCCTCTTTAGGGCTGAATTTTACCATTTACCTGCTGCTGCATTTTTTTTACTATTAGGGCAGCAGAGGTCTGCACTGTCTTTTCTTCTGGCTGTTCTCTCCTTAGGCTAGTTTCCCTGGGTGTATTTTCAGCTTTTTTGAGCTGGTTTCTTAACTGTTTGATGCATGGTACATGAAAGTCCTACTGCTGATTTCTCAAGGTGTACTTTTGCTGCCACTGCCACAGATATGCCAACTTATTTTTCAGATCAGTTTTTCTCCTTAGTGTTGTTATTAAAATGTTTTGGCTTCCCCTTCTAAACTATTATGCATTGTAAATTTTTTAACTAGTTTGGGCAGTCAAATGATATAATTTACAGCTGCGATTTGAGTGATCTTGTGCTATGATATGTTTATCTAGTGGCTGTTTTAAAGAGTGGATGATGACGTACAGACTTTAGTGATTGCTTGGTTAAATGCTAATACTGAAAGGTGATATGTGATATTTTGTAGGCCCCAGGAGAGGATCAGGTCAGTAGTGGCTCCACTACTGACCTGATCCTCTCCTAGGGCCTACCAAATGCCTCAGCTTAGTTTTTTTTGTACCTAGGCAGATGTTCCCTAGGTGACTTTATTGCCTAAGTCACTTAGAAGAGGGAAAAAGGTGACCCTCACATTAAATGTCACTTAATGAGACTTTATAAACATAAAGTCACTTTTTGATAAATTTAAGTGGGTGAGTAATTTTATTTATGTGAATTAAATAAAAGGGATTTTTACTCTCATTGAATCTCATCTATTGGATTGGATCTTTTTCCACCGTTGGATTAGATACCCACTTAGGGTTAGACAAAAACGCTGAGGGAGGCAAAGAGACTTTTAACTTTTCATTTTTCCAGGAGAAGAAAGAAGAGCTGAGAAAGAAGGAGGACGTGCTAGGGTTTTGGCACATTTCCCAAGAAAATTTATGCACAGAAATCGAGGAGTACATGAGCATTAAATTCGGCACAGAAATCGAGAGAAGAGTACGGCCTGTTTAATACAGTACGACTGCTTTCATTGGCACAGAAATCGAGGAGAAGTACGGCTGCATTAAATGCTGTACGACCTGCATTTATTTTCCTGCACATAAATCAAGGAGATTTAAGTCTGTACGGCCTGCATTTATTGCTGTACGGACATCACAGAAATCAAGGGTACGGCCCTGCATTAAATGTTGTACGATTTTTGCACAGAAATCGAGGTCAGTTTGTGAGTGTACGGCCTGCATTTATTACTGTACGGTTGGCTCAGAAATCGAGGTGCTGTTCATGCACTGAAATCGAGACAGTCTGCTGCTGGTCAAAAATCTGGGTTGAGATAAGTTGGAATTTTTTACTGTAAATTTAATGTCTGATTTTTGCTGAAGGAAATAATAAACTCTCTCTCCTCTCTCTGACTGGTTTTCCCCTTGTGGGTTTTTCCAGGGCTTATTTGGCCAAAAATCTCTGAGTCAAATTTATGGTGTGACTGTCCATATTTGTTTTCAGCCTGTTAGTATTTTACTGTGTGTTTAAAATTGTTCAGCATTATTTCTTAAGTAACTTTCAGTCAATGCAAAACCGACTGAAAGTGATAACCACAGAAATGTTCATTTAAACCAGCAAGCAGTAAAACCCAGTTTTTCTATAGGTGTATTTTCAGCTTTTTTGAGCTGGTTTCTTAACTGTTTGATGCATGGTACATGAAAGTCCTACTGCTGATTTCTCAAGGTGTACTTTTGCTGCCACTGCCACAGATATGCCAACTTATTTTTCAGATCAGTTTTTCTCCTTGGTGTTGTTATTAAAATGTTTTGGCTTCCCCTTCTAAACTATTATGCATTGTAAACTTTTTAACTAGTTTGGGCAGTCAAATGATATAATTTACAGCTGCAATTTGAGTGATCTTGTGCTATGATATGTTTATCTAGTGGCTGTTTTAAAGAGTGGATGATGAAGTACAGACTTTAGTGATTGCTTGGTTAAATGCTAATACTGAAAGGTGATATGTGATATATGTATGCAGATTTAATTAACTGTTTATCATCACTGATTTATGCTTACATTATTTTACCTATACAGCGATTATATTCTCCAGTATATCATTGAAAGTTTGTAATCATAAACTGTACTGCCTCTTGGTCATATTTCATATTGATCCTAAGACAAACGGTTGTACTACAATGTTCACATCGCACAAGTACCTAACTATACTGCCTCATACTCATATTTCATATTGATCCTAAGCCAAAAGGTTGTACTACAGTGTTCACATCGTACAAGTACCTAACTGCATTAGCCTTTCTGGTATGTTCACTTTATTCTCTATTAGATTCCTTTGAAGGCACTGATCTGGCCACCAAGGTTGTTGGAGCTATTTGTATAACTGTGTTGGAAGGTACATTTAAAGGGCTCTCCCCTTGGGATACCACTAGATTTCAAAGAAGTTGAGAGATTGGACAAAGGTGACAGCAGTCCAAGTCTCTTGTATGATTGCCATTCACTAGCATTAGGCACTAATTAGCATTGCAATCTAAACCTGCTAGTTTTTTTGAATGGTTACAAATTTGGTGCTGTTGTCGGGTACTGTTACCACCTAAGTTGTACTTGGTGGAGTTTTCAAGCGGGACGGCAAAGTAGAACAGGTATACTTGTTCATTCTTCGGAGTTCAGAATTTCGCCGAGCATTTTTCTAGGATATTTTTCAATTTTTTTGTAACACATGTTCATACCCCCTTGGGGAAATTGTAAAAAATGTACTAGCATGGTTAATTTTATAAAAGGCTCAGCTTCCTAGACTTAGACATCAAGCCGAATAGCCCATAGTGTTTTTTCCTTCGATAATTATTGGTTATTGAACAAACGACTAATAATTTTTTAGCTTTTCACTCACACCTCCAAAGTTGGGGTAGTCGTCTTGGTGGTTAGGCCTTAGGAGGTTATTATAGCCTCCATGTCAATGTTTATAAACATGCTAGGCATTCAAATTTGAGTCGTATGGACATGTGCTAGGTCCCCCTAGGTTTTTGTTCAATTCTAAGAAAATAAATTTTTTCCGCAAAATTAGGCCATTTTTTAATGGTTTAATTGAAAAACTTCAAAATGTAATAAATGATGGGTCCATAGTGTGTTTTTGGTGTGGGTATGCTCATTTTCACACTTATAGCATCCTCTTTACACCATAGGCCACTTTTCCTATGTTTTAGGCAGCTAAAACATCCCGTGGAGCATTATTTCTCTAAAAGTGCATCAAAACGTCATTTTAATTTTAAAAGTGCAACAAATTGGCACTAAAACACAAAGTTGAAAAAGTAAAAAATCAAATGATAAAGTATGGTGTGACATGGCAAATGGGTCCCCCATGGTCATGCGACCCTTCTCCATGTAAAGGTTTTTAAAAACTTTGGTTATAAATGTAAGTGGAGAGTGATATGAATTGAGAGTGGCGTCAAGCTACATGAGAAAGCGCCAAACTCCATACAAAGTTACGATTGCATGTTTGGTGGACCCCTCTTCATGTGTGGAGATGTTAAATTCTTGGATAAGTTTTAAATGTGGTATATCATATGATATGGGTTGGTGGATATACGATGGAGTTTGGTGAATGTGTTGGCGAGTGAGAAGATTGACGCCAATCCCATGGAGATTCACGCATGTTGGAGGATTGAATGTGTTAGCACATGATGGAGAGTTGGGTGAGAGAGGTGTCATCTACCTCTGTAACGTCCCCGACCCTCCGACCAGCGAAGAGGACGCTACCATACCATCATCTATACGGAACACTGCCCTTGAAGGTGACTATGATTCTGCAAAATGTGTTAGTAACACAACTGTTAGCTGCATATCATTTATACAATTCAGAATTACTTACCTTCTCTTGGAAAAATCATTAAATGACAACTTTTCCCAAAACACAGAATTTTCTTCCTCAAAGAATGACTGCCTCAAGGGGACGATGGGGGTCAAGGGGGCTTGCCCCCTTGTGGCTTTGCAGAGCGAGTCAAGGGCAGCGCCCTCGTTTTTTTTTTTTTTGTAAATCTTTGATTTTCGCACAATCTGGCGCATAAGATCGTTGCCATTTTTCTCCTTGTCGACCCTCTGAAACCCACTAGAATCCCGCTTTTCCACCGAGAAATTCCACTAAAAACCTGCTGAGAAACTCAGATTTCTTTTTATTTTTTTTTAAATGATCAAATCCCTTCCCAAATAGCCATCCGATGTATTGGATCACTAGTTGACAACGCTTCCGACACCTCGACGGACCGATCTTCATCTGTCTTTCGATGCCTTATCGGATCCATCTTCATTTGTCTTCCGATGCCATATCGGGTCACTCTTCCTCTATCTTCCGATACCATATCGGGTCGATCTTCCTCTCTCTTCAGATGCATTGGCTGATCAATCTTCTATTCTTTTTCGACACCTCGGATCGATCTTCCTCTGTCTTCCGGCGCATCGGCTGACCGATCCTCTATTTTTTTCCGAGATTTCTTATACTTAGAAAAATTTCTGAATTTTTTTCTTTCTTCTCCTCTTTCCGCCGCCGTTTCGGCTCCCTTCCGGCGAACCTTGCCGACACCTCGGCTCCATCTAGCCGAGACCTCCGACTCCTCCTAGCCGAGAGCTTCAGCTCTTCCCAGCCGAGAGCTTCGGAAAAATCTCAAACTTAGACGATTTTTCAAAATTTTCTCTCGGCGTGGTTTTCTTTACCAAATGGGCTTCAGCTTAAGTCATCCGACGTATCGGATGGACTTCAACCTAAGTCATCCGATAATTTTAACACTTCGAAAAATTTTCAAATTTTTTTCCTTGCTGGGTTTCTCTATCGGATAGACTCAGCTCAAGTCATCCAACGTATTGGATGGGATTCAGCCTAAGCCATTCGACATTTTCCATACTTAGAATTTTCAAAAAATTTCCTGTTAGCCTGTGTTCAACAGGGATTAATTCTGCCTCTGCTAGCTGGTTTCCTTGGCCCATAGAGGCCCAATATTGCAATCATAAGGCTTTGATACCACACTGTAACGTCCCCGACCTACATTTGACGATCAGGTAAAGACTAGACAAGAGGCTAAAGCTTGGCTTCTTGGGATAAAGAAGTACTTCCAAGTTCAGGATTATTCGGGAAACATGAAGGCAAGGGTTGCCATATTCAATCTGAATGGAAGGGCATCCATTTAGTGGGAGCACTTCAAGCAAGTAAAGAGGATCAGTGAAAGGAGACTTGAGTGAAAACAGTTCAAGAAGTATTTCAAGCAGAAATACCTCTCTGACAGGTATTATGATGAAAAGATTAAGGAGTTCCATGAGCTGAGATTGGGACAGCAGACCATGGAAGAGTATGCAAATAAGTTCTTGGAATTGTTGAGGTATGTCAAGTACATCAAAGATGAAAAAGTGAAGATCCAGCATTTTCTGAGTGGATTGCCTCAATCTTACAAAGATAGAATTGAGTTTTATGAACCTAGAACTCTTGAAGAAGCAATAAGGAAAGCTAAGTATTGCTATGAGCAAAGCAAAGGTAAACATGATTATCATAAGACATGGAAGGACAAAAAGAATGAGAAGTCTAACCAAAGGAAGAAAGGTTTCAAACCTTCTAACTTCCAGAATTAGCAAAAGCAACCGTCACACGCTGAGAAGCAGCCAGCCAAAGTGATGGGAGAGAAGCCTAGAGATCCACAACAGAACAAGGGACCACTCCAATGTTGGAAATGTGGAGGACCCCACATGCGCAGGAATTGTCCACTCGAGAATGAGAGTACAAGGCCAACTTATAACATTCAAGAAGCAGAAACAATGGGTCAAGTAGCAAGGGCCGTCGTTAGGATTTATGCAGCATTGGAGGACCACCAAGCAGATCACCACTCAACTGTGGTTGAAGTTCCAGGTAAGATTGTTGAGCAATCTGTTTCTATTTTGATTGACCCTGGTTCTACTCACAGTTACATCACCCCTAGAGTAGTGGAGATTTGTGCTTTTATGAAAGTAAAGCATAGAAAATCTTGGTTAGTTCAGCTAGCCACTGGAACTAAGAAAAAAGTTAGTGAAGTGGTAGAGAAATGTCCATTGGTCATGAACGGATTGGTCACTTGTGTAGATTTGAATGCTCTACCACTTGGTTCCTATGATGTTCTCATTGGAATGGATTGGTTAGAAGCTCACAAAGTAAAGCTTGATTGTTATAATAAGACTTTTAAATGCATGGATGAAGAAGGGAACCCAAAAGTTGTGAAAGACATTCCAAAGGTGATTTCAGCAATGCAGTTGAAGAAGTACTGTAGGAAAGGTTGCCAATTGTATGCAGCTCATATTTTGGAGGCAACAGAGGATGAAACTCCTAGGTTGGAGGACTTTCATGTGTTGCAGGAATTCAATGATGTGTTTCCTGATGAGATTCTAGGGCTTCCTCCAAAGAGAGACATTGATTTCACAATTGAACTTGTGCCAAGAGCAGCACCAGTGTCCAAGACATCCTACAGGATGAGTACACCAGAGATGCTAGAGTTAAAGATGCAATTGCAAGAGTTGTTGGAGATCAAGTATATCAAGCCGAGTGTGTCTCCTTGGGGAGCACCAGTTCTGTTTGTAAAGAAGAAAGAAGGTACACTCAGGTTGTGTATTGATTACAGACAGCTGAACAAAGTCACTGTGAAGAATAAATACTCGTTGCCTAGGATTGATGACCTCTTTGATCAAATGAGAGGAGCAAAGGTATTTTCCAAGATTGACTTGAGGTCTGGTTACCATCAGGTAAGAATCAAGGATGAAGACATTCATAAAACAGCATTCAGAACAAGGTATGGACATTATGAGTTTGTAGTGGTACCATTTGGTCTCACAAATGCACCAACTACATTTATGTGCCTTATGAACAGTGTCTTCAGCAGGTACTTGGACAAGTTCGTTTTTGTTTTCCTTGATGACATTCTTATTTATTCTAAGAATGAGGAAAAGCATGAAGAGCATTTGAAATTGACATTGCAATTGCTCAGGGAGCATCAGTTGTATGCAAAGTTGAACAAGTGTGACTTCTATAGAGATAGAATTCAGTATTTGGGTCACATTATCTCAGAATAGGGTATATTTGTGGACCCTGAAAAGATTGAAGCCATTATGAATTGGCCTACTCCAAGAAATGTGACAGATGTAAGATCTTTTATGGGACTTGCAGGATACTACCAGAGATTCATTGAAGGATTCTCCAAAGTTGCACATGCCATCACTTCTTTGCAAAAGAAGAGGATGAATTTTGAATGGACATCGAGGTGTGAAGAAAGCTTCCAGCGGTTGAAGGATCTTCTCACCAGTGCACTAGTATTGAAAGTTGCAGACCCAGAGAAATATTTTGTGGTGCATACCGATGCATGCGGACAAGGGGTTGGAGGAGTCCTTATGCAAGACAACCACGTGATATGTTACGAGTCAAGAAAGCTAAAGGAGCATGAGAAAAACTATGCCAATCATGATCTAGAGCTTGCAACCATAGTACATGCTCTCAAGATGTGGAGGCATTACTTGATGGGCAGAAGATTTGAGCTAAGGACAGACCATTGTGGTCTGAAGTATCTATTTGATCAGCCTACTCTGAATGCTAGGCAAGCGAGATGGTTGGAGTTTTTATGTGAGTTTGATTTCGAAATCAAACACTTAAAAGGAAAAGAGAACAAGGCAGCTGATGCACTCAGCAGGAAGGTGCAGAAAATGCATGTGGCATCTCTTAGTATTTGCCAATCAGATTTGAGGCAGCAGATTGTTAATCATACTATTGGAGATGAAATGTATGTGCAAGTAAAAGACAAATTGCAGTAGCAAAGTCTTGAGAAGAGATATGAGGGATATAAATTGGAAGAAGATGGACTTCTTACTTATAAAGGCAGAATCTATATTCCAAATGTAGCAGAGTTGAGGAGAGTTGTTATGGATGAGATCCATCAAGCTCCATATTCTGGTCACCCACGATATCAGAAGACCATTGCTACAACTATAAAGCAGTATTTTTGGCCAAGAATGAAAAAGGACATGGCTAAATACATTTCGAGGTGCATGAAATGTCAGCAGGTAAAGGTCGAGCATCAACACCCAGCAGGTTTGTTGCAGCCTTTGCCAGTTCCAGAATGGAAGTGGGAAGTTATTTCCATGGATTTTATTACAGGATTGCCGATGACTTGGAGACAACATGATTCCATCATGGTTGTGGTAGACAAGTTGACGAAGCCAGCACATTTTATACCAGTTAAGTCTACGCATAAGACTGATGACACTGCAAAGATCTTCATGAAGGAGATTTTCAAACTGCATGGATTGCCTAAGGCAATAGTCTCTGACATAGATGTCAAGTTCACTTCCAATTTTTGGAAGGGGTTGTTTGCAGATTTGAGTACAAAGTTGAACTTCAGCAGTGCCTACCATCCTCATGAGAGTCAATCAAGTGCTTGAAGACATGCTTCGCATGTATGTGATGGACAAACCAACCAAGTGGGAAGATTACTTACACTTGGTAGAGTTTGCTTATAACAATGGACAGCAAGCATCCTTGGGGATGAGTCCGTATGAAGCTATGTATGGTAGAAGGTGTAGGACACCAGTGACTTGGGATAATCCAGTGAACAGAGTTGTACTTGGTCCAGAATTGCTCAAGGAGATGGAGCAAGAGGTTGTAAAGATTAGACAGAATCTGAAAGCAGCTCAAGACAGACAGAAAAGCTATGCAGATAAGCATAGGGTGAACAGACAGTTCAGTGTAGGGGATCATGTCTACCTCAGAGTGAAGGAAAAGAAGAGTTCTTTGAAGCTTATAAGTTGTGCCAAGCTGTCACCTAGATATTGTGGGCCGTTTGAAGTGCTTGAAAGAATAGGGCCAGTTGCATATAAACTTGCATTGCCTGCTAGCACTAGAGCTCTTAATGTTTTTCATGTTTCTTTGCTTAAGAAATATGTACATGATCCTAACCATGTGATAAATTGGGATGTGATTCAGGTGGAACCCGAGGGAGAGCTCCAAATCGAGCCAATGCGCATCCTCGACAGGAAGGTCACAATGTTCCGGAACCGAGCCATAGGGCAGGTAAAGGTGCAATGGGAGCACTACGGTCCTGAAGAGGTTACATGCGAGCTGGAGGATGCCATGCAATTGGCACATCCATTTTTGTTCAATTCTGCGGAACACTGAGGTGATACCAATGTAGCATTTTGTTCAATTTTGTAAAGCATTGAGGATAGTGCTATTGAAGGGGAAGGGGAATGTAACACCTCGGTTTTGACCCCATTTGCATTAAAATGTATATGATGTATATATTGTAATTAATCGTGGTATGGAGCTAAAGGCAAAAGCCCCACCATCGATTTAGCGTTTAATGTTCCGGCAATTAAAATCGTTGCCGATGGTATATCGTGATATCCGGCACATTATAATTTTGGCATCATATAAATATGCATTTTAATTAAAATAAACCCCAACCAGCTATGTTGTTAAACCCATTTAGTGTTAGAATTATTTAACCCTTGGGGCCAATGGGGAAATTATTTAACCCTTGGGGCCAATGGGGAAAACCAAGTGTCAGTTGTTAAACCCATTTAGTGTTAGAATTTTATCATTCAAGCTAGCATTATGTTAGGATCTTTAACTGAGAGAATAACAAGTACAACAATCAAACATAAGAGACAATGAACACAATGTTTTTCTTTGGGGAAACCATAAATGGAGAAAACCTCGCAACTTCCTCAGAGATAGAATCAACACCAAAAGTAAAACCCCAAAACAGTAAGATGATCTCCCGATAGCAGTAGTCTCTTTCTTTCTAGCCCCAGCAACTTCTTCTCCCTCAGCTATGCGCTACAACTGAGTGTGAGTGAGCGTGTGATAAATAGAGAGGCTCACTCTCTATTTATACTAATTCCCGACTTGACAATAACTCACTAGGGCCGACTTCATTAGGAGAGTCTAATAACCCTAGGGCCCCGGCACTGCGGGGACTTTAACCCTTGATCAATAGGAGGGTTACCCACAATGACTTGACATGACTTGTTTACATTATAAGAACTCCCGATCGGAACATCGAGGCATGACATGACTCAATTACATTACAAACACATCTCGGAATAAACATCAGGGAACAATACATAAGATATACAAGTGAATACATTCCAAAGTTACAATTACATCAACACACCCTCTTAACTAGGAAGGTATTCTCTCGACACAATTTATCAGCACAAGTCTTCTTCTCTGTATCATCTGGATCATCATCAAGTTCTCGTCATCTTCAAGTCATCTTCATCTTCAGGTCATCTTCATCTTCAAGTCATCTTCATCTGGATCTGGATCATCACTCGATCTGGATCGTCATCACTGGATCTAGATCATCACTCGATCTGGATCATCTTTGATGGATCAACATCACTGGATCTAGATCATCACTCGATCTGGATCATCATCAATGGTGTTATCTCATGATTCTTCTCGTCACAGGAAGTTCTACAGAGCCATCCCTTTTTCATGCTAGTTGTAGGCCTAGCCTCCATGTAGGTCTTCTTCAACGCTTATATCTAACCCTAAGTCAGAATGGCCTGCCCAGCACTTACATCTAACCTTGATTCGTCAGAAAGGCACGCGCAGCACTCACATCTGACCATGAGAGGAACACATCCACCATCATGTCAGAATGGCCCAACCCTCACATCTGACCATGGAAGGAACTTAATCCTCTCACCATGTCAGAATGGCCCAGCCCTTACATCTGACCATGTAAGGAACTTAATCCTCTCACCATGTCAGAATGGCACAGCCCTTGCATCTAACCTTGACTCGTCAGAAAGGCTCTCAGTCCCAGACTGAGGGTTCCTGGTAATTGACCAGGTGCCTCCATTCAGAGAATGGCAACAGCCCTTATATCTGATCAAGTGGGAACATATCCCTCAATCACATCAGAATGGCCCTGCACTTATATCTGATCATGTGAGACTACATCCCACAATCATATCAGAATGGCCCTCAGTCCTAGACTGAGTATTCCTGGTAAGTTGTAACTAACCAGGTACCTCCATTCAGAGAATGGTAATAGCCCTTATATCTGATCATGTAGGAACCAATCCTACAGTCATATCAGAATGGCTCAGCACTCATATCTGACATGGAAGGAACCAATCCTCTCACCATGACAGAATGGCTCAACCCTTATATCTGACCATGGAAGGAACCTAATCATCTCACCATGTCAGAATGACTCACGGACTCATCACTTCCCCTTGGAGGGAACCTCGATCTGGAGAACACCATGCTTCTCCCTAAAGTACTCAAACTTCACTCTGGCCAATGGCTTCATCAACACATCAGCTATCTGTTCGTCCGTCGTAACATATTGGAGCTTCACTGCTCCTTTCTACACCATATCCCTGATATAATGATACTTGATCTCGATATGCTTCGACTTGTCATGGAACATTGAGTTCTCCGTCAACTTCACACAACTCTGGTTGTCGCAGTATATACAAGTAGCATCTAATTGGAGATCAAATAAATCAGACAGTAGCTTCCTCAGCCATACTGCCTCACAACTAGCTGAACAAGCTACGACATACTTTGCTTCAGCTGTACTCAGTGCCACACAGGATTGCTTACTGCTAAACCAAGAGATCACACCTGATCCCATATTGAAGCAACACCCTGAAGTGCTCTTCCTATCGATGGCACTACCTACCCAATCTGAATCAACATAACACCCCAGGTTAATCTTCTGATTCGCCTCATACTTGAGCCCATAATCAACTATACCCTTCAGGTACCTCAGAATATGCTTTGCAACAATCAAGTGAGCATGTCTTGGATCTGTCAGGAACTGGCTCAAGGTGTTCACAGCAAAGCAAATATCTGGTCTCGTGTTCATCAGGTACATCAAGGACCCAATCATCTGACAATACATCATAGCATCAACCGCTTCTGATGAAGCATCACTCAATAGCTTCAGGTTTGATGCCATTGGTGTGGTCATGGCCTTGCAGTCCATCATCCCGAAAATCTTCAGGATCTCTACCGTATATTTCCCTTGCCCTAGGGAAATTCCCTCTGCATTCTGCCACACCTCCATGCCTAGAAAATAATGCATCATACCCAAGTCCTTCATTTCGAACTCGGCAGCAAGCTTCCTCTTCGTATCAGCAATCAACCCATCCATACCTGTTACAAACAGATCATCTACATACAGTAGGAGCATCACTGGGTTGCCATCTTCAACCTTGTAGTAAAGGTTGAAATCTGCTTTACACTTGGTAAAGCCCAAACTGGATAGAAAGTTGTCAATTCTGCTATACCATGTCCTGGGTGCCTGTTTCAAACCGTACAGGGCTTTCTTCAATCTACACACATGAGACTCCCTGTCATGTGTCTCAAAACCGAGTGGTTGCTCCACATATACTTCCTCTTCCACTACACCATTCAAGAAAGCAGTCTTGACATCCATTTGGTGTATCTTCCATTTCATCACTGCAACTAGAGCAAGTACTGATCTAATGGAAGTGTATCTGGCTACAGGTGCAAAAGTTTCTTCATAATCTATTCCTTCTTTCTGGGAGAAGCCACGAGCCACAAATCTTGCTTTATATTTTTCTACGCTGCAGTCTGTAGCATGCTTGATCTTGTAGATCCATTTGGAAGTTACAACAGACTTCCCTTCTGGTCTTGGGACAACATCCCAAACATCATTCTTCATGATCGATCGATACTCTTCGATCATAGCATCCTTCCATTCTTTCCTTTCTGCCGCTTCTTCATAGTTGGAAGGTTCTTTATCGATGAAATCACATAATAAGGGTACATACCTTGAGGAGGACCTGATCCTCTTTCTTTCTCTGTGATTCTCTTCTGGAGCCCCATATCTTTCTGCACCTTGGATAGCTTCTCGTACCCAAGCAGGTTTCCTCTTATGAGGATTCTTCTCCTGAGGTGGATCTACATGTTCTTGAGATTCTTCTAATTCGTGATCTTCTACTTGACTTTCTTCGTTCATGGTTGTGTCATGAATTCTGGGTGCTTCTGTTTCTTCAGGTTCTTCAGCAAGCCTCTTTCTGGATTTGTTGTAAGCTGAGTCTTCGTCAAATGTTACATCCCTGCTGATGTCGATCTTCTTGAATCCTGGGAAGTATATTCTATAAGCCTTCGAGCTTTCAGAGTATCCCACAAATATACCCTTCTTTCCTGAAGGATCTAACTTTGTCCTCTTTTCTTTTGGAATGTGTATGTACACTGGACAGCCGAATATTCTGAGATGGCTAACTTCTGGTTTCTTGCCAGAAAAGACTTCTTCAGGTGTCTTGTTTTCGAGTACTCTGTGTGGAGTACGGTTCTGTACATACACTGCTATTCTGGCAACTTCTGCCCATAGATGCATGGGAAGATCTTGATCATGAAACATAGCCCTTGCAGCTTCCATAATCGTTCTATTCTTCCTTTCTGCAACTCCATTCTGTTGTGGATTATATGGAGTGGTTAACTCCCTCTTAATCCCTAAATCTTTGCATAACTCTTTGAATTCATTTGATGTGAATTCTCTGCCATTATCTGATCGAAAAGTCTTGATCTTCTTTTCAGTGTGGTTCTCAATCAAGGTTTTGAATTCCTTGAACTTGCTGAATACTTTATCTTTGTTCTTTATGAAGTAAATCCATGTCTTCCTAGAAAAATCATCAATAAAAGAAACATAGTATACATACCCGCTTAATGAACTTGATGACATTGGACCGCATACATCGGACTGAATGATTTCCAAGATTCTTTTTGCCTTGCTCTCGCTACTTAGAAATGTCTTCTTTGTGTTCTTTCCTTTTGCACATCCTTTGCAGACTCCATCATGTTTTGCCTAAATTTCTTGAAGACCTTCAACAGCTTTGCTTGCAAGTGGTAGTGCTCTGTAGTGCACATGTGCAAGCCTCCTATGCCAAAGTTCATTTGGCTCTACTGTGTCATGGACCAAAGCTTGTTCTGAATGGCCCTTCAATTTGTATAGGCCTCTCTCTTGTTCCCCAATTCCTACTGCATCATCAAAAGTCTTTCCCTTTGGCCACATGAGAACTTGGCCATCTACAAATGCAACCCTCGTGCCTTTTGCATCTAATGCAGATATGGAGAGGAGGTTCTTCTTAAGTCCCGATACAAACAATACATCCTTCATCTTCATAGACTTTCCAGAGTCTAGCTTATAGGAGGATTCCCCACTACCTTTTATTAGATACTGGTAGTCATCTCCAAGTTTCACCTTGTGGGGTGATTCATGTTCTGATAGTCTCACAAAAGAATCTTTGAATCATGTCATATGTTTGGAAGCCCCACTATCTATAAGCCAATCATTGCTTCCATGTGTAATGTTTCCCGTGAGAGCGGAAATCAAAACATATTTCTTCATCACTTGAAGAATCATCACTTTCTTGCTTGTTTCTCTTTGTGGAAGGTTCATCATCTTCTGCAGCATGAGCATGATGTCTTCTCCTGTTGTTTTTCTTCTTGTGAGAGTTTCTTTTGTTTCTAGGACAATCTTTGGCATAATGTCCTATTTCATCACAAGTATAACATCTGAGTTGAGTTTTTTTGGAGGAAAAGTGCTTGCCTTTAGAAAGATGATGATGGTCCCTTCTGGTTTTCTTGGATTGAACTGTGAGAGCTTGATCTTCACTTCCCATCTTTTCTTCTCGAGTTGCTATACGAGCTTCTTCTTGTGAGCATTCTTCCCATAGTCTGCTGAACTTGACTAACTTCTTTCTGGCACAAATCCCTTGAATGAAAGATTCCCATGTCCTAGGGAGACCATTCAAGGTGGTCATTACAATCTCTGCATTCTCTACTTCTTCATCCACTGCTTCAAGTTGTTCTTTGATCTGGGAGACCCTTGTGAAGTAAGACTGTATGGTCTCCGCATTCTGAATCTTCACATTCTTCAACTGGTTCCTCAAAGTCATCTTCTGGTTTATGTTCTTTCCTTCAAACAGTTTGGTTAGGGCATCAAACATAGCTTTAGGTGTCTTTAGAGAGGGCACCTATGGTATGAGGTGATCCTTGATTAAATTAGCAATAAACATTTTAGCCATAACCAACTTCTTCTTGTGTAAGGCCTTAGCCTCATCTCCCTCTGGAACTGGAACCTCCTCATTGATGTAGGAGTCCAACTCATTTTCTTCCAGGACCAGGGAGATCCTATACTTCCAAGCTCGAAAGTTATCAGCTCCCTCAAGCTTTTCATTAAGCTTGGTATGGTGAGACATCTTAACTGAGAACCTCAAATGGAATTACAAAAGATTTAGATCTTACCAGGTCAAGATGTCGGAACTAGATCTAAAGCTGAATTTCTGCAGTGTTGGTTCAGGAGCAGATTAGGGTTTGACTTTTTCGAAGTTTTGTCCAACCAAATGCTTTGATCTTGATCTCTAAACTTCGATTTTGAGGAGGAGATCAATCCAGGCCTGGGCTCACTCAAAAATTCCTCTTCTGTGGAAAGCCCTAATTTTCGGCAGCAATGTCGAGTCAAAAACTGAAAATGCTCAGAATCAGATTCTGCTTTGACAGAAAGATGCGCCCTAGGGAGGAGAGTCAGTCCAACCTTCTTTTACTGAAAATCTGTGGAGAGAGATCCAAAAAGTAGGAAGCCCTAGTTTCCACAGCTGCACAGTGTCTTCTTCTCAGGTTAGCTATGATACCATGTTAGAATTTTATCATTCAAGCTAGCATTATGTTAGGATCTTTAACTAAGAGAATAACAAGTACAGCAATCAAACACAAGAGACAATGAACACAATGTTTTTCCTCAGAGAAACCATAAATGGAGAAAACCCCGCAACTTCCTCAGAGATAGAATCCGCACCAAAAGTAAAACCCCAAAACAGTGAGATGATTTCCCGGCAGCAGTAGTCTCTTTCTTTCTAGCCCCAGCAACTTCTTCTCCCTCAGCTATGCGCTACAACTGAGTGTGAGTGAGTGTGTGATAAATAGAGACTCACTCTCTATTTATACTAATTCCCAACTTGACAATAACTCACTAGGGCCGACTTCACTAGGAGAGTCTAATAACCCTAGGGCTCCGGAACTGCGAGGACTTTAACCCTTGATCAATAGGAGGGTTACCCACAATGACTTGACATGACTTGTTTACATTATAGAAACTCTCGATCGGAACATCGGGGCATGACATGACTCAATTACATTACAAACACATCCTGGAATAAACATCAGGGAACAATACATAAGATATACAAGTGAATACATTCCGAAGTTACAATTACATCAACATTTAGTTGTCACCCACCCTTTTGACTTACTCACCTTTCCTTGTCTTAATCAGTCCACTACCAAATTAAAAACCCCTGATGTTAGTTGGACAGTTATTATTGGGCAGTGGTGTGTGGCAGGACTGTCAGTCCTTGCCCACACGCACACTCCACCAGGAGACTCATTCACCCTCACGTGGGCAGGAAGAGACCACACCCCATTCTTCCATTCTTGCCCATCCTCACGCAAAGACGGTTGTTTTCTCTCCTCACGCACAGGTTTTGGGATTTTTCCCTCACGCAGAGAGTTGGGAGAGTCGTTTTTGGGGCATTCACGATTTTCCCTGTGTGTGTGGCCTTACCCTCACGATTTGGCTGTGTGGAGCTCTCATTCACGATTTTGGACCCTGAACGTTTTTCCCATCATCCGACAGTCACGTTGGGCTCTCTCTCAAACGAATGGAAGTTGTATGTGTAAATCTCGTTTTTTGATGTTGCTGTGTGTCGTTACCTTACAGGTTGTTTTAGTTTCAAAGCATTTCAGTTTTTATGTATATGTTCATGGGGCTAGTTGCCCGGATAGATGATGGTATGGTAGCGTCCTCTTCGTCGATCAGAGGGTCGGGGACGTTACAACCTCTCTAGTCCACTACACTTTAACTCAGATCAACTCAGTTTAACTTGACTCCCTCTGCCAGTGTAGGTAGCACTAGTGTTGAAAAAGTCGTTGAAAAATAGCGACTTTTACTCCGAGCCGATTTTTCAGCGAGTAAAAGTCGTGATTTTTAAAAAATCATGGAGGCACGACTTTTTAACAAAAATCACGTACCCAAAAAGTCGCCCAACAACTTGAATCCGCGTCTTTAAGAGGAAAAAACGATTTTTTGGGGGTCATTTAACAAAGAGGTTTGTTGGAAGAGGAGTGAGAAGGGCAATAGGAGACCATCAACAACATTGGAGGCTTTCAAACACTTTACCATCTCTATCAAGGATTTTTGTGGAGCAAGTGTTCAAGATTCCTCACAGGTATGTACATTTTCTCCTATTGTTTTTCTATATTTTCCATGGATTGTTTGAAAGTTTTCTTGCATTTTTTCTTGCATATTTCTTTGACTATTTCTTTGCGTATTTCTTTGCTATTTTTTTCTATTTTTCCATTGATTTCCATGCCCAAAAATATGAAAAACAGTCACAATGAAAGGGGGATTTAAAAAATTAGAATGGAATAGCATGCTTGTTTTTTTAATTGTTTAGCCATCCTCTTCTTATCTTTCATGGCTTAAAATCTAAATTTAAAGGTCTGATTTTTTAAGCTAGAATGTTGTTTTTTTTTCCAATGGAGTTTAATGTAGTTTTTTTGTGTTTTTGTGCCCTAGGGTTGCATTTGAGGTTGTCATTCCAATTGCAAAAATGCCAAAGGTATTGGACACAATTTGGCAGTCTGGTGAGCCCGAGGATGGAACAAATAGGCAAAATTTGTGTTGCAAATTATGTGGGCATCACATGTCGAGAGGGGTTAACAGGTTGAAATACCATCTAGCCAAACTACCTGGCCATAATGTTGGCCTTTGTACTGCAGTGACCCCAGAAATCATGAGATCTATCCATGACGCCATCCATGAAAAAAATAGAAAGAAGGATGAGATTGCTTCAAACAAAGTTGAGCTTGCAGCTTTTGGCCAAGCAAGAAGTGTAGGTGCATCTCTATCTACCACTATTGGTGAGGGTAGTAGGAGGGGCTCCACAGCTTCACCTATCAGGAGGGCAGGGCTCTCATCCCATTTTGTTGCACAAACAGGAGGAAGATCATAACCTTCTATCAAGTCAATTGTAAAGAAATCGGAAAAGGTAGAAGCGGACAGGGTAATGGGAGGTGTCTTTACTGGAGTCCCATACCTCTCATCATTGTTAAAAACAATCCATTTTGGCAGCCATTGTGTGATTCCATTACAGTAGTTGGCCCAGGCCTAAAAGTGCCACCTTTGAGGTGTTGCAGGGCCCAATCCTTCAAGCAGAAAAGGGCATTGGTGCTAGGTTGACAGAGTTCAGGCAGTCATGGGAGAGCAATGGATGCACAGTCATGTCAGATGGGTGGACAGATGGTAAGGGTAGAACCCTTATCAACTTCTTGGTACACTGTCCTAGAGGTACCATGTTCGTAAAATCAGTTGATGCATTGGCACATGTAAAAGATGCAGCACTTTTATGCGAGTTGATGGATGGGTTCATCCAGGATATTGGGGTGCACAATGTTGTGCAAGTTATTACAGATAATACAACTAATTATGTGGTTGTTGGCAGGATGCTTATGGATAGGTACCCCTGTTTGTTTTGGACTCCATGCGCAACTCATTGCATTGATTTGATGTTGGAGGATTGGGGAAAATTCCCTTTATCAAGGTGGTGATTGATCAAGCTAGGAGCATCCCCAAGTTCATTTACAACCATGCTTTTGTTCTTAGTTTCATGAGGAGACACACCAAAAACAAGGAGTTGAAGCGTCTTGCAATCACGCGTTTTTCCACCACATTTATTACTCTTCAGTCTTTGCTTCGATGTCAGTTTGAGTTGAAGCAAATGTTTGTTTGTGATGAGTGGCGTGATTGTGCTTACAGCAGGAGAGAGGATGGGAAAACCATTGCCAAGTTGGTGTACACTGACTCCTTCTGGGAAGGAGTGGAGGAAGTGTGCTCGGTGAGTGAACCTTTAGTAAGGTTCTGAGGCTTGTTGATGGTGATAAGCCTGCAATGGTCTATTTATATGAGGCCATGGATAGGGCCAAGGAGACCATTCGAAATTATTATGTGGGAAAGAGTACCCCAGGGCACAACAGGCACATGTTGTTATGGGATTTGATTGATAGTCGATGGACTGGGATGCTTCATAGACCCATTCATGCGGCAGGACTCTTCCTCAACCTCGCATTTGCCTACAAATGCAATTTTGATTTTGATAGTGAGGTTTTGGAGGGGCTCCTCACTTGTATTCAGAGGATGATACCTGATTATGAGAGTCACAATGCAACCAATTGCGAGATAGAGGTGTATCGGGATGGTACTGGAGTATTTAGCTTTGGTGATGCTATTCGTGACAGGACCGATTTCATGCCAGGGAAGTTATTAGAGTGTTTTAAGTTTTCACCTTTATTTGAAAGATGAATTATGATTTATTTATATTTATTTCCTATTTTAGTTTTCCAATGTTGAATGTAATGAAATATAATTTAGTTATCTTTCTTTCTTGTTTGGTGTAGCCACTTGGTGGTGAACCTATGGTGTGATGACACCAAATTGACGGAAACTTTCCATCAGAATCCTTAGCCAAACCTGTACCACTTCGGTATGTGAGCGGAATTGGAGTGTATTTGAAAAAATACATGCAAAGAGATGCAAAAGGTTAGAACTTAGAATTTCAACAAAGCAATTGCATTTAAATGTTTAATGCAATTTACGAATCTATGATCCTCTAAGATATTATAATTTATTAATTTATTAATTTATTACCCTCTAGACTCATAAAAAAATCTATTACCCTCTTACAGGTTGGAGTTCACATGTCTTAATGACTTGGTGTACGTCCATTACAATCTCTGCTTGTGGATGACACAGATAGAGAAAGAACCAGATGCAAATGCCATCTCCTTGGATAATATTGATATATTGTCTAAGTGGAGGGTGGAGATTGAGATTCCTATCATGGAGGAGTCACCTGCATGGCTAGAGATAGAGGACGGGTAGGAGGAGGAGGTTGGAGACACCATGGAGGGTGATGTGCTAGCATCGCCACCACCTTCTGCACTGATTACCACATCTAGTCCTCCATCCATCACTCAACGTCCGATATTAGATGCAGGGCCAGGACCTTTTGCTGCTGCTACTAGTGCTAGGGGCAGACCTGACAAACGACCCATGATATTTTCCCGTAAAAAGGGAAAAGGGCATTCATATTAGATAGCTAGATGCTAGTTTTCCTTGGATATATTTATATATGTGATGTCATTTCGTGTTTTTATACACTTTTGAGTCCTTGATTGGACAACTATGATGTTTCAAGATTCAGTATCAACTTTGATGTATCATTTTATATTTTGCATGACTACATGATGAAGATATATATCAGTGCTTTCTTCATAATTATGTTCCAATGTGTTTTTTTTATGTTATTGTTGCTTTATATGTTTAAAATTCTATAAAAAATGAATGTATTTTCTATTTTTTAATGTTTGCCGACTTTTGTCGATGTTTCCCGACTTTTTCGCCGATGTTGCCGAGAAGTTGTATTCGGGACCCTTGCCGACTTTTTGCCGATGTCGACGTTTTCAACATTGCTTCGACGTTGAGGACAACACTTTTTGAAGGGCAGGGGCATGTTAAGCCCTTAATGATGGCACATTACACCATATAGTGTGGCGCATTACCCCCTATAGTGTGGTGCATTACATAATTATGTCGGCTTGGGTCTATTAGTTGTTATTGTACACCTTTGTCTCCTATATATAGGAAGGAGATATTCTCTTTTTAGTCATCATTGTATCTTATCTTGTCTTGTGTACTCAGTAGATTGTGTAAGGAGGTTCCTCCCTCAAAGAGGATTGATATTTATCTTTGTTCTTCATTGTTAAGGGGTGGATTACTCTCTTATTGTCTATTTCTACTCTTTTTATGCTATTTTTGGGACTTTGTTGCATAACATCCACCTTACAAAATTTCTTCACAAAGTCAATTACCAGATAAACCGAGAATAATTATGATTGCAACCAAGGACATGACCACTGACTTGTCTTATTCAATGAAAAAGTAAACAAGACAAAAGACTCATGACCCTTTTGAACTGACATCATAAATAAATGTTCCATCCACAATCAATGGGATCAACATAAGAACCTATACCTAAGCAGCAACCAGTAGGCTCAAAATAAAATGTGGGAAGGACTTTAGTATATCATTCTTTATCAAATCAATAAATTACTCCTACAGTTCAAGAATGAGAGTTGTTGCTATCACCTATTTATCATTAGAAAGATCACTAGTAGCTCTTCAAAACTTGGGATTTTCTCATAATCAACCAATGAGATTACCTGTTGCATCTCCTCGTGGCTAACCTCTAGATTGTGATGAATCGGTATCTTAGGTCCAAAACCATTACGAAGAACAATTAATAGATCAAGTTGTAAACTTTATTCCTCCACTACAGGTATCTCAATATCAATGTCTTTAATGGGATCACCATGAAAACCATAAAGCTCATGGGATATTTCACAGTCTCCTTTTCATCAGATGTGACATTGAAATTAGGATGAATATTACCATTATGAAGCTCTTCATCCCCATGATCAGAATCATCACTATATGCCAAATCATGTGCTTCACTATCTTTATCAAGACCTTTCCAATAATTCCTGAGTTTGTTGGAAAGCACACCTCTACCTGTAGCTAAATATGCCTTGCACCAAATCCTAGCATCACCTTCCAAGATCATCAGGAACACTTACATTTACACATCACCGTGCTTAATATTAAAATGGCTAGCAATTATTAAAATCCCCAAGATGTTGTGTAGGTGGAACACCGTGGCCTTGAAATTTTAGAAGTTACGCATCCCATAAGTGTCCACTACGAACTGGATTTGGGTGACCAAGTATAGTGATGAAATCAAGTGGAGCATTGAGTGTTGTGAACCGACTTGACTGTGCCATCAGTCTGAATAGCCTGATCTCTCAAAATGGAGTTGCCTCGGTTGAATCAGCCATGGAATCAGTAGGTGAGAAAATAATCTTCGAAGTACTACTACTCATCAACATACGTGTATTTGGATAATCGAACACCAAGGCACTAGACTTTGTCACTAACAACAGCACAAATCAGCTGAACAGTCTAGGAACGATGGATCTATCACCTACAAGACACCTCTTGCTTCAGAGTTAGTGCATGCTAACTTCAGGGGGTGTCCCTAGGTCCTTATCCATTACCCCAAGGCTGAAAGTTCTGCAATAGATTCACTAGAACAGAGAAAAATCAACTCAAATCAGCAAGGAAACTCTGTAGATTTGAGGATGTATTCTTAAATTCAATGAAAAGATATGACGAATGCAAACTCAAATTGACAAGATTTAATGATTTAAACTTTTAAGCATAAGACCGGTGTCCTTGTCCAAGAGTTACGGGGTCAACAGAAAAATATCAGCAAAAGTAATTGAACTTAATTTGCTACTTCAAGAGCATAAATTTCATGATTCATCCAAACAACAAAAAGAGCCATCAATTGATGAAGCCTGAATAGTCAAACATTGATTGTTAACAGAGAAAACCAATTTTATTCAGATGGAAGAAGTACAACTATGTTCCAGAAGATACCAGGAGTCCAAGAGGATTTCAACATTGCTTTATACCCCTACTATCGAAAGGGATGCTTGATCATCCCCTATAGAAACGTGTATATATATATATATATATATATATATATATATATATATATATATATATATGTTGCAGGAAATACCGTACCCTCCCACGTCCCCATGCCATTTCATGTTGCAAACATAGAAACGTGTCTATATATATTATGTTGCAGGAAACACCATCCCCTCCCACGTCCCTAGGCCGTTTCATGTTGGAAACAGAAACGTGTATCGTACGCTATGGAAACGTGTTTCTATACAGAAGAGTACGTTTCATGAGAAGGAAACGCATTTCGAGTATGGATGTGGTCCGTAAGGTCGCGTTTCCATAAAACTTTGTCTAGTTGATTAAAAAATATCGCCCTATTCAGTGGTAATTGATAGTATTAAATGGTAATATTAAATTCAAGTAAAAGTGACATTCTCCTTGTCTTTCATTTTCTATCATTTTCCTTAATTTTTTAACATTACCATTAATTGTTTCAAGATGTTTGAGAGTGGTTCCAACTTCATCGGACTTCATATGCAAAAAGTAGAATTTTAGATCCCATTCAAAATTCAACAAACTTAAGAGTTTCCATAAGTTTCCATCGGTTTCTATCATGTATGAGGGTATGGAATTGACATTTAATCAAGCACATTGACCCCTGTATGTACCTTGATGTTGGTGGTGTTGATCGTTGAACTCCTCAGCCATGACCTTAATATAAATGTACTCTTCACTTAAGCAAAATCACTTATTAAGCATGGGAAGCTTTTTCTACCTTATTTTAACAATTGGATTAGGAAGTTTCATCAAAATTGTATGGTGTTGAGTCGTTTACTGATGCCCTTGGAGAATCAATTTTGAGATTGAGTTAGAACCAAGGGCTAGAGCCAAGAGGGAGGCATAGGGTGTTATTGATGAATAGGATCCCAATATAAGCAATGATTCGCCAACATGCATGATTTATGATTTATATTTCACGTTCATTTTTTAAAATGTCCTTAGTCATACATATATGTAATATATATATATTGTGTTTCCTCGTTTCCAAAATTTTGGGGGGTCATGTTTCCAACGCGTCCCCATTTCGGAAACTCGTCCACGTTTCCTCATTTCATGCAACTTATATATGTGTGTGTGCGTGTGTGTCACAGTCACATCATACATGCATTTTTTATATTTCTAAATTCAATGATTCATACGAACATTCACATTGAAAATTTGAAACATATAATAATAAATTTGATAAATCGTATGACATAGACTCGTAGTAGATATCAAGTGGAAGACTGGAAGATTGAAGTTATATTAATATAATTAAGAACATAAAATATTAATGACACCATGAGTTCAAACTTCATTGTCATACTACATTCAAAATTTGCCTAATGGCATTTCCATACATGAAAAAGAAAGTTCAAAACACTAAACATCGAACAATGAACAAGATAGTTGATTTGGCTTCCTAAAGCCATGTCATCAGCATCTTCAAGATCAATGTCATCAGCATCACTAAGGTCCTTTGTCATGCCATTGCTAGAGTAGTAAGCACGAAGCACTAGCAATGAGAAATGGAGTGTCGCGCAGGTTTAGGTAAGGGGCAAGGGTCCACATAACATGTGTTTTAGCGTTTTAATTTTTAATTTTTAAAATTTTAAACTTCAAACATTGCAAATTAACCCACCCTGACTGGCGAGCTAAGGTAAATTGCCCAACGGTTGTACCACCCGCGTACCTAAACATGTAGTATAGCGTACCAAAAACCATGCAAGTACCATGTTTTCATAAATGAAGTAACCGATACGTGAGGTTGAATTTGGATACAACTAGGTATGGTTGGGGACGTACCATTGAAGTACCAAAGTACCCTGTACGTGTACCCAATACTGGTTCGTGTACCCAACCCCCGATACGGGTACCATGCAACACACCATATAATGATTTATCTGATCAAACAATTCTAAAAATGACAATAATGTTGATTTTTCCTAAGCAGCATCGAGAGCCATTCTCTTGGAGAATGGAGGCACCTGGTCAGTTACTAGGAACTCGAACTTTTCTAGGACTAGGGGACTAAGCCTAGGGCTGAGAGCCATTCTTTGAATGGAGGCACCTGGTCAGTTACCAGGAAATTGAAGCAGTCTAGGACTAGGGGAATCGGTCTAGAGCTAAGGGCCATGCATTGAATGGAGGCACCTGGTCAGTTACCAGGGATTTAAATCAGTCTAGGACTAGGGGACTCAACCTAGGGCTGAGGGCTATTCTCCGGGAGAATGGAGGCACTTGGCCAGTTACCAAGTAATTGACATTGAGTCAATTAATGCAGCTTAGGGCTGAGGCACCTGGTCAGTTACTAGGTTATCGCCTATGTTGCACAAGTTTCCAGAACGCGGGAACATGGGTACGAGTATCAAATACGTCTAGAGGTTTCCCCCAAATTTGCAGGAAACAGCAGGTTGGGAACGTCAATAATATATATTAAAAAAATATAATAAAAAAAAAATAATTAGAAAAACATGAGGAGAAGAAACATTAACACAAATTGGATGACTTTACTTATTCCTTCTATTACGGTTGTAACTAGAACCTCTTAGCAGATGGAAATGGCAATAAAATCAAGATTACCATCCACTTCATTGATTATATAAGGTAGACTCTTTCTAAAGTGGGGACTTTTGGAAGTTATACTCCCTATATTTGTGGCTATATGTATAGAGTATGGATGAGTAAATACTCTACCAGGAGCGTTAAATAGAGATCAGTGCACCAACTCGACAAGGTAGCACGAAAAAGACTTTTATTGCAACTTAGTTTTCTAGAGAATTTTTTTTAGTCAACCATATATATGTATGGTCGCAAGGAATAGGAATGTTGTTAACAACCAACATGGCGATCATGAATTTGTGGAAGTTCCCAATGAAGGAAGCGCGCAAAAAGAAGTCCCCAAGTTCCCGCTTTTAGAGTATAAAAGTTCCCAATAAGTTCCCAACCATTCGGAACGACTCCCATTAGATTGGGGAAGTTCCCTACAAGTTCCAAAGTTCCCTGGAACGTCGGAACTTCGGGAACGAGTTTCCTAAAAGCCGGGAGCAGTTCCTGTGCTACATAGGACTTATCACCATAAGCCCTAGACCGATTTTGGGCACGTGATTCACTCCTATCTTTAATCTATGGGCTATGTGACCTTCTCCAGGGATTAGCTACCCCTAGTTGAGAAACCTAGCACCCGATCTTGGTGGCACAAGGAGTTCAAGTTAAAAACATTAGTAATTCTCCCTATTTATGAAGATGTACTTTGAGAGGGCATGAAGGACCCGACCACTTGCTTTGACCACTAAACACTTGGAGGACCTTCTTACCCTAACCCTTGGTCCATGAGGAAGAACAAGTGACACAAGTCAAATTACAAGAAGACCTATTGTACCACAAAAGGTTAAAGTCAAAGGGTCAAAGATGAAAACGTTTTATACCCTAATATCAACTCCAAATTATGTGGACCATTTCTAATGTTTGGAAGACTATAAATAAAGTTCACTTGCAACTCTTTTTAACACACTTCACATCATCTTTGGACTGCTGCCTCCTTCGTGACTGGGAAAAGACACTCCGCTGCTATTGAAGGAAGATCTCGTGGTTAAGGTTTTGATCTCTTCCCTTATTCTAGCATGGCGGCCTAGCCAGCTAGGGTTATCACTTGCACATTTTGCAGAGCATCCCTAGCCTAGTACAGCAGCCCTCCACTTGGTTACACTTGGCAGCAGTAGCTGTGTTAACCATTCATGGAGAGCTAGGGCTGCTACAACAGCACTCGAAAGGCAGCAGCAGACAACTAGGGCAGCCACCCTAGGCTGATACTACAACATTCAGGCAGCAGAACAGACATCTGGGCAGCCACATACAGCTCACAGGCAGCCACCACAGCTTGCCCATCCACTCGGGCAGCCCATTACTGTTCACAGGCAGCAGAGAAAAACAGTCCGGACAGCTTGAAACAGTTCGGGCAGCAGCTGAGGAGATTTGGGCAGAAGGAAAACAGTCTGGGCAGCCCTAAACAGGGTTCAGGCAGCAGAGAAAAAAGTTCAGGCAGACAGTCTGCAATTTTTCGGGCAGCAGACACAGTCTGTAATTTTTTGTGCAGCAGAAGAAATTTCAGGCAGCTGGTCTTCACCCTCTACGTGGCAGTTTTTGGTGATAGCAGCAAGCCTGCTAGGGTTTGGAAATTTTGTTCAAGCCTGCTAG
Organism: Pseudotsuga menziesii; assembly: GCA_001517045.1. Taxonomy (NCBI): domain Eukaryota; kingdom Viridiplantae; phylum Streptophyta; class Pinopsida; order Pinales; family Pinaceae; genus Pseudotsuga; species Pseudotsuga menziesii. The sequence continues at coordinate 252,967 of LPNX010494462.1, forward strand.
GGTTTCAAAATTTTGTTAAAACATTCAACTCAGAATTCTGAGATAAAATTTCCTATTTCTTCTACAAACTCAGTCATCTCATTTAAGGGATGAATTACTAATGCTTTGGAGTTTTTGTCCTCTAAAGGTTTCCCTGTGAAAACATCTTGTGTTCATTTGTGTGATGCTTGATTGACTATTGCACTTGTCTTATTGTTATCTACATTACAGTCTGCACAATTTTAAAGAATACAAGCACATGCTAAAATTCAACAAATAATACTTAAAAAAGGCCACACTCCATACTGAGATGTTCATGGTAATTGTAGGAGGAAAGATTGGGATAAAATGAGTTCAAAACATCTCCAAGCCATCCGCCTGCAAGATGACTGTCACTTGCTTGGCTTTAATACTAATAATATCTCCAAGAAAAGTAGCATACAGATCAAAAAAAGATGCGCCCCCTTTAGCACCGTCTAGTTTTAAGAACACCAATATCTAGGAGAGCTGAACTTAATACTATCTGGTTGTGTTTATATTCCATGTGGATTGTAATCCATGCAGAAAGTGAAAAGTGGGGTAGGGATTATCTAAAACACTGGCATCATGAACTAATGTCCACCCATGTCCCTTGGAGTAAGGCAATGACCCAGGATATAATTGACTGTCACATGTTTCCAAAGAACTGAAATGATTCATGATCTAATCCTTCACACAAAAACCTCGTAGAAGAGGCATATTGATCTTAGAAAGGTGTACCTCCACATCTTAATACTTGTTATAAAACAAACATGTATCATCCCATTCATATTTGTGATTTCCACACATGGGTCAGCCCCAGAACTAGCCTAGGTCAGCCTCCAATTACTTATAACAGCACATTTTGTCCTTCTAATAATGCATGTGTTTTGGTCTTGATTGCAGTGCTCTTCCTCTCAAATTCGCAACGAATCATCTGGATATCAGCGCCCCTTCATGCAAATAAACAGCAAATCTGGCATCGACTAAAGCACCCTATCTGCTAGTACAATCTCGTTGAGATCAGTACCTCCTTTCTTCCAAAGTTAGAATGAAGGTAGCGCTCCATCCGGAACTTATCCAAAGACCAAAGTAGAGAAAACAACAGATTTTTATGAAAACAATACTATTTTCACAAAACGATAGCACCCTCTTATCCAGGAATAGCACCTTTCACTTCAATTCAACCACACCAATTAAGACAATGGCAGCAATGGAGAAGTAGTCATCACAATTTTTTTATGGGAAACAAGGCGCTGAAAACTTATATTTCTTGTATACTGAATCATACACTAGTATTATCGTCAAACCATAGTGGAAAAAATCGCCAAAAAATAGCGATTTTTTCAGGCTGCCAATTTTTCAGCTCGAAAAAATCGCGATTTTTCAAAAAATTGGACAAAAAATCGGACATCTGAGAAAATCGGCAAAAATCAGGAGAAAATCGGCAAAGATAGGAAAAAATCAGCAAATAGGAGAAAAATTCGGTAAGCAAATTTTGACCCTATTAAAGTAAAAATTTTGCATTTTTAATGCTTGTCGTGGTTTGCCGATTTTTGCCGATTTTTTTGCCAATGTTGCCGAGAAGATGTTTTCTGGACCCTTGTTGATTTTTTGCCGATGCAGATTTTTTCCACTATGCTTCAAACGCTGAGGATACTACAATCTTTAGGGACAGAAACCAGGACCATCTTCAGGTTCATTGCTGCAATTGTTTCTACGACATGGTTCACTTCAATTCAACATTGCCATCATTGATCATTTGATTCCTATGACCAATCAACATTTTTGGTACTCATTTTCTTCCTAAGTCCTCATTAATAAACTCTTTAGAAATTCGTAAGGTACATGACAATTTCTGTCCATGACCAAGCATGAAATAAACATGGATGTGCTGGCATTATTCATATACCCATTGGATGTGAGTACATACTGCTGCCTCCTTTTTCCTTAAACGGCAGCATCAACCTCCCAAAACATGAACGTCAATGCTTCCATATCAGCATCAAGATCACAGACAAGTCACCCTCACCAAGAAAACCTGGTACTTGAGCTAAACTATCAGATTAAAGGATTAGATTCCCATGGCCATGTCTCTATCTATTTCATTCTTCTTGCCAGAATGCAAGGGAGGCAATTCTGATAACAGACGTGTTAAAATGGGTACTTGAAGGAAAGCTGTCTTATTTGGCTGCATTTGTGGACATTCAAAAATCTTTGAGTGGAGTTTCAAAATTATAGCCATTTAGTCCCAATTTTTTGCTGAGGCCTAGACAAGTATTTGGAGCACGGTGTTGGAGATAATGTTAGGATCTTTTGCCGAATGTATTAGTCTACAAATCCTCCAGTAAACATTCATTGAATTTCTAGTAAGTTATTTCCTATTGTATCACACAGATATGAATAGTCATCACCCTTTGGTTTATGGATATCAGCTGACACAATTACCCTTCCAAGACATGTATATGTGCACTTTATGTTCGTTAAAGTCATAAGAATATTATACAACATTCATGGTTAATACTACCAGGAGAAATGTGTAAGGGATGACACAATAGCTTCTAGTTTATGTAATAAAAGCTTTAATGGGGAACCTTCACAGGATCAGTTTAACAGAAAAGCGCATAGATCCATTTGTTCTTATGTTATGGTGCCAATTTATTATATAGTTATCTTGTTACAGGAGAAATTCTTGTCAGTTCAACTGGGAGCTTAACACATTTTCAGGATTGGAAGCTGTATGTCACCACCCACAACTATGTTGCATATCAGAATAGGGAGATGGATGTCAACACCCACAACTATGTTGCATATGGAGAACCCCACAGGCCATCATCCTGACCCCTAGCAGAGTTTGGGGCCCATACTTTACACTTAAAGCCATTTACAGACTCATTTTATTCCTCCACAGGATCTGCATAATCGGTAATGCAATCACTCATATGGCCTGTGTGTAACTAAAATGACATCATACATACTAGGTCCATTTAAACCTACAAACTAGCAAAGTTTCTTATTCATCTGTTTTCATCTGTTTCCTTTTTCCAATTCTTAACATTGACAAGAACATTAGGCAAATAGGCATCGAACACACGGAAGAAGTTCTTGATAAAGTAAAATTAGGGAAACCCTTGAATTTTGTAGACTAGAAGCATAATAGAGGGAGCAAGTGTGAAAGGAAATATGACACACAATAGATGTTGGAACATATAACTTAACTTCTATTATAAAAGCATAAATATATGACAGAAAGGGCAGACACTATGAAGGTTTTCCAAACTTATCCACCAGAGCTGAGACAAGTCGATGAAAGCAGGAGCTGTTAGACAGCTCACCAGAGTTCACTTCCTTAAAAAAGTGGCGGGTGCACACCCGCAAATAGACCATTGTATTGGTTGAGCCGCCATGGCTGTTTATGTGAGGCTGGGTGGACACCCTACAATGTAAGCAGTGTCCAGCCTCTTGATAGATGGTGGATGCTCACCACTGTAGGCCATTGTATTGGTTGAGCTGATGGGGTTGTTTATGTGAGGGTCGGTGGACACCCAACAATGTAAGCAGTGTCCCCCGACTCCCACCTCTTTATATATTATAGATGGTGGATGCTCGCCACTGTAGTGTAAGGAGCATTATCAAAACGAAAACAAAACAAGGTTTTCCAAACTTAATTGTCTCCTCCTATATTAAAAGAAGCGCACCCTGCAGAGGCGTTTGTTGATTGAAAAACAATCCACGCCATTCTAAATTTGTAGGCAATCATACTCGTCATAATTATAAGGGCTGTGAAAATTTGGGCCTTTGGAACAAAAAACCTACTAAAAGTTCACTTGTCTGAAGAAGGGCTCAAACAATAAAATGTTAAGTTTATAGGTTTTTTGACAGCTTGTAGCTGTTTTGTGCAATCATTCATCATAAGATAAGGTCTATCGAGAGGGGCCTTCAAACGGGAGGAAGATTCTCTTCCATCCGAATTTGATCCACACTTGCAGTTCCATTTATATCAGGCCTGATTTGAAGGCCATAGCTCTTTTTTACAATTTGTTTAAGTGCTTCATGAAACATAACCGAGGAGCTTCACCCCAAACAACAAACTTCCTCGTGAGGCATATCCACTTAAATCAAAATCTTCCGAGACTTGCACCTGTCCTTGATCCTTTTGGAACCCATGCCATGTAAGGGGGGCACATCACAACCCTAGTGGACAGCTTAACACTCTGTCAACCTCACCAAAGCCCTATTGGCAGTGGGAAATCTTCAAGTCCAATTGTCAAACACTTTTTGGGAAAAATGAGAAATAAAATACCCAAACAGCATACATTAACCCCAAAAGTTTCCCCAATTTGGGTCCTGTGGAGAAGGGTAGTTATATCAATTGGCTAATATCAGAGGGTAAAACGACGTGCAGTTCTACAAGTTTAATTCAACCATTTTATTTTTCAAAATCCACTCTCCATAAACTAAATAATCACAAAATTAATTATACCAGATACAGAAAGCTTTATACAGGATGTGACTGCCCCAACCAAAAAGATATTTAGATATATATATCGAATCAGAAAAGACTGCAACCTGTGAATATGCTTGTAAGCTTGGATAAACACCATGCCTGCAGCCTCCATCATGTCATCCAACTCGCTGATGCCATTATCCAGGGTGAGTTCAATGCTTACAACATCATCTTCGCTGGGTCTTTCTATCCGCAATTTCTGAAGAACAGATGATGATGATGATGATGCCTCTTCATACATACAACTCACCAAATAACTGAAACAGAAAGGGTACCAACACAAAACAGAACGGAATACTTGATCAGTTTTTTTCTTAAAGCTAATTTTTCAGGTGAGTTCATATGATTATGATTGCAATTATTTTGGAAGCCACGCTGCGAAGAACTGGACGAGAAACCAAATTGAAGCGTAAACAGAAAAAAAAGGCAATTGGGTTATTGGCAAACCATTCAGACTCTTTGATTTCTTTCCACAAGGGATGCTCGATTGAAGCCCCAGAAAAAGGAGGATTTGAATCCATGGGACAGTGCAGTGTCTCTGTGCTCTAGGTAGACCAAGAGCATTTTTAGAGTGCACAGTCTCTCTGCTCCACGAAAAACTTGCATTCGTTCTCGTATATTATTATTTAAAGAACATCATGGTTGCCGAGGGTTGGAATCTGAAATCTAACTTAGCCGTCACATTTAAAGTCTGGACAATTTTATCGAACGCTTTAAGTGTTTAATTTTAGTTTTTGTGATAAGTTTGTTTTTGTTATTTGATGGACAATTTATCCATTAAATTCCATTCCTAATTTTGCTTCATCCTAATGTTGCTTCAACTAGTCTAGGTTAGGTGAGGTGCTGGTGAGGGGAAGCAAAAGTATCCTATATTAAACTATGAGTTTGTTGGCTTCGTTGGGTGGCGTTGTGGGTGCACGCTTATCAAACCATTTGCTTAGTCAAATTTGGATTTTTCGCCTTTACGCTCATTTTTTGGTATTAACGTATAGCATAAGGAGGCAAACGAGCATACTTCTTTATACTTTTATGAAGTGTCTATATATTATTATACAAGGATATGTAAAATTATCAATGAACAAATACACATTTTTAAAAGGGATGGGGAGAGTAGTGGTTAACATGGTTTTCAGTTTTTAGTGGAGATGCCGATGTAAGACGAGGAAGTAGACTACAACGATGAGGAGTTTTGGTCAACTTTGGGCATATTTTGTTCAGACTAGGAATTTAAACAGATATTGTTGAAGGTTAGGGAAGCGAGGAAGGGGGCAAGTTTGGCAGTAGCTAAAGATGGAAGTATGTCTGGTGTGGTTGTCAAGAATGGAGGAGGGAGTGAAAACTATCCAATTGTTTAGCAAAGGAAGGGTCGGTGGTGGATGGTGGGAAACCAATAGAAGTGATTTCTAGTAGGCTTCTGAATGAATGAGTTACATGTGGTGAGTCTCATAGGAGGACAGTAAAGTCATCATGAAAGTAGGCTCTACATACGGGGGAGTACATTGTGGAAGGGAAGAAGTTTTGGGATGGAATTGAAGGGAGGAAAGGTGTGTAAGCTAGAGAAAAGAAGACTAAGAAGGAGTTTAAGGTGAAGGAGGGCAAGGTTCATGTGGTGCTAGGGTTGGACATCAGCAAGGAATCAGTGGTGTGACTAACAAAAAATGCCTTAATAGGCAAGTTTCAGCACAAGTTGTGAGGAAAGATTTGGTGGAGTGGATGGAGAATCGATGGAAACCTGTGTTGGGCTATGCATCAAAGAGTCACCTTCTGGTTAAGGATTGGCTGGTTTTTGAATTTTTATTGCAGCATGATTGTGTGAAAATATTAGACAAGTGCTTGTTGTGGGGGGGCTCAAGCCTAATCTTAACACACTAGCATGTGGGCTTCAACCTTAGGACCAAACATTTCACGACACAACATTTGTGGGGTTTGATGCCAGGTTTTCCATTGGAGTTGTGGAATAAGAAGGCGTTTTATCAACATTGGAGATAGCTTGGGAAGGCTGTTGTATTTTAATGAGAGCTCCCTCGGATGGAAAGATAAAAGAATGGAGAAAATGTTGGTGGAAGTGGATACGAGTAAAAGTTTGATTACAGAAATCTAGGTCACTTGGAGGAATTGGAATGTATCCAAACTCTAGATTATTAATGTGTTCCCTTTAGGTGCATACTCTGTAGAAGAACTAGTCACCTCCAAAATCTGTGCCCTATTACCTTGTCGTCGAGTGGTTCTGTGGGATCTCCATTAAACTCATAGGGGTGAACATCAATTGGGTCACGAGACTCTAGTACATAGTCGTTGTCGGGGAACACTTGCAAAGTCTTAAAGGAGGAGTCTATCTGGATGGTAAAGGTGGATGAAGATTTGGTTAAGAGGTCGTTTGATGTTGCAGTGATGCAAAGGTCTAGCTCGCCTTCTACAAAAACTAGTAAGACTTTAGACGAGCACCTATTGGCTAATAAATTTTCTGGCTGTCTTACTATTGGACGGTGGTATGGGGATAAGGAAGGTAAGGAGATGAGGGATTTTAGGAATGATGGGTTTTGCTCAGAGATTCCTTAATGAAGTATAGGGTTAGGTGGGGAGCCATTCGTTGTCCCTATCCTAGAGCTTAGTGGTGGTGGACGGGGGTTGTCGAGAGACGCAGAAGGTCCTGTGGTGGAGAGGTTTTCCCTTGGTGGTAATAGTGGGGGTGATGAGGAGACTTCCAATGCTTTAGTTAATTTGATGCCCTCTTGTAAAAAGGTTCTATTGAAAACACATTTGGTTGTCTATAATGCGAATTCTTTGGTGAGTATAGGAGATACTATGCTAGACAAGGGGGGGAAGGGACCACTGAAACTAAAATCATGTGCGAGGATGAAATCGATGGGGGCTATGGAAGGGAGGATTTTGACAGTGGTGAAAGCAAAGCCTAATATGAAATTTCCTTACCTTGTGAGGAGATCTTGGTGGATGAACTTCGTGTTGGTAGTATTAATGGTGGTTTTAGGGCCCTAAGAGCAAAGAATCCCTCAGTGAGTATCTCTTAATGATTCTACTCTCCTTGAACATTAGGGGTTTTGTCAAGGAGGCCTCAAAAAATATGCCCTTCATTGTCTCTTCTTGTTGATTAGGCCTCATATTGTTTTCCTACAAGAAACTATGGTCTCGGGTGATAAACACAGGGAGTTGGTGTCCTCCTTGGTGATGGGGTGTAGTGTTTGTGCGATAAACACGAGGGGGTTATCTGATGGAATGGTCTCTACTTGGAATCCTTTGAAGGCAAAATTTTGTTCTTTCCTACAGGTATTATTCTACAAGTTTATTTTCAGGACTTCAACTTGTAGGTCAAGATTTTGAATTGTTATGGGCCTTATATGGATTAGAAGGAATTGTGGATTCGGTTGAGCCAGGATGGCTTGTTCAAAGACCCTAATTTTATATTCAGGGGGGGTCTTAATCTAACACTGAGTGATAGGGAATCATGGGGGGTAAATTTGAGGTCGAATCGGTTGACATGTTTCTTTGCTCACACCTTCAAAGAGGCCAGGTTGATGGACCTTATTCCAAATCCTCTTATTCCCACCTAGAGGAATGGAAGACAAGGGGATGCGGCTATGGATAAGCAGTTGGACAAATTTCTTATGACAAAGGCTCTATTGAAGAACATTTTTCGATATTGATCTTTGATTGAGACAGTCAATATTTCAAACCATTTGCCTATTGTGCTTCAATTGAATTTCTCAAAGGTAAAGTGCAAGTTTCCTTATAAGTTTAATCATTCTTTGTCAGATGAGGAGGATTTTATTGTAATGGTGTGTGAACATTGATGTCCCTTTGAAGGTGGGAGGGGCAATTCGTCTATGAGTCATGTGGTTGAAAATCTCAAAACTATGAAGTCAGAGGTTGTCAAGTGGGAAAGGGGAAATAAAAAGGAGTTGAAGGTTGAGCTTTCTAATATTGGGGATAGGGTTAAGAATGTTTATTACGCAAATTCTTCAGGTTGTTCTCATAAATAGATAATAGGATATTGGGTGATATGGAGGCAAGAAAAATAAATTATTGTCAATAGAAGAGGACAACAACACCAAATTTTTTTTATAAATTTGTAGAACATAGGAAGAATGTCAATTCTATATGGGAGATTAAAGATTTAAATGGACAGGTTATTAAGATGCAGGAAGAGTTGGAAAAGGAGGTTAAAATGTATTTCCAAGCCTTATATAAGGAAACAATTGGTAACCATATATTTCATCAACTAAAGGTTATCCATAATTACCCTTCCTTCTTTATTGTAGAAGAGAATAGGAGGGTTGGTGAACTTGTGACTTTAGAGGACGCGAGTAAGAATTTATCTGGATTTGCAAAAGAAAAGAGTTGGGGGCCTAATGGATGGACTATTGAATTCTTTTTGCATTTTTTCGGGATTGTTGGCCTTGGTCTGCTAACTCTGGTGGAGGATACTAGGGCTTCTAATAGAGTTTCAGGGGCTATAAACTTGACATTTATAGCATTAATCCCTAAGATATCAAACCCTTCCTATTTTAGTGAGTTCAGGCCTATCTCTTTGTGCAACTTGGTCTACAAATTGATTGCTAAGATTATATCTTAAAGGTTTAAGGGTTACCTACCTGAACATATGTCCAAGTAGCAGTTTAGGTTTTTGAATAATACGAAAATTTTGGATGCAATGGGAATTGCTCAAGAAGGGTTGTATTCTATTTAGTTGAAGCAGATGGAGGCCATCTTCTTGAAATGGATCTGGTAAAGGCTTATCATAAAGTAAGTTGGGTGTTTTTTAGGTTGGTTCTTCTTCAAAATAGACTAAGCCTTAAAGTCACAAAATAGTTTATGGCCTGTGTTACTTTAGTGAACTGTGCAGTTTTTGTGAATGGAACCCCTACCGACTTCTTCAAAAGTTACAGGGGATTAAAGTGGGGTTGTTGCATGTCACCTTTACTCTTCTTATTGGTGGTTGAAGTCTTAAGCCTAATGATGTCTAAAGATAGGGCTGAGGGGAAGGTCTCGGGGATCAAAGTTTTTGAAAAACATGTGATCTCGCACTCTTTATTTGTTGATGATGCATTAATTCTTGGGAATGTTTCTACACGGGAGTGGCTAGAGTATCATGGTATATATATTGAACATCTTTTGTTCAGCTTCGGGAACGATAATTAGTTCTAAGAAGTTAATGTTGATGCAAAATGGACTCAGTGATGAGGTTTGTGCTCGGATTAGGGATGCATTTGCTTACCATTTGATCAATATGGGTGAGGAATTTAAATATTTGGGGTACTTCTTGAAGCCTAATAACTAGAGGAAGGGGGGTTGGTTGTGTTTCTCAAGAATGTGGACAAAACGATTGGAAATTGGTGTTTCATGTGGTTGTATTTAGGGAGGAGATTATGTTAGCAGAAATCCTCGGTAAGTGTGGACACAAATTGTTTCCCTAGTCTGAATGATTCATATCTAGGACAAAACATGCACAACAATGTAACATTTCCCTAGATTGTTAAATCACTTGAATGTAAATATTTCTTACCTCTTAATTAAGATGATCCTTGCCTTCTTGATGCTCTTGTGATCAGTTGTACCTGCAAAAGGATGCAAAGGAAAAGATACGAAAGTGAAAGCAACAAGATAACTTAACAACCTATGTTAATGATAAAGGAGAAAAGCAATAAACAACTTGAATCAATCACAAACTATTTATCGGAAGGGAAAGCATATTTGTATTAACATAAATGGAGAAGAAAACTACAACCAAATCCTTGATGTTGAGGCTTTGTTATCACTAGCTCTCAACTATCCCTCACAAACTCTATAGCCTATCACTCACAAGATCACACTCTTTTTCCTCTCACACCTAGAATGGTTCCAACAACATAAAGGTACTCTCTTGGTCCTCTTGGTCCCCAATTCATGAGGATGAGTTTGCTTATATAGGCCAAAGGGAGATCAAATGGGTTGACATTCTTTGGGTGGAAGGTGAGGGATCATCCCTATAGGTTAGGGGTTCGAGTCGCACCTACTCTAGGAAGTTGGGGTAAGCCTCCACGAGGACATTCATCTAGAAGGTTCTCGAAATTTCTCTTTTTGTCTTTTTGTGAGTGCCAACGCTTTTTGCATACTAGCAACAGGCGTCAAGAGTGGCTAGCGCTCTTCACCTATAGGAAAAGAGTATGACCGGCACTTTCTGTTAACTAGCAAAAGGTGTCGGGCTGGCTTGATGCTCCTTTTCAAGAGACAATATGCGTTGAAGCCCCTAGGATATGGCTTCTAGCAAGGAAAAATTCATCCAAAAGTGGTTTTGGCATATAAAATTCAGAGAATTAGGTAAGGTGATAGTTTTTAGGTGTAACAAATTAATTCTTGTGAAATATATCATAGAAAGTATTTTAATTTACTGGTTGTCGATGGCTCAAGTTCCTAAATTCATTTAGAAAAGATAAGGCAAAAATGTTTTAAATTTTTTTTGGACTAGTAAGAAAGAGGAGGAGGGGGTTCACTTAGTAAATTGGGAAATGTTAGCTCGGTGCAAGCTCGAAGGAGGATGGGGATTAAAGAATATTTTTAGTTTTAGTCAGGCTCTTGCTGCCAAAAGCTTATGGAGAAGTTTAAATGGTTCAGGGCTATGGAGTTTCCTTGTAACAGATAATTGTCTTAAAGGGAAATCTATTGAAGAATGGGTGAGAGTGGAGCCTAAAAGAATTAATAATGTTTCTAACTTCTAGGTAGGTTCAGTTAAAGGTTTTCCTGTTGTAGCAAGGTGGTTGGCATGGAGGATAGGTGATGGGAAGAGGATATATGTGGAAAGGGATCCTTGGATTGGTGGACCTCCTAGCTACAGGTTATCTTTTCCTTTGTTAGACGAAATGAGGGCTAAAGGTGTTAACAATCTAGATCAAGTTTCCTTATTGGCAAGGAATATAGAGGGTGATCATATGTAGCAGGTAAGTAGTGGATCTTGGACTTGGCAAGTCCTCTAGTGAATGGATGGGATGAATATGTTCATGCCTTGAATCACTCTAGTGTCAATCTCGAGTAGAAGGAGGATGCCCTAGTTTTGTCTTGGAACAATGCCAATGGTTAGGTAACTACTAAATTAGCTTACCAATCTATTTATTTTTCTAATTCGAAGGATGAAGGATCATGGTGGTATAGGGTTTTCTAGTAGTGGAAAGCTCCTCTTAAGGTTAGATTGTTCATGTGGTTGGCACTAGCTAATAAAGTGATTACATGGGATAATTACCTTAAAAGAGAAGTAATTGGTCCTAATGTTTGTGTATTGTACTTGAGTGCATATGAGTGTGTATATCATTTGTTTATTCATTGTCCCTTTGCAAAACATGTATGGAAGGCCCTTAAATAATTGCTAAAGTTTAAAGGCATGTAGACTTCTATGCCTTTAGCCTGCAGTTTAGAAAAATGGGTGGGTTGCAAATTGAATGAGGTCTTTGAGGAATTCCCGGGTTATTTTTTCTAGGGTATATGGATGCACATGAACAAAGTATTATTTGAAGGTTTGAATCCAAAATCAAGCTTGGTTATTCATAAAATTTTGGGTTTCTTTCTTGAAGGTCATAGCGGAAAAGCAGGTGCAAAAATAAGGTAGGTAATACAACCCATTTTTTATGTAAGTGAACCTGTTGAATACTTTAATGGGACTTGTCAAGAACTTGCATGTAGTTCTGGTGTTGGAGTGGTTTTGAAGTTGAATGAGTCTCACTTTTTTTGGCTCGGGATGGGAGGGAGTTGTGGAACCAATACAAGAGCATAAGTTATGGCTCTTTGGGTTGTTTTAAAATTTGCATTTGTTATGAATTTAGTTCAATTGTAGGTGGTAGAGAACTCCAAGTCAATTATTGAGTGGGTGTCTCTGAGAGCTTCACTTTATATGCTCAATCTTGGTGGATGGTAGAGAAAGGTCACGTAGTTACATGAAACTTTTCATGATATCACTTTCAACATATTTTCAGAGAATTTAACTCTATGGCATACATGTTATCCAAAGAACCCCTTGATTTGGAGGAAGGAAAATTGTCTCTTGAAGAATATAGTGTTTCTTCGTAGTCCACGGGGGTTCTTTTTAGGCATATTGACAACGTACTAGCTTGCTTGAAGGCATAAATAGTTAGTTTTTTTTTAAATGATATCTATAGTATGGATGGGATGTTTGGTTTGGTTGGGTAGCATTTTTCTTACTGGGAAGTAGGTTCTATTATTAATGGGGATGTTGAATTTGTTTTTTGTGTTTTATGGGTAAGTGGAATGTTTTTTATATAGGATTGTTATCCTGGCTATGTTAACTATAGCTTGGTTCAAATATATGAATAATAGATATATGGGTTTTTCCTTGGGAAAAAGGAGGATGTAAATAACAATTCCCAAGGTTTTGGGAGGTAGTCTTTGAATTTTTTTTTTTCTATTTAGTTTTTAAAATTGGCATGGAGGTTTCCATTGGTTGAAGGCTACTAAAGTGTTTAATTTAGTTTTTACATCTTAGTTATAAGGATTAAAAAAATGTAGCCTAAAGAAGTTGGATCTATTGGTGAAGAGTGAGGAGTTTTTCACTAGTGAGCAAGGTTCAATTCATGTGAGGGTTTTTCCTAAAGCCATGAGATCACCTTGAGGTAGTGGTCAAATGTGTGGTTGCACCTATAGAGAATTTATTGAATGATATCATGACCCATGCACACATAAGTGTATCAATGCCATGTGTTACATCCACATCCATCATTCTGATCAGAAGAGGGGGTGATTACGAATTCCAAGTTTCTAAATTTCATCCCATGGCCATAATACAAAATTGTAAATAATAAAAGTATGTGCAATCTCAGAATGCAAAACATCGTGGAATTAAAACTCTATCTATACATACATCATTCATAAACAATCATATTCATTACATAAAGACATCAAATCATTGCACATTCATATACCAAGAGAATACTTATCTTTAAACAACAAGATCTAATCAATTGGTTGTATGAGAAAGATTTTCCACTGAAATTAGGTATCAACTGCAAATACCATGCCCAAGCAAGGATATGAGGCCACCAAGGTGAAGGAAACACCTATAGGATTCTCTCTTTCATCCCACAACCCAATTGCTCTCAATGCTTATCCCAAATGCTCATCTGTAATTTCTACATGAATCTCACTCAACCATCACAACCATAGCACTCCTTCCGACTATACCACACAACACAAGGAAGGAATTTCCCTTCACATATCCACGATTCCCTCAGGAAATCCAACCCTTACAACACTTACTAATGTGTGTAGTAAGAATCCAAGTTGTTGTGAGCCTTTCAAGCATTCCAAGTAGAATCAACCATGGTTTCTCAAGCATCCGGTGAGCAAAAGCACTCAATGGGTAAAGGTTCCTATATTTCCCAACCTTTGTGCTCACCTACAATCATCTCTTTTCTCTAATATCCTCCATTTTTTCTTTACAATTCAAAGTTCCATTTATTCTTCAGATTGGGAATGGGAATGTAGAGAATAGCATGATAAAAACTCTACGCAATGTAAAATATGCACAAGAATGAGTGGTAGAATCTAAAGGATATGAGAGAGTGGTGAAAGGACACCTGACATAACTTGTTACCATAGAAGAAAGGACCCTTGCAATTTCCATATAAGTATATCCATTCCATGCTTCTATAACTACATGAGAAGAATTTCCCCACCAACATCACACATGCATTTAATGATTGGATTTAATAGTCAAAAGGAAGAAACGGGCTCATTTAACGCACATGAAAGCAATTGGATTAGTTCTAAGGTTGACACTAGGAAGTAAAAGATTTAATCTCCCATAGGATCCCTTTCCTCTTCCATATATTGGAACCGTATCCCCTCTTTAGTGCTCCTTACATAGTCATCTTGGATAATTTTTATCATTTTCTAACATAATGCCTGCCTAGCTTTTATATCATCATGACAAGCTAACCACACAGTTCATATAAAGATATTTATGTCATACATGCTTATCCATTCACTAGTTGGGCCTTAGCCTTGAGCTCCACACTAGGAATCCATACTATCACATTTACATTGTTTTACATAATCTAATTTAATATATAACAAGGGTCAAGCTAGGGTTATTACACCCCCCCCATGTCCTTCAAATTTAAAAAGGGTAGCAAGAGTGGGATGAGCTCTCATTGGCCCTAATGGAAATATAATAGTTAACTTCTCTTGGGAACTTGGAACTGCAAAAAAAAACGAGGAAGAACTGTATGCTTTATATCTTGAATAGATTTTATCGTACAATCTTCAGATCAAGAAAGCAATAATATTGATGTAACACCCCCTATTTTGATCAAACATCCAAACAACACTTAGAACTATACTATATTTCTTTGCTTATTATCTATTGGACTCAGCTTGAGTGAGAAAACTACAAGTGTGGATTTATGAACCTGCTTATATGTGACAATTGTGTTTTAACTTTATGTTCATCTTATTAATAATGACAGTTGTGCGATTTGCTTCCAATATGAAAAATTAAATAAAGTGATAGGGTATGTGGATACTAATGTATGTTACGATTGAATGAATGAATATATGTCACTCACATGATAAATAGATTAATGTATTTATATTATTTGTTAGTGGACAAATTGTGATGTAGGATCATGCTGCTCTCCATTCAAATTCCAAGCTAAATGTTGGATTAGGCCTAGAAGGGGTCTTCTATTCTGAATTGATGGTCTTTGAACTATCACATTGTAAATAAGCCTATGTTTTATTTGATTCTAGATAGACGGTGAGTCATTTAGGTGAGTCACTAAGAGGATGAGTGAGTCATTGGGTCAGTTGATGAATCATGTAACAAAGTCCTCAATTAGTGGTAGCGAGTCATATGATAGGTTTGATAGTTGGATTTAATTAAGCATGTTGTTGAGTGTATTGAAGATTTAAACCAGAATAGTTCATGAATCCTATTGTATATAAATATGTAAGCCTACAAGGCATAGACAGACAGAAGGATATAGAGATAGAACATAGATAGAGAGGTCAATAAGGCCTGTAGGAAATAGAGGAGAGTCCAATTAAAGATGTATTAGGCCTAAGGAGATCAAAACGCAGGCTCTGAAACAATTTTGTATGTATAGTTTCATTAAGTGAATGAAAAAGCCTATCTTGGCATAAACATTTGTGTGAAAGTATAACTCTGTTTGAATGTGTGATTTCATAAGCATATGTATGAATGCTTGATTAAATCTATGTTAACGAGTGATAAGCCTATGTGTGAAATGGGGCTTCTGAGAGGGAGTGAAAGAGAGATAGATTGATCGAATTCTTTGATCAATCAATGAGAGTTAGATTGATAATCCATTGAGATTTCATGAATGAATAACCATGTTGCAAGTCGCGGATCTTAGATTGATCACTGCAAGGATCGATAATAATTAAGGTTTAAATTTGTGCAGGTTGAATGGTCAAGATCATTGTAGGAACATGTCTACGACTGAGGAGAGATTTCATAAGTTAGAATTGTGAAATTGGATTTCTGGTTCCCAAAGTCCGGAAGTCAGAAGGCAGAAGGTGGAGATAGATCTTGGAGAAGATCAATGGTCGCGATCAAATTTTGGAAAGAGAAAGTATGAATCCGCAAGCCACAGTAGATTTATGGTCAAGAGCGAGGCCGCAAAGAATCAATGATGCAGAAGAGTTGAAGTGTGGAAAACCCAGTTTTCAAAAATCAATAAGCTGTGTTCCACAATCTGAACTATGAAAGGAAAGTGTGGAAAGGTGCATGTTGTTATGGAGAGAAACTTGCTATGGCTTGGGGGTACCAAAACAGACAACTTAACACCAAAAGTCAATATTTCCCAATATTCAAAAGCAACCAAACATCTAACACTAAGGGATACCGAATCGTACCTTGTTTCGGACGGTTGAAGTAGAACCCCGTTGAGCTTTTCCAATCATGCTTACATACCAAGTTTGCTCTCAACAATAGAAAATAAGACAAGCATGCTATATAGTAATGTGTTATACCTACTCTAGCATATATATTCAATAATGTATAAGCAATTAAATACATCCCTGGATTCAATATTCATATTCAAGTGCACATTAATTGGACAGGAAAAGATACTCTATTAATAAAATCAAAGATACAATAGTGACAACCTCTGTCGGCATTTCTACGAACCAGAGAAACCGAGTCCTCCACCTAGGCCTCCACCACTTCAGTCCTCCATCTCTCGATAGTAAGCTCACAAAGAAAAGGCAAGCTTGGGAAGAATACTATGTGCTCCAAGGGACAAAGGGATGCAGACTCAAGTATAAGCAAACTAAGGCAGCAATGGACTATAGTTTCCTTGCTCTTAATTTCTCCTCCTTCAATGTATCCAAGGGGTTCCTTATATAACACTCCAAAGAGGTAATGGAGGGTCGAATTCAAGCATTCTCAAGGCATTTGGAAGGCCAAGAGTCAAGTTATTCAGACTCATATGAGGAAAAATCCAAAATTATTTGTCATTTTGCACACATCCCAATGTGCACGGGTTTAAGGTCAAAATATGCATATACATGCGGGTATGATGTCAAAAGCTGCGTATGCATGTGGGTATTTCTTTAAAAGTCACATATATGCATAAACAAGCAATTTTGGGGGATGAGCTTGGGACATCAAAGTATAATATAAGTCCATGGGGTCCAATAAGTCTGCATAGGGACAGGGAAGGCCATAAAATGTGTGATCTACTTGGTGTGGTAAAATTAGCTATAACAGATGCCCCCTAATGTGTGAGGTCAGAGGGGTAACATGATGGCCGAAATACATTATAAAGTCCATCTCAAAAGCAGAGTAATCAAGACCCGGGTGGAAGAACCAACAACTCATCAGTACAATACAATGATAAATATCTGCATGTGACTACAAATACATGTAGCAGTCTCGGATACATAGGAGTATAATGGCCTGAATAGGCATGATATACAAAGTGTCATGTGTGGTCATCACCATGTACAATATACAATGGATCAATATCTCCATTGTAGATGAAGATGTCTGATATACATTGGAAATATTGGAATCACGATCACAAGAGCTGAAATCTCATGAATACTGACACGATCAAGGAGGTAGCATATATGGAATGCCACCAAGATGGAAGGTATTCTACATGAACCGCTACAAGTACATGTCCTACTGTGTGAATAGAGGTGACGAGATCAAACATAGTAGTCCATTGTTTTATTACCGGTCATTGATGAATACCGTTAACAGATGTGAGATAACCCACCGATAATGAAAATGGGAATCAAGGTACAGAGTGCAATCTAACAAGTGTGAATAAATGTGTTGAGGTCGAACACTTGGAAGAATCCATCGATTAGGGGACATTGATGTATTCCCAAAACTATCAATGGCGAGATAACCTACCACCAATGACTGTAAGTCTCAAGGCACTCAAATGACTCTAGACTCCTATTCCTTAATAGATGATCTGATGTCGATGGAATGGAATCCGCTGGAAGGAGGGCATTAAGGCATCCCCCATCAACCAACACAAGGTATTGAACAACGTTGTATAATGTGGAAGAACTCAATGAACAAGATTGTAACGTCCCGGTTTTGACCCCGCTTACATGATGTATATAATGTAATTAATCGTGGTGAGGAGCTAAAGGCAAAAGCCCCACCATAGATTTGGTTGTGTATGTTTTGGCAATGGAGATAGTTGCCGATGGTATGTCGTGCTATCCGGCACCTTATAATTTGACATCATGTAAATACGCACATCAAATAAAATAAACCACAACCAGCTACGGCAGTGCAACGTTGAATGAAAAGGGCATGGTTCCAAAGGATAAGGGGTGGGGATGTCAAACCTTGATTATGAGGGAAAAACCCATGTGTTTACCACCTTGTTTTGTTTTTCCATCTTCCCTTGTCAACCTATTTATTGTTTTGTTGAGGTAGTTGGGGCAGTTATGGTGGGTAGTGGAGTGTGGAAGGCTGTCAACCTTTACCCACGCGTACACTCAACCAAGGAGTTGACCTCACGTTGGGGAGAGCCACCACCGCCATTCTCACCATCCTCTCCACGACGCCAATCCTTCCCTGGTCGGTTCACTGTCTATTCATCTTCCTCATGCGCCTGGCCTTCACCTCCACCGCCATCTTCTTCGTGGTTTGTTTCCTGCTCACGCGCAGGGTCGTGGTTTGTTCATGC
Organism: Pseudotsuga menziesii; assembly: GCA_001517045.1. NCBI lineage: Eukaryota > Viridiplantae > Streptophyta > Pinopsida > Pinales > Pinaceae > Pseudotsuga > Pseudotsuga menziesii. The sequence continues at coordinate 271,651 of LPNX010494462.1, forward strand.
TCACATGTAGGGACTCTGCATTGGTTTTGCTCACGTTGGGAATAATAGAAATCGTGGCTGTCGCTTGGGATTTTCGGGTGCAGTAACCATTTCGCGCTCAGGGACTGTGTGTAAGTTTCCTTACTGATTTGTGGCCATGCATATGTTTTCCTCTGTGTGTTGAGGCCTGGTGCAAGTGCTCTCACGCACAGACTGTTTGGGGTCATTTTCCCATGTTGTGAGCCATGCTCACTGATTGCATTTTGGGACTGTTGTCTTCCCTGGGTGTTTTGTTGGCTGTGGTGTCCAAATTCGTTTTGGGCCACTGTGGATTTCCAATCCGTTGGTTGAGTTCCCTGTTTTGGGACTGTGGATTGCTGCTATCATCCATTGTGTGTTTGTGGCTGCTGGAGTACCCTAGTTTTGGGTTGCAGCTGAGTTGTTTTAGCCACGTTAGGGCCAAGAACAACTCTAAGTTGCCTTGTAGGCTTGAGTTGTGTCTCAGCTTTCATTTGGGACTGTCACCGGTTGCCTTTGCTCCTTCACAGAGCTGTGAAGGGATTGTTTTGTTGCATGTATGCAGTGGTTGGTCTTCGGACTGTGCTGGCTTGGCCGATCTCTTGATGGCCTGGTAAACCCAGCGGTGTTGGTTTGGCTGATTGCATCCCTTAGCTATGTGTATGCCTACATTGACCCTTATCCTTGAAGGAATCATGCCCAGCTCGGGGGTGGCAGCGTTGATGAGAGATTGATGAGCACGCTGGCCTATGGTTGGGTGGAACGTTGTAGCGACGTAGCTGGTTGCGGGGTGAATTCTTCATCAAAAGATAAGTACTGCTGCTATTCCATCTCTGCAATTACATTGATGTCAAATGAATAAAGATGAACATGATGAATGCTGTTATGTATGTGTGTTGCTTCCGTTGATGAATTATGCATCTTAGTATGCCTTGTGTTGCTTCCGCTGTATGTTGATGTTTTATGCATCTTGGTATGATGGATCATGCCTCCTGCTGTGTATGTTTAAGAAATTTAATATCAGCATTTATCTTGGTTTATGTTCATGGGGCTGTTTGCCCGGCTGCATTGGTGTTCGTCGTGTCCTCTTCCCCAGTCTGAGGGTCAGGGACGTGACAAAGATGTGCACGAACCAGTAACAGTATCGAGAATGGCCGACATGCAAAGTCAAGACAATTAAGGAATGGCCGACTCAGGATTCAACTTCCTTCGAACAAGAGCATAAGGAAAGTGGTGACTGAAAGTAGGCAGCATGGAATCGATATGAAAACTAGGACATCTATGTGACACACGAGGTATGAACAGAGGCTCCATGGGGACTGGATGCATAACCAGTAAGTGGAGATAAACTCAGAGTAATGAGTACAACTCCTAAAGTCAAACTAATAACCCAACCAATGGATGTGATATACGATGCTCTGTTCGAAGGTGACACGACTCGATTGCTGCCAAAGATAACATCTCTTCCCGTCCAGATTTTTATGTTTTTTAATTTTTTTGGACTTTTTCAAATATTTTGAAAGGCTTGAAAAATAATAAAAGTGCTTTATAGTACATAACTAGGAGGAGATGAGTGTCAGGGATAGGAAAATTAACTCCAAGTAGTGGAACATACCTATGCTCAATGCAAGGAAACATGTGCAGGATAACGACACTCGGGGGAAGGTCTCCTCCCGGTAAAGGGGTGATAAAGCTGCAAAGGATATGTAAAAGGATCTGCTTGGCTAGACATGAGACAAGCTCGGGCTATATGGCTTATAACTCTGAAGTAGGGAGCCGACTTAAGGATCAATAAGGCAAGCAAAACTCATGAAATGCAATTACAACTTGATATATACAAGGGAGTCCCCATGGGGAAAATACAGCATAAAGTTCAAGAGGGGTATAAGCTCTTGCTCAAGGACATGGCGGGACTAAAAAGGGACTCCCATAACCTAAGGGAGGCATCTCAAAATGGGTACCAAATGAAAAATATGATTTAACTAGGGCACCCATGTATAAGAAAACTATACCATTCATACAATACCACTTCTAATAACAACATGATGGTTATGTGATATCGCATAATGGGTTTGAACCTAAGGTTAAAGTGCAATGGTCATAAGGTCATGCAAAATGCAAGTGGACGTGACATCCTAACCTATATGCCAATTCAGACATTATACCCGTGACAGATACGAATGGATCAAAGCCTCGGAGAGAGTGTACAAAAAAGGACCCTACATGACAACAATATTAGTCCAAAACGACTAAAAATAATCAATAAAGATTCCAAACTATAGGATGGAGGGAGGATTGATCATGACAACTATATTCAAAGGAAACAGTGCAATGGACGATGGGACATAAGAAGGAATGTAAGGTGGAGACCCAACGTTCACATATCCACTACCACCCCCGTGATAATGAACACTGGTGTTAAAACCGGGTGATGGGAGTGAAAATCCTCAACAAATGGAGTAAAGGGTGGAATATGACCACTCCCAAATCTATGAATAATGTAAGGGGCTATGGTGCCCCCCAGTCCAACACTAGGGACTGCACTAGGACCTTGAGCGGGTGACAGGATACTAGTAGTGATACCAGGCATGCTGAACATAAAAGGAATTGAACTCAAGAGAACATAAATATACTCAAGTAACCACGATCCCAAAAGGCAACTAGCGCACAAAGAGCACACTCCTAAGAAAATCTACAGCCAAAATACAAGAAAACCAAAGGGAGGATATGTGAGCTCCTGAATGCAGCAGGTATGTCTCGCCTAGGAGAGGCTTGAAACTCCCATACACTACAAGCGGAGGTACGTAACCAATTATAGTGGCCCTTAGCTTCAAAGCGTAAAGCGACTGTGCTGTTCGACCCCTACCTGGCCAGGACACCTACATAATAACCTCCATAAGTACCCCCTGTGATACCTAGGTAAGGCAAATAAGGTCACGCCAATATAACTAATGCTTAGGCGGACAGTCGCAGGCGGGATCAACCTTATGGGAAAGGTAGCAAATCCTGAAGCTCGAAAGCACCAACCGGTACCTCAAAAGCCCCCAGATACGAATATGATCCTGGAAATATCTCCGGCGCTCACAGAAAGTGGCCAAGGGATATCCCAACCACAATTGTGTACGCTACCTTGTGCTTAACTCCTGTGTAAGAGGAGCATCCTGAGAAACACTAGTCATACCAAGGATTTCTCTCTCTTCTGGACAGACACCTAATTATTGTGTTTAGTAGTCTTGGAGAATTGACTCACAATGAACTATTCCAAGACTCTAAAACTTAATCTTGTTGGTGAACCCTATAAAAGAAAATGTGTAGTTCATTTTAATTAAGCGTTGATTTTAATGGTTGTGATTACTCAAAGGGAAATGGCTATGCAACTAATGATATTGTGACTCAGCAGTGAAATAAATGTGCATACCTAACAAACAATTCCAAGTGTAATTTTTTATAATGAAAAACGAGGTATGCCACTACATGAAATGCAAATTTTCCTTCAAATGAAAAATGCAATCATTCCTAAATGAAATCCTAAACACAACTCTCATCCAAGCAATCCAATGCAAGTATCTCCTTAAATCCATATGTGAGATGCAAGTAAGAATGAAACTATTTTGTATTTTCAATATAAAAGAATGAAAATGCAATAAAAAGTCATTAAAATCCTCAATCTCTACAACAAGTAGAAAACACAAGCCAAGAAAGACACTAAGACAAAACCATTAATGAACTAATGGCAAAACAAAAAAGGAGACAAATGATTAGAACTACTTTCAAAGAAAAATCAATGAAAAAGCGGTCTCTGGTCATGAAAGAAGTAGTCAATAGACAACATCAGAACCCAGGAAGACCCAACCACACTCACAACCCACCCAACAACTTCCCACAACATCAAACTCAACCAAAAGGGAGGATGTACGCGACTTTTGGCCAAAAACCTGCATGTATACGCGGATTTTGGCCAAAATCTGCGTGTATATGCGACTTTTAGCCAAAAACCTGTGTATGTATGCGACTTTTAGCCAAAAAACCTGCATATACAGAGAATAAAGTGGTAAAAAGCAGGCCAAGGTTCAAACCACTCGAGGGGAGTGTCAATGGATGAACATACTACTAATTGCGACATAGAAACAGGGAGAAACAGAGAGCAAGTCAAGCACATTGTGCCCCCGAACCCTAAATAAAAACAAGGAACATCCCCAGCGGAGTCGCCAATTCTGTTACGGAGAGAAACTTACTATGCCTTGGGGGTACCACAACAGACATCTTGACACCAGAAATCAATCTTTCCTAATATGCAAAAGCAACCAAACATCTAACACTAAGGGATACTGAATCGTACCTTATTCCGGACGGTTGAAGTAGATCCATGTTGAGATTTTCCAATAACGCTTGCATACCAAGTTTGTTTTCAATAATATAAAACAAGACAAGCATGCTATATAGAAATGTGTTAGACCTACTCTAGCATATATATTCAATAATGTGTAAGAAATAAAATACATCCATGGATTCAATATTCATATTCAAGTGCACATTAATTGGACAGGAAAAGATATTTCTATTATAAAATCAGAGATACAATAGTGACAACCTCTGTCAGCACTTCTGCGAACCGGAGAAACCGAGTCCTCGACTTGGGCCTCCACCACTTCAGTCCTCCATCTCTCAATAGCAAGCTCACAAAGCAAAGGCAAGCTTGGGAAGAACACTATGTGCTCCAAGGGACAAAGGGATGCAAAATCAAGTATAAGCAAACTGAGGCAACAATGGACTATAGTTTCCTTGCTCTTAATTTCTCCTCCTCCAATATCCAAGGGGTTCCTTATATAGCACTCCAAAGAGGTAATGGAGGGTCGAATCTGAGTGTTCTCAAGGCATTTGGAAGGCCAAGAGTCAAGTTATTCGGACTCATATGAGGAAAACTGCAAATTTTTTTGTCATTTTGCACACATCTTGATGTACGCAGGTTTAAGGTCAAAATTTGCGTATAGATGCGGGTATGATGTCAAAAGTTGTGTATGCACGCGGGTATTACTTAAAAAGTCGCGTATATGCATAAACAAGCAATTTTTGGGGATGATATTGGGAAATCAAAGTATAATGTAAGTCCATGGGATCCAATGAGTCTGCATAGGGACAAGGAAGGCCATAAAATGTGTGATCTGGTAAAATCAGCTATAACCCATGCGGAAGGAGAAGTGCGGATGTGGAAGTGCAGAAGTTAAAAAATTGGAGAAGTGTGTTTTTCAATTTTCGTATTTCACATTCCTCTTAGCGAAAAAGGTGAATTCATAAATCCTGCTGTGGAAGGGAGAGTGCGGAAACAAACAGTTGTGGAAACCCAAAAATTAAAGGATTTGGGTTGTGAAAGAAGATTTAACACAACAATTTGGGTGTCAGGAAGGGTTTAAAGTCCCTCCATGATCTGAAGTTCATGTGTTTGATCTTAGAGGTGAAAAAAAATATGCCACCAAGGTGAGGTTGGCATAAGTTTTGGTATCAGAGCAGAACAACGATTCTGTGTGAGGATTATCAGAGCCAAGAGGTAAATCAATTTCTGATTTTCAATTCATTTTAAATTGAAGACTAAGAATTGTGTTGAGAGGGTTAGTCATGAGAGGGTATTCAGAATTGATTGCAGACAGAGGATGTGTGGTTAAATTTGATGATTAGCCACAGGAGAGTACAAAAGAAATCCTTGGGAGGATTTGATAGGTACAAGCATGTAGTTATGATGCATGAAAAGAGTTTAAAACTACTCTTGAGCAGTTGAAGGAAGCAAAGGTAAGGCATTTTTGCAAATTGTTATTGAATTTGAAGACTGATAATTGTGAGGGTGTATGTTAAGTCTTGTGCAATGAATCATAGAAGATATTGGGGAGGAGAAGTATAGGCTCTACAATAGGAGAAATTGGAGATAGTGGCTATGAACTAGAGACAAGAAAGACAAGTGCAGATGAACAGATGAAAAAGATCAGGAAGAGGATCTTTGAAGATAACACGTATCTTGGATAATTGTGAGAGAATAAGTTAGTTCCTGAAGAAGAAGATCTTTTGAAGATAATGATGGAGATATTTTCAGCCAACTATACAAGCGAAAAGTCTGAAGGTATGGACTGTTTGATGTTTGTATTTTAACTCCGGTTATATGAATTTATTATCAGCAAAGAATAAAGAAGTTCTTGAGAAGGGGAAATTGATAGATAGAAATGGCAACTACAGGAGATATATAAAGGATAAATGTATTCTTGATAGAGAGGTTATGAACTCTTAGAGGAAAAAGGAAGTAGTGGAAGAACTTGAGGAATCCAACAGAGGTTGGAAAAGAGAGTACTAGTGCATGTTCTCAAAAGAGGAGTGGACCTGCAAAATCCAAGAAGAGCAAAGGAGATGATCAAAAGGTTCTAGTGAGAGGACCAGAGATACCAAAAGGACAAGCTCAAGGAGAGATAACTTGTTGAGGTATAATAGACAAGTATGTAGACTTATTGGAGGTGAAGGCTTAGTTACAGTCCATAAGTGAACATGATGAAGTTCACAAAAGAGGAGAAGGAGACAGAAACAATGACTACTAAAGTTCATTGCAGGGGTTTAGAGAAAAGCCACAACAAAAGAAAAAGGAAAGAGAGACAAGAAAAATGTAATAGAGAATTGCTACTAGAGTTAGCAAGAGACATTTTGTGCTTTGAGAAGCATATGCAAGCTGTTGAAGAAGAGAACCAGAGGTATGGTTGGGTCATGGAAAGGGAGGTGAGATGGATTTCACTACATGTGAAGCTACAACAAAAGATGTTTGTTGGATTGAAGAAAGAACTCAGAGAAGTTGAGTCTGAGATGGAGGTTTCATATTGTGAACTTGAACAGGGTCCTTTACTTGGAGAGGATGGTGAAGCAGAAAAAGAGAGACCAATCAAGAGTCTCATGAATTCTCTAAAGAGTACAAATTTACTTATGGAGGAGATGACTGTGAGGTCAAATGATACCAAAAGGTCTTATTTTGAGACTGATGATTTGTTTGTGATTGCAGGTTTTGTTGCAGATGATGGGCAGTCTTTTAAAATTGTCTTAAAATTTGATGAAGTCATATATGATGAAGAAAGTCTCTCAAATGAGGAAAGGTATGAAGTATTGCAGCAAAAGTAACTCATTAATGAGTTGCTTGATGAAGGAACACAATCAGTTGAAGATGAACTGAAGATAAAGGAAGAAAAAGAAACGTGCAAAGACATTTCTATAAGGCAGAATCAAGACTGTATTCTGATAAAGGAGAGAGTTGAAGAGTCACCTTGGAATGTCATGAAGTCTGAAGAAATAGGTGATGATGAAAGGGATATGATGTTGTGTTATGACCAACACGACAGGGGGATGTCATAGGAAATATCAACAAGGACTTTAGAGTCTCATGTTTTTGAAACTGATTATTGGTGTTTGACTGCAGGTATTGAAGCACACTTAGATGATGTGTCTATGCAGGTTGTGAATCATAGGATGGATGCTTTAAAGAAGAAAGGAAAAATCAAAATTAGACCATTGAAAGAAGAACATGTTAACTGTTGTGAAGGAGAACATAAAATCATCTTAGAAAAAGATGGTGCAGAAGAGGGACTAGCTGAAAGTCTCGTGAACTCTTGGGAGAGTTCAGATCAACAAAAGAATATGCTGATAAGAGGGTCAATGGGAGATAAAATTTTCAATATTTTTGAAATTAATGAATTGTGTATATCTGCAGGGAATAACATGTGATGAACCTTGTGATGTTGTTCCAGAGGTAAATGAAGAGGGAGGAGAGTATCCATGTATTATTGACATGGACCAAAGCCAAAATTTTGTTATGGGATTGAAGGACGAGATGACATGGTCTCGTGAAGATAAAAAAAAGAGAACACTTACATATTTGGATAGTGGTGTTGTTGAAAGACATGGGAAGAAATTTGTAATGACACAGGAAGATACTATATTGTCTCAAAAGGGTGATCAATATAGAAAAGAACTTGATGTTGCAGAGTTGGTTAATGAAGACAAAGAAAATCTTTCTAATCTCATAAAATATGATGAAGAGTTAGAAATGTTAGAAGATTGGTTGATCAATCCAAGGATTGATAATGACGACTGCTTAATGTTTGATTGCATCATTTGAAAACAACAGATAGTAGGTAAAAGAACTGAATTATTTTTAGTGGATAACAACAGAGAGTCAAGAGGACAACAACAATTTCAATAGATCAAGAAGAGGCAGCTGTACCAATGAAAGGATCAAGTGGACATGGAGATTGAAGAACTAAGGTTGTTGATGGTGAAGATGTCTCACAGAAGGCATGAAGAAAGAATGAAGATTTACATCAATATATCAAATAAACAGAACATTGGTAGAAGACAGATGACAGAAGAAGATTGCAGAAGCAAATCTAGTGGAGCATTGCAACAGAAAATTTGGAAACCAGGAGAACTGAAAATGACAAAGGCAAACCTACATGATAAGATGGATGATCAACTACAGAATAGAGTTTGGGATCCAGGCATACTGAAGATGGAAGGTTATGACCATGAGGTCATATTTCTTTCTTTCTGGGGAGTCTGATGTAGGAGCATCCTACTCTCCATTCAAATTCCAAGCTAAATGTTGGATCATGCTTAGAAGGGGTCTTTTATTTGAATTGATGGTCTTTGAACTATCACATTGTAAATAAGCCTATGTTTTATTTGATTCTAGATAGATGGTGAGTAATTTAGGTGAGTCACTAAGAGGATGAGTGAGTCATTAAGTCAATTGATGAATCATTTAACAAATTCCTCAATTAGTGGTAGCGAGTCATAGGATAGGTTTGATAGTTGGAGTTAATTAAGCATGTTGTTGAGTGTATTGAAGATCTGAACCATAATGGTTCATGAATCCTGTTATATATAAATATGTAAGCCTACAAGGCATAGACAAACATAAGGATACAAAGATAGAACATAAATAGAGAGGTCAGTAAGGCCTATAGGAAGCAAAGGAGAGGCCAATTACAGATGTATCAGGCCTAAGGAGATCATAACGCAGGCTCTGAAACAATTATGTATGTGTAGTTTCATTGAGTGAATGAAAAAGCCTATTTTTGCATAAATCTATGTGTGAAATTATAACTCTGTTTGAATGTGTGATTTCATAAGCATATGTATGAATTCTTGATTAAATCTATGTTAATGAGTGATAAGCCCATGTGTGAAACAGGGCTTCTGAGAGGGAGTGAAATAGATATCGATTGATCGAATTCTCTGATCAATTAATGAGAGTTAGATTTATAATCCATTGAGATTTCATGAATGAATAACCATATTGCAGGTCATGGAACTTAAATCGATCACTGCAAGATGGATAATAAGTAAGGTTTAAATCTGTGCAGGTTGAATGATTGAGATCGTAGTAGGAATAGATGTACGACTAAGGAGAGATTTCATAATTTAGAATAGCAAATGAGATAACAGAGAAATTGGATTTCTGATTCCTGAAGTCTAGAAGTCAGAAGGCGAAAGGTGGAGATAGATCTTCGAGAAGATCAATGGTCATGATCAAATTCTGCAAAGAGAAAGTACGGATCCGCAAAGTTAGTTCAAGATCTGCAAGCCATAGAAGATCGACGGTCTAGAGAGAGTCTAGAAAGAATTGACGGTGTGGAAGGGTTGAAGTGTAGAAAACCTAGTTTTTGAAAACCGATAAGCCGAGTTCTGCAATCCGAACTAGGAAAGGAAAGTGTGGAAAGGTGCATGCGGAAGGAGAAGTGTGGAAGTGCAGAAGTTCGAATATTGGAGAAGTGAGTTTTCCGATTTCCATATTTCGCATAGCAGAAAAGGTGAATATGGAAAGCCAATTGCAGAAGGGAGTGTGCAGAAACAGACAATTGTGGAAACCCAAAATTGAAGGATTTGGGTTGCGGAAGAAGATTTAACACAAAAATTTGGTTGCTAGTAAGGGTTTAAAGTCCCACCATGCTCTGAAGTTCATGTGTTTGATATTAGAGGTGGAAAAAAATATGCCATCAAGGTGGGGTTGGCATCAAATTGGAAATTTTCTTATAAACAATAAAAGAATATGCAGGATCTTATCTTGTGGATGAGACTCAACCACGCATTAGAGAGGCTAAGTGGCTACTTCTCAGTAAATGAAACTAGAGCAAAATCACTCCCATTTGTTGTTACAATTCCAACCTACGTTACCAGCACCCAACCTACGTTACCAGCTCATGAGGATGAGCGAACCGAATTGATTTACACCCACCCGCTCTAAAGCCTTCATGTTTGACCTTCAAGTCATGAGGTTGGGCGAAGCGAACTGATAATTGGGTATATTGATACTAAAGTTACCTTAGTGTCTTGGACATTAACAGAGAAAGGGTAAGCTATGAGGCATTAATTCATGGATTAATTGCCAGTTTGATACTTGTTATGATATGTGGGCTTGTGCAAGTTTATGTAGGAAACCAAATTGCCCAAAATGTTCATTCGATGATGCAACTCTAAGAACCACAATAGAAGCACAATGTGATTACTTATAGGGTTTTTAACCTAATTCCATTAACATGGTGGAGGTATTTCCCAGTATTTATCCTATGAATTATGGAGTCGCAGGAGGGTCATGTTAATCCACACTTCACAAGTTGTGAGATGACAACTATTGATTGTCTGTTAGGGAAGTTAGGTCGATTTAATCGACACTTCCACTTATAGGTTTTATTTGGGGTTAGGTCAATATAGTTGATGCTCCATGACATTCTAACAAAGAAACGGATAGGAAGTAGAATTTGGAAGTAAGTTAGGAAAGAAGGATGATTATATTAGTAAGATTTTAGTTTGGGATTTGAGATTCCACCTTAGTTGCACTTGGTTCCTTTCACATGTAAATAAATTTAATTCATTAAGATAGATCTAAGTACAATGTTGATTAGTGTTGATGTATTATGACTTAGTTAATAAGATTGCTTAATTTTGTGATTACTGAATTATTGTCGTACATCTGTGGTTACCTTGTCTTGCATGTGGTATTATTATCTTGTCATTAAGTAAGTACGCATTAAAGGAGTTAATGGTTAACTATAGTACACGCACAAGCTATGTGTACACTATCCATGCACACACACCTTGCACATGTACACTTGTATTAGTTAATACATGTGTGTGTGTGTGCGCGTACGTGCGTGCGTGCGTGCATGTGTGTGTGTGTGTGTGCATGTGTGTGTGTGTGTGTGTGTGTGTGTGTGTGTGTGTGTGTGTGTGTGTGTGTGTGTGTGTGTGTGTGATTACTTGTTTATCACGAACAATGGTTGATGGATGTATAATGTACATGTGTGCGATTACTTGGTTATCACGAACAATGGGTGATTGATATATAATATATGTGTGCGTGTGTGGTTATCATGAATAATGGTTGATGGATGTAATAGAGATTAAGATATAGTATTAATTCTAGAATTACTTTGCTATCATTTAACTTGCATTACATTAGTTACATTCCAAATGTATTAGGTCCAGTTACATTACTTTATATTAATCGCATTTAAATTGTAATTGCAGTAATTGCATTTCATTCATTCTCATTAGTATGCTTCAACTATTAAATGTATAAACCATTTAATGCTTACCAAACAAATAATGGTGTAATTGATATTGAGTTGTCCAATGATAACTACAATAGGAGATATTTATTATTTAATGGTATTTGATATATGAGAAGTATGGGTTGAGTTAATGAGAGACCCTAAATTGGAGTGTGTTGTCAGGCCATTGTATAGGTAGGTGAACAATTATTATTTTATAATAATTTGACCTTCCTAGTACCCATCTCTAGAAGGGAGGGAAGCAGTGGAAAGACTAGGTGAAAAAGGGAGTTTGGAAGAGGAGAAAGGGGTTGGTTAATAAACATTTGGAAGAAGGGAGTGTAGAAGGAAAACACTCTATGAGTAACTTAATATTGAGACTTGAATTTGGATATCTATTATCGAAAGGTTCAATGACAACTATTGTGGTATTTAGAGTTGTAGGCATGGAGGGTTTCCTTAGCAACTTAGCTACTTGTTGGCTTGGATAAATAATCCAAGTTTAGGTAGCATCACTTGGTTGGATTGCAACTATGAGATTTGCTAACTCAACAAAAAACTAAGGTATTCTACTAGTTTTCTTAGTGATACTGTTTTGTTAATATTATAATTAATTGATATTGATATGCATATACATTGTACTCCTATGATGTTATAACATTAGGAAACATGTACAGAGCTAAGGAATATTAAAATTTTCATTTAGTACGTATATAATTAAATTGTTTTGTTGTCGTTTTAATTTCAATTAATATTTTTTAATTACTTAGAGCTCATCATTAGGATGGGTGACTTTACAATTTGCACGTATGCCTCGAAGCAAGGGTTGGGTATTGTGTTGATGCAAGAGGGTGGAGAAATGACTTATGTGTCAAGGAAAGTTGGTGTTCCTTTTAGGAGGGATGAATAAAAAATAGTGTTAAACAAGTAGGTGTATCTGTTGAGTGAAGACTCATGAAGATCTTTTCACAACACATGACTTAGAGTTGGTAGCTATAATGCTATCACTAAAGCTTTGGAGGCATTATCTTGTAGGATGTAGCTTTGTGCTGAAGTTCTATCACCAAAGCTTGAAGTATCTCTTTGTGTAGAGAGATCTAAATGCCTAGCAAAGGTGATGGAGTGAATTTATGAGAAAGTACGACTTTAGGATATCTTACATCAAGGGAAAATAGAAAGTAGTGGTTAATTCCCTAAGTAGAAGGATGAGGATCTTCTCCTTAATACCCTTTAAAGTCAATTAAGGGAGAGAGTGTTAGGAAAACCTCTTAGATATAGTTGGTACCTAAAGGTTACATCAATGCTTCTGAGTGGCAAGCAATTATAACCTAAGTTTGAGGGGTATCACCTAGAGGCAAATGGATTATTGTGATGTCAAGGGAGGATGTATGCCCTTGAGGAATGAGATATTAGATGCACTATACTTATGGAATCCCATAGAGTGATTTACTATGCACATCTAGGGGTGAAGAATATGTATGCAGAAATGAGAAAACTCTTCTTTTGGGCAGTCATGAGGCATAATGTAGTGAAATTTGTTGCTAAATGCCTTGAATGATAGTAGGTAAAGGTTGATCATCGCACCCAGTTGGTATCGCAACTTCATGACATTCCTATGTCCAATTGGGACGTCATCTCCATGGACTTTGTTGTAGGATTTCCCCTCATGTATCTAATACATAATGTCATTTTGGTGGTATTTGATAAACTAACCAAAAGCACCCATTTTATTTTAGTTAGGGAAACTTATGGCATTGTATATGTGGAGAGGATATTTATTAGTGAGGTTACATACCTTCATGGGTTTCCTAAAAATATCATCTTAGATAGAGACACTAAGTTTACTTCCAAGTTTTGGAAAAGTTTGCAATCAAAATTTGGGGACTTAGTTAAACTTAAGCTCAACACAACATCCTGAAGCGGATAGGAAGATTGAGAGAATTAATAACGTAATTGAAGACATTTGAAAATGGGCAAATAGAGAGAGTTAATCAAGAAATGTAATACATGCTTAGGATGTATGGTATGGATGTAGGAGTTAATCAAGAAATGTAATTCATGCTTATGATTGAATGAATTAATGAATGGATATCATGCACATGATAAATATATTGAATTGTTTACATTGGCCGATAGTCAATAAATTGGTGATTTGCTTAGAAACAATGAAAGAATATGCATGATCTTATGTTGTGGATGAGACTCGCCTATAGGTTAGAGAGGCTAAGTGATAGTCGGGTGCTTGCAATGTTAAAGTTACCTTGATGTCATGGACATCAACAGAGAAAGAGTCATCTATGAGGCATTAATTCATGGATTAATTGTTGGCTCAATACTTCTTATGATATGTGGGCTAGTGTAGGTTTATGCATGAAATTAGGTTGCCCAAACTGGTCATTTGATGGCACAACTCTAAGAACCACAATAACAAAATCAGATGCAATTCTTGATAGGTTGTTAACCCTAGTTCCATCATAAGAGGTGAAGGTGTTCCCCACTATTTATCCTCTAAAATTTGGAGTCTTGGGAGAGTCCTATTAAGTTAGGATCCCCAAGTTTTGTGACGATGACTACCAATTTCTTGCTGGGGACGTTACGTCAATTTATTTGATGCTTCCACTTATGGGTTATATCTAGGGTTAGGTCAGTATAATTTATACTCCAGGATATCCCGACAAAGGAATAGATAGGAAACAGAAGTGGGAAGTTAGTTAGGAAGGGAGGAAGGATGGTTCCTTTCACCTGTAAATAATTCTAATTCATTAAGATAAAACTTTAGTGTTGATATATTGTGACTTGGTTAGTAATATTGCTTAATGTTGTGATTATTGGATCATTATATTGCATGTCTGGTTACCTTGTCTTGCATGGGATTATTATTGTCTTGCCATTCAAGAATTACGCATTATAGGTGGTGATGGTTACCTATGGTACACACACAAGCTATGTGTACATCGACCATGCACACACAACTTACACGCATACATTGGTATTAGTTCATGTGTGTGTGTGTGTGCACACGCGCTTGGTTATGATGAATAATGGTTGATGGATATAATACAGATTAAGATATAGTATTAATTATAGAATTAATTTGTTATCATTCAAATTGCATTACATTAGTTACATTTCACTTGTATTAGGTCCATTTGCATTACCTTGTATTACATTTCCATTTCCATTGTCATTGCATTTAATTATTTCTCATTAGTATGCTTCAACTATTAATTGAATGCCATGTTATATATGAATCGTTTAGTGCTTACCAAACAAAAAATGAGGTGAGTGATACTGGACTATCCAATAATAATTATCATAGGAGATATTTATTATTTAACGACATTTGGATTTACGAGAGCTACAGGTTGAGTTAATGAGAGACCTTGCAATGGAGAGAGTTGTTAGGCCATTTTGTAGGTAGGTAAACAATGTTTGTTTTATAATAATTTGGCTTTCCTATGACTTTTATTGAGAAGGGAGGAAGGTGGTGGAGATAATTGGTGAAAATGGGAGCTTAGAGGAGGAGAAGGTGGTTGGTTAATGGACATTTGGAAGGGAGGGAGTGGAGGAGGAAAACACTTTGTGAGTAACTTGAGATAAGACATGACTTTGGATGCTGGTTCTTGAAAGGTTTAGGGGTAGTTATTGTATTTATTGGAGTTGTGGGATCAGAGGGCAAGGAAACCCTGCATATTTCCTAAGCTAGCAGCTTAACTACTAGTTGGTTGGGGGGAACAATCCCAATTTATGCAACAAAACTTGGCTAGATTATGGGATGAATTGCAACGACGAGTTTTGCTAACTCAACCATAAACCTAGGTATTCTACTAGTCTTCCTTAGTTATATTAATTTGTCACTATTGTAATGAATTTATATTGTTATCCTATGCAATTTTGAAAGAAAACACATACATTATACTCCTATGGTGCTAGAACATTAGGAAACATGCACAAAACTTATAAATATGAAATTTTTTCATTTGGTTCTAAAATAATTAAATCATTTCGTTGTTGTTTTGAATTCAATTAGCAATTTTTAGTTACTTAACACCTTTTACCATGATGGGTGTTACAACCTATGGATTCTTTGTCTGATATCCAACAAATGTACAAGAAGGTGATTAGGGACGATACTATGTCCCAAATAATCATGCACACAATTCATTAAAATTTGGAGAGAATTAATGAAGTTAAGTTTTATCATACGGGACAAAGTCATATCAAATTGTAGATGGAAAGGCGAACAGAATAATGTATTTGGACAAGGGGGTCCCAATGAAAAAAGGGGATCTCCCTATTACACAATGTATTTCTTAGTATTATGTATCACAACATCACGATTAAAGGTATCACCCTCCTCCACTTGTAAGTTATGCATGGGTATAACACATGGCATAGCCGTCATAAAGTGTTGATGATTGGTCTACTCAAATTTAATAGGTTGCATAGGGAAATTTTTATTCACCTTCATGCTCATTGTCCCTCTACTTATTGCATTAACATTCTCATGATCAAGCTCTTTAAAATATGTGAATTATGGTATGCCTACAAAGGTGGAATATTGTGGCTATAGGTGTGTTGAGGCTTGGAAATTCGCAGGCAACAACAGAAAGGGATTCTCCCCAGTCAATGTTCCCAACTAGCCCGTTGACTGTTTGGTATAGGGAATCCGTCCGGTTTGCAGTCCGGCTACCGTAGGTCAAATAACAAAAACAAAGGTTTTACCGATTGCGGCCTGGTCCACCGAGTTTTTTGTATTTTTTGACTTAATGTATGCAATGCAAATGCCTAACTAACAATGCAGGGTGATAAGGATGCAAGGAACTACACAATGTGATGCGCAGGTTCTTACCTCTCATCTTAGGCTCACAAGCATCTAAATCACATATGTAGCCATGAAGTAAATTAACTATCTATCTAACTATCCATCTATCCCCGGGGAGCCAGAATGTAAATTAGTTATGAGTAATGTGTATTGTACATGCAATATAAAGAGAAACTACAGTTAGCTGATAGTTCTTTCCACAATGCACGAGCGGTTAAAAATATTTCAACAATCAGATAGCCAATTGTTTTATGAACAACATACATTACTCATGGTGGTCATTCCACAACAATAAACTAGAAATCATTTAACAGAACATAGGTTCAAAGAGTTAGAACGATCTCACGGTTAATGGACAAAAAGCTGGAAAAACAAAGTAGTTCATCTTTCAGCCATCCACAGCATAACATTTGAAATTGCCACCAGTATTTCTCCAACAGGCAAACAATACTTCTTTATTGCAAAGAGAAATAGTTCTTCTTACAATATCGTTTCTATGTCTAACTGGAAAAAATCCCCTGTCTAAGTTCTACTTTCAAATATTTAAACTACAACTGCAGAACGCTTCAGTTTCCCCCCAAACGCATGACCTTTCAGTTTCTCAAACGCTTCATATTCCTCTATCTTGTCTGTATGCAATCATGAACCATTTGGTAACTGATCAGTTTTTGGGTCCGTGCTTTTATAGCTCCTGATTTTGTCTTTTACTCCCTTGGTCCTCCTAGCGATCCCGCTGGTTTTAGTTATACCTCTGCCGAACGATCTGTCTCCTTTAGCGTCGTAGTGGTTTGACCAACCTCCGGAAACCACCTACAATCAAAAGACGTGCATCATTCATTGGAATCGCATCCAAACCATATCAACTAAAATGGCTAAGCATTAAGAAAACCATGTACTACATTACTACCACAAGTCTTAATAGACGCCGACACCACTACTTCGTCTAACTATGGGTTCGAGGAAACCCCCACAACAGGGAAGATATGACCTGAGACGCGGGCGGGAGAAATTCCAATCGGAAGTCGGAAGACATTTACATTGGAAGCTGAATGGCTTTCCCAGCCGCAACGGCGGAAGGGACAAGAGCTAAAGACACTTGAAACGCGGGCGGGAAAAGCTTTAATCGGAAGTCGGAAGACATTGACATTGGAAGCAAAAAGCCTTGCACAGCCGCAACGGCGGGAGAGAAAATACTACAGACCCGCGACTAAAGGCAGACTCGCATCGGCGGTCGGAGCAATTTATACTTCGGGTGGCTAGTTGATTTGCAAGCCGCAATGACGGAAGAGAAAGAGGTTACGGACAGGCGACCGGAGGGCGGGAAAACTCTCAATCCGAAGTCGGAAGGATTTACACTTCGGAGGCTTAACCACTTTGGGAGCCGCAATGGTGGAAGAAGAAAAATTACAGGCTAGCGATCAAAAGACCAATATGCATTGGCGATCGGAACGCTTCACTCTTCGGGTGGAGAAATGATTTGGGAGCCGCAACGGCGGAAAAAAAAAAAAAGACTACGGCTTCCGATCAAACAAAATTGACGCCCGATCAATAGAAAAATTAAGTGCTTAGACAACTTTAAAACTCAGCGATGGTCAAAACTGTTTCTCCTCCGAAACGATGGCCCTTCAACAAGCAAACCCAAACTTACAATCTCCGACCCAAAACAACTTCGAAACACACGCAACTTTCGAAAATCAAGATGAGTGTTATTAGCCTTCAATAATCATTCAAAATTAAAGTACGACCAACAACAATTCATGGATCAAACTATTAAAAAAAACCATGCTAAATCATGAGGAGGGGACCAAAATTTAAAAAAATTGGGGAGAATAGTTGCAGCTGCAACAAGAGGTTCTTCGCTGCTTCTTGATTGCAGGCTGGCAGCAAACAGGTGGGATGCCAATGGATTCTTTTTGTATGCGCTTTTGAAACTGACAACAACAATTGATTTGATTGAGAAACAAAACGAGCAAACAAGCTGAGACTGTATCCAAAGGCAACAATCAAGTTTGATCAAACAGTGGATTGTTTCAAGCGTTAAAGGAAAATCTAAAACAAATGGTAGATCAATCCAAGCATTAGAAATCTTTCTAGAAAATCATTAGATCAAATCAAACTAATCCAAGCAAAGGAGGGTCCTGAAATTTTTTGGAATTTTGGGAATTTGTTGCAGTTGCAACAATTGGCGACTACCTGGTGAACCCCAGATTTCTGACTTAACTTTTTCCTAGTGCAAGACTGTCTGGATAGAAGCTGAAATCTTCTAGATGTTTGTATTCCTAAGTTGGCCAACTCATGCATTTAGATCATTGAGAAGTAGTCCATTCGTTGGGAAATGGTAACATCAGAAATATTTGCAAGTCTGAATAACTCTTTTGAGGCCTAATAAATGAGGTTTATTTTACCCGTCCTTTGGTAAGTTCTAGCCTGGACACCAAAAGATTGTAACATATAGTAAACAACACTATCTGTTTGTTCCTCATTCCCATGCCAATTGCACTTTTGCGCCTTTTGAACTGTATTTCTTGTGAGTCCTTCATTTTCCTTTTTCTTTCTGAATTTTATTTAGGCTCCTCTATCCCATAGTGCCCTTTTGTGTGAGAGAAGAATTGGCGTTTCATCTCATAGACGGACAGGAACTTTCGGCAATGTGAAGTTCATGCTTTTGATACTTTGCTTTGATATGTCTTATTTCTTTTAAGGAGTTTTGACTCTTGATAGCTTTTAGCTTTTCTGGAATTATGGCATGGGATCATTTATATATGATATACTGTTTACCTTGCTTCCTTTCCGTGGGTATTTTGCTGTCACCCCCTTGGATATTTAAGATGGAAAATGGATGGAGCCTCAAAATAGTATTCCAAACCTCTTTTACTTCTGAGTTATTTACAGGGGTTAAGTAAGACTTCAATGAATGCAGGGCCAGTTAGGAACACTGCTACTAGAAGACATTCTATACTTTAAAAGCACAGTCTTTGGCTCAAGATTTCAGTTAATAAAGAACCCTGATGTTCCCATTGCAACCAAAAGTTTGCCTCTTTATTCAAAACCAAAGAACTAGCAATAAAGCATTTAAAATAAAAGAAAACAACATTCAAAGTAATAAATCAAAACAACATTAAAGAAAACAACATAATTTATTTATGTACAAAGCAAAAAGAAAAGAAAATAGGTGCCCGCCCTTAAGAATCTTCAATCAAACGAGTTAAGGGGTGGGATGGATTATAGACATGAGATATCTAACCATGGTCTAGCTGTGCTATTTTTGCAATTGAACACATGTCTACTATCCTACATTCATCCCTTTCAGCCTAAGGAAGTTGAAGGAGCTCAGGCTGAGTGTCAATCATCGAACTGGCCTTTCTTGAGGTATGATGTCTTAGCTTAAGCTCAGTTAGATAGTTTCCCAGGACAGAATCAGCAGATTCATTTCCTTATCCTAGCCCAGTAACATTGTGCTTCATGTAGGGCTCTCTTAAAATCTTAATCAGGTTTGGGATACCCTTCTGAGGCAACCATAGGTGTGACCAGTCGGAAGCAAAGTACCCATCTAGTCGTGTTGACCAATCTCGATTCAAGATCAATCCATAGCCATCAGGTATGTCTTCTACTACAATATCAAGGTATTGACATATCTTTTTATTCGCAGACAATCGAATCAAAATATTCTTCATCTCCCCCACTACCTTGACACTAGTCTTGTCTAGTTGAGTGACGTCCCAATCGGTAGGTTTTGGTTGCCCATTAATTCTTTTGCAGGCTGCAAGAGGCATAACATTCACCGATGATCCAGAGTCCACCAAACAATTATTCACCTTATCGTTCAAAATTTCCAGAGTTAAAAGGAAAGGTGGAGTGCTAGTTTTCCTTTCCCTAGTTGATTCGATCTTTTCTTCTACAGGTTGGTTTTCGGTGGGTATCTCCTCTTTAACTTCCTTAACTTTTTCAGTGCTTCCTTCCTCAACATCTTCCACAGGTTTGACAGTCTCATTGCTCGGCTCTGCCTCCTGGTTGAGGGTAGTGGCTTCAGGTGTTTTGTCTTCAACATTCACTTCTACCAGTCTCTTGACATTCTCCTGCAAATTTTTAATCTTCGAAATTCTAGCATTGTCCTTAGTTGTTAGGTTCTTGTCTTTTGTTGTGGTAGGTGTATATTGAGACTTGAGAGCATTTTCTTCTGTGTTGAACAACGAAACACCATTCCATAAGAACATGGTATCATCATCTTGTTTCTCTATGGTCTGCCCTTTTCCTCCCTCTTCATTACTGTCTTTATTCAATTTAGAGCTCAACAACTTATTCATCACTAATGACATTGAATTCAGCCATTGAGGTCATTTCTTTTCAGAATGAGGTTGCTGATGGAAAGTACAGAAATTGTCACCCCTATTTCTGTTATATTCATTGATGCTAAATTTGGTGGAGGGACTTGCCGTTGGTTGTTATCCTCCCTTCTTTGGTAGTGGGGTTTATGCGATCTCTGAACTTCCTTTTCTCTCTCCAGATCTATTATTCGGTTGGATAGCTTCTGAAGCATTTTCATCATTACCTGATAATCATGTGATTGCTCATCTTTGGGTGTAGACAGCAATAAATCTCTTCTATTTGTAGTTTTCTCTTTAGGTAAATCAGGATAATCTTCTACACTTTCCCTTTCAGCCTCTACCCTTTCTGCTTCTTCATAAGTCTCTACCAATGTAAGTTTGGCTTTCATCTTGGCAAACATGGCCAACTCAGGTCCTAGGGCCGAGGTATAATATTCAATTAAGACCTTGTCTGAGGGTCTGTCAGCTACAGAAAAGTTCTTTAGGTATATTGAAAATCTTTGAGTGAAACTATGCACCTTCTCATTCCTTTCTTTTCTCAGCAAACCAAGACCTTTCATTAATGAAGCATGAGTTTTCTGGGCTGTATATTTACTTCGAAAAACTCTTTCGAAGGTGTCCCAATTAGGAATGGCGTTTGTAGGCAAACCGAAATACCAGGATGCTGCTGCTCCTTTCAGGGTGTGTGGGAACAATCTACAGACCACATCTTCATATTCCCCAGCCCTTAGCCCCTCTACTGCTAGATAAAAGCTTTGCAAGTGGTCATCTACAGCAATCCTTTCCTCGGGGTCAAACTTAGGCAAGAGCTTGTCGAAGGCTTGAGGTAGGTTATGCAAAGGAGGTGTGAGGTTCAAAGGTGACCTAGCTCTCCATGCCGGCAGAGGGTTGGGCTGATTTACATTTATGCCAGCCATAGGCACCAGTATAAGGACAAGAGTCTGAGCAAAGAGCAATGCAAGACGAAACCAGGTTTAGCTGCTTCGAAGGTAGAACAAACGGTAAGTCTACTTTGGTCAGGTCAAAAGCTTCGAGATATCTGCTGGTGGGGTAATAAGTTTCCATGGCCAGCCATGCACTGGCAGCCCTCCTTATAGCGCTAGAACTGTTGAGGCCTAGAAATTCACAGGAAACAACAGAAAGGGATTCTCCCCAGTCAACGTTCCCAACTATCCCGTTGACTGTTTGGAATAGGGAATCCATCCGGTTTGCGGTCCGGCTACCGTAGGTCAAATAACAAAAACAAAGGTTTTACCAGTTGCGGCTTGATCCATTGAGTTTTTTGTATTTTTTGACTTAATGTATGCAATGCAAATGCCTAACTAACAATGCAAGGTGATAAGGATGCAAGGAACTACACAATGTGATGCACAGGTTCTTACCTCTCGTCTTAGGCTCACAAGCATCTAAATCACATATGCAGCCATGAAGTAAATTAACTATCTATCTATCCCTGGGGAGCCAGAATGTAAATTATTTATGAGTAATGTGTATTGTACATGCAATATAAAGAGAAACTATAGTTAGTTGATAGTTCTTTCCACAATGCACGAGCGGTTAAAGATATTTCAACAATCAGATAGCCAATTGTTTTATGAACATCATACATTACTCATGGTGGTCATTGCACAACAATAAACTAGAAATCATTTAACAGAACATAGGTTCAAAGAGTTAGAACGATCTCACGGTTAATGGACAAAAAGCTGGAAAAACAAAGTAGTTCATCTTTTATCCATCCACAGCATAACATTTGAAATTGCCACCAATCTTTCTCCAACAGGAAAACAATACTTCTTTATTGCAAAGAGAAATAGTTCTTCTTACAATATCGTTTCTATGTCTAACTGGGAAAAATCCCCTGTCTAAGTTCTACTTTCAAATATTTAAACTACAACTACAGAACGCTTCAGTTTCCCCCCAAACGCATGACCTTTCAGTTTCTCAAATGCTTTATATTCCTCTATCTTGTCTGTATGCAATCATGAACCATTTGGTAACTGATCAGTTTTTGGGTCCGCGCTTTTATAGCTCCTGATTTTGTCTTTTACTCCCTTGGTCCTCCTGGCGATCCTGCTGGTTTCAATTATACCTCTGCCGAACGATCTATCTCCTTTAGCGCCGCAGTGGTTTGACCAACCTCCGGAAACCACCTACAATCAAAAGACGTGCATCATTCATTGGAATCGCGTCCAAACCATATCAACTAAAATGGATAAGCATTAAGAAAACCATGTACTGCGTTACTACCACAAGGATTAACAGACGTCGGCACCACTACTTCGTCTAACTATGGGTTCGAGGAAACCCCCACGACAGGGAAGATATGACCGGAGACACGGGTGGGAGAAATTCCAATCGAAAGTCGGAAGACATTTACATCGGAAGCTGAATGGCTTTCCCAGCCGCAACGGTGGAAGGGACAAGAGCTAAAGACACTTGAAACGCGGGCGAGAAAAGCTTAATCGAAAGTTGGAAGACATTGACATCGGAAGTAAAAAGCCTTGCAAAGCCGCAACGGCGGGAGAGAAAATACTACGGACCCGCGACTAAAGGCAGAATCGCATCGATGGTCGAAGCAATTTATACTTCGGGTGGCTAGCTAATTTGTGAGCCGCAACGGTGGAAGAGAAAGAGGTTACGGACAGGCGACCGGAGGGTGGGAAAACTCTCAATCAGAAGTTAGAAGGCTTTACACTTCGGAGGCTTAACCACTTTGGGAGCCGCAACGGCGGAAGAAGAAAAATTACGGGCAAGCGATCAAAAGACCAAAATGCATCGGCGATTGGAACGCTTCACGCTTCGGGTGGAGAAATGATTTGGGAGCCGCAACGGTGGAAAAAAAAAAGACTACGACTTCCGATCAAACAAAATTGACTCCCGATCAATAGAAAAATTAAGTGCTTAGACAGCTTTAAAACTCAGCCATGGTCAAAACTGTTTCTCCTTCGAAACGGCGGCCCTCAACAAGCAAACCCAAACTTAAAATCTGTGACCCAAAACAACTTCAAAACACACGCAACTTCCGAAAACCAAGACGAGTGTTATTAGCCTTCAATAATCATTCAAAATTAAAGTACGACCAACAACAATTCATGGATCAAACTATTAAAAAAAAACCATGCTAAATCATGAGGAGGGGACCAAAATTTAAGAAATTTGGGGAGAATAGTTGCAGCTGCAACAAGAGGTTCTTCGTTGCTTCTTGATTGCAGGCTGGCAGTAGACAGGCGGGATGCCAATGGATTCTTTTTGTATGCGCTTTTGAAACCGACAGCAACAATTGATTTCATTGAGAAACAAAACGAGCAAACAAGCTGAGACTGTATCCAAAGGCAACAATCAAGTTTGATCAAATAGTGGATTGTTTCAAGCGTTAAAGGAAAATCTAAAACAAATGGTAGATCAATCCAAGCATTAGAAATCTTTCTAGAAAATCATTAGATCAAATCAAACTAATCCAAGCAAAGGAGGGTCCTGAATTTTTTTGGAATTTTGGGAATTTGTTGTAGCTGCAACAAGGTGTGGATAGAAGGCAATAAGAAATGAAATGTGACTTTGGGTAGTATGTATAGACACTCCTAGGCAGAAGAAGCATAGTGTGGTTTCATGCCTCCATCTTCTTCTCTCCCCATTATGTACCTTATCCTAACTATTGGATGTTTGAAGGTAAGCCTTTGCTTTTTCCTATGGAGGTTATGTCTTGGATTGGCATATTTAATCAGTCGGATTGGAGTTTTACATTTCTATGCATTTTTGTGAATTGAATTTTCTCATCACAATGGGTGTGTGTTTGGGTTTGTAGTGTAAACTTGGGTTATTCCTAGTCTCAAATATATTAAATATTGGGTTTCCAGTCTTAAGTTACGTAATGTCCCACCCTTCCAACTTGATGCATGAAAAGGGTGATGCGAATAGGGAGATAAAAAAGGATATTCCATAGGATGAACAATTAGATAGAAGGGTTGCGATAGCCAATTTAGTATTTAATTATTCACCTAGAGAGTCAAGAAAAGAAGTAGAATGAGACGGAAGAAAAGTATGAAACGTTGGCCAAAGACTCTAAAAATATTTTTAATATGAACCTTGGGCTTGTCATAGGGTTAGAGTTGCCAACAAGTCTTCCAATCATATCAATAGGTTCTCTCAAACAAAAGGTAGAAGATGAAGAGACCTTACAACAAACTGTTGTTACACTTGTCTATCATCCTTTCAGTCTAGAAAGAGATGGAATGTAATGCATCAATATGTTGATAGATGAGGCTCATTCTAGGCATACCTTTGATTGATAAGTTTTATAAGTATTTTTCATGCTTATGGTTGATGGGACTGCTCGTTAGACATTACAATTTTAGATATACTGGAATAATTACATATTGTAGGAAACTATTACGGTTTTTAATATTTTGTATATGTTGCTAGCTTAGAGGAGCAGATTTTGGACTAGATTTGGATGCATTATATGCAAATATTGCTTGATGACATTGAATCTTAGGTTTTGGGTCTTATAGATTGTAAGTGGAATAAATAGGGTGCAATGGTGGTTTCTATCCTTTATTTCTCAGTTAGGGTTAGTGCTCCATGAATTTTAACAACATTTGATCTTTGGTTTATGGTGGCGAATTATCATCTTGAATATGCCCAATCTTGCAATTTTTCCTTAGATATCAATGGCATTAAATCCTAAGTTTTGGGTCTTGGATTTTGTGAGTGGAATGGTGTGGGTGCAATCATGGTTGATCTATATCCTTTCTCATTCAAGGTTCATGTTTCACAAAGTTTGGTGGAATTCGATCTTGGTTTTATAGTCTCAAATGTTGCAAGTGGAGTTGTGGTTATTATGCATCCTTTCTCATTTAGTGTTAGTGTTCTTTGATTTTTGGCAACATTCAACTTTCATTTTATTGTCTTAGAGGCTGTGAGTTGAAAGGTCTTAATGCAATCAGGGTTGCTCTATGTCCTTTCTCATTCAAGGGTAGTGTTCCATGATTTTTGGTAGCATTTGATCTTTTTTTTTTTAATCTCGAAGGCTATATGTGGAAAGGTCTAAGTGGAGCGGTCGTTTTGTTTACCTTGTTGTGCCCCTAGAAATTATGGCAATCCCACAAGAATATATGTATTAAATACTTTATTTTGTGTCCTTTGTTGTTTATAGTTAGTTTTCCACATGTTTCTTTATTTGTTGTAGTCAATTTATTATGGATTGATTGTTTGAGCAAGCAAATTCAAGAAGTGATTAGGAAAATTGCTTATGCATGGTAATCTATTTTATGGTCTCAAAGGACATGTGGAGTGGTAGATCTTTTAATGAAGGGATTGGTTTGTGGTTTGGTTTATGCATGATCTTTATTGTAGCCAATGTTGTGGCTTTTCCTTGAATTTTGGTTAAGGTGTAGGCCATATTGTCGTTCTATATGTCCTTGATCTTGAAGACTAGGAGACATATGAATGATATTGTGAGGTTTTGTATTGTCAATTTGAAATTTTTTGGATTGGTTTGTGGTTTGGTTTATGTATGACCTTCAGTGTATCCAATATTGTGGCTTTTCCTTGATTTTTGGTTAAGGTGTAGGGAATTTTGTAATTCTCTATGTCCTTGGTCTTGAATACTAGGAGACATATGCATGATATTGTGAGGTTTTTTATTGTCAATTTGAAAATTTTGGGTTGATGGGTCGCTAGTATGCTCTTCAATGTAGTGGACTTGGTGTCGACGGGTCTTTGGTTTAATGGTTTTAGGTTTCACAATTCACTCTACATTGTGGTTGATTTCCATT
This sequence comes from Pseudotsuga menziesii, assembly GCA_001517045.1. Classification (NCBI taxonomy): domain Eukaryota; kingdom Viridiplantae; phylum Streptophyta; class Pinopsida; order Pinales; family Pinaceae; genus Pseudotsuga; species Pseudotsuga menziesii. The sequence continues at coordinate 298,145 of LPNX010494462.1, forward strand.
CTTACCTGGGTTATCTTAGGATCTATGAATGTTGTGTTTGGACAACTCTACTCGTCTATCCTTGGATTGAATTTGAATTGGTGTATATCTTAAAAAAACCCAAAGGTCACAAGTGTTCTACATGGAGTGGGTTTTGGTAGTTGGTTATATTGATTTTTCTTTGGTTCACAAGTTTTGATTGAAGAATATTGTTCATCAGTATTGGAGTTTGCTAGTATTCTTTTATGGGTATGCTAGAGTTTCCTAGTATATGTGTGCATGAGGTGAAGGATGGCATGGAATAAATCATTTATGAAGGATCGTTGTTAGGTTTGAGAGTACATGTTGTTCTTGCTTATTTCTTAGAACTTGATTCTTCAAAATTAGTAATTTGGAATTTGAAATTTATTTGCATGGAAGGGGAATTGGTGGTTGGTTGGTTCCTATTTTCTTTGAGGGCTTGTAGGTTATAGTTGAGACTTTGAAAATCCATACACATTCATTTCATTGTGATTTGTTATTGTTGTTCATGTGCTATAAAGTGCTTTGGGTTTTCTAACCATGAGGTTTTTTTGACCCTCATTGATGGCCTTGATCATTAAAAGTGATACCTCATCACCATCTCATTCCATTCTGAGAGTTGTAACCACAAAAAAGGGCAAATTCACACCTTGCACACTAGCAGGTCATGCATCATTCACATAATGCTCTTGACAAAGGTGCAAACCTTACACACTATCAAGGCACGAATCATTTGCATGTTTCCTTTGGTCAGGGTGTGAAATTTCTTAAAATTTCATGAAAAAAATATAAAAATTTGAATTTGGGAGTTATGGAAGTTTTACAAGACAATTTCCTTGGTTGCACTCCCTGGACCACCTATTAACCATTTCCAACTATTTACTTCAAACATAAAAGGTAAATAAAATGCTAAGGGGGGGACATTCAATATACCAGAGTAATGCTGAAGGAGTCACTCACTATCATATCCATCTTTCCCATCCATTAGTAACTGTTATTGCTAACCCTTATATCCCTAAATCTTGAAGTTGTATCCCTAAAGTAACTTCATCCCTCATACATATCCAATGGATCAGAGTGGGAATGTCAGAGTGCATGAACAAAGAGATCAAAATCTTTAGGTTCAATAAGGTTCTAAACATTGAGAAAGTATATCTTGTACTTATTTCACTATTTTAATTGATATTTGGCATCGTTCCCTCCCCTAATCATGTGCCTTTTATGATGGTTGTTTGACATAAAGAATGTTTTGTAGTTTATATTGAAATCAATTATATAGATAATGTTCTTCTTGTATTTCAATTCATCTACATTATTTACTATTGTCAAATTGGCTTGCTAAAGGTTGGATTTGTTGGTTTTGTAGGTTGAAATTGGGAAATAAGGAGTGGATATGGAAAGAGACAAAGGAACAACTTGGATCAACCGTTGAAAAAGGTGTATACATATTTTCTCCCTATTCCCTTCTCTAGTTTAGATTTACTTCTTAAAGTTTGTGTGTGGTCTTATTTGTGAATACGAGTCTAATTTTCTCGTAATCAGAGTCATTTAGACCGGTCTCACCTTAATCAATAAGTTGGTGATCTTGCCCTAGTGATATGATTATTTTCTAAACAACATAACTAGTGACTCCATTGGGGATATACCAACCTCTATAGGGCCTTGTTGATTTATTTTTTAGTTTGTTTTTGGGTGCTTTAGTCTTTGAATAGATTAATCATATCCCAGATACCTTAAAATTCCCATAATTTTAGATTTTTCTTGATTTTTTTGCTTTTTTAGCATATGTATGTGCCATTCGTAATTTATTGTAGTTACATGCACGAATGGTAGGGGCTATTTGCACCTTCTCGTGTAGGATAGAGCAAATGTTTGTGGTTCTTCTTATGAACAACCATGAAATTAGTGATGTTTAAAAAATTTTCTTAGCTTTGCCTCCTTTTCTCTAAATGAATTGAATTGCTTGGGTTCTCTGAGTTGTCTAGAATCTTTTAAGTATTATTTGGATTAGTATAAATGGTGTTTGAATTTGTTCTCCTTGAGATTGAGTCAAAATTTTGTGAAAAGTTTTAGGAGTATATTGTGGTTCATTTTATTTTTATTTGATTGAGTGATTGATAAGCCTTGAGTGTGAAGACCAAGAGCATAATCAAGTTTTTTGTGCTCATGGTTATCCTTGCTTGATAGCGAAATTGGCTTCCAAAACCTTGTCACTTAATATACCTTGAAACTTGTTTGAGTCTAAGAATGATGGATTGACTTGTTTTTTCTTGAACTTGGCTTTGGATTGTGGTCAAAGAGGCTAGAGTTAGAAGTTGTTTTGACCATAGTGATATGCATTTCATTCCTTATTTTGTTTCTTGTTTTAATTTAGTTGTTGTTTAAAGTTACATTTTCATTAAAAAAGAAAAAGTTTGGATCTTAAAAAATCGTATTTGGTTTGTGAAACAAAAAATTGATAGGTTTGATTGTGTGGTTAAGTCCCACTAGCATAGCTGGTATTCAAGGGGTTCTGTTTGTTAGGCGATCCAAAGTTCAAAACTCGATGGTAGTGGGAGGAAACACCAAAAAAACCCAACCATGTTAAGGGTTAGTGTGGCCCAGGTCGAGTGCAATCCCTAGGTGATTTTGATGGATTATATGCACTTAGGTTGTAGTTTCTTAGAACACAAGCCAATCCCGCAAGCTAGGGAGATTCATACAAACAAAAAAGAGAAAATTTTGATTGTGTTCTTTTGAAAATTGCTTTATCTTTCATTTTAAAGAGTGTGAATGAGTGCATTTGCATCGAAGTACCTTTAATTACATTTATTTTCTTCTCCTTTTGAATAGTTTTGAAATTGATATTTTTTGAAAAGCCGAAGCAATGAAAGTAACCTATGAGATTCTATTTCTGGAAACTCACCTAATAGTCTAGGTTCAGGACCTTGTATCTAGGTGTAAAGAGTTAACTCCTCTAGGGCCACACAAGATCGAGACTAAGAATAATAAAATAACGTTAAATCCATTAGTAGCATGAAGTACTTATCAGGAAGGCACCTCTAACACAGGTGTCAAGTGATAGGTAAAGCTATTCAAAGTGGGAAAATTGTCCCATGTTGCTTGGATTAGTGGTTTTATGCAAGTTTGGGATTTGTTAAGGCATGGAAAGTCCTTAAGGTGACACCACTACTTATTGACAGTGTCAGGCCTAGGACTTGTGTCTTATGTTTCCTACCCATTCGCAGAAGCCCTTTCCAATGAACGTTCCACCTAATTATGAATCGTGAAGTGGTAACCTTATTTTCCTTTCCTAGGATCCTCACAAATGACTTCAAAGGAAACATATTACAACACTTAAGGTATAATTAGAACCTTCTTCTCAAATCTTTGGGAGGGTATTTTCCGAAGGCGATTACTTGCACCCTTGGCAATTATTGTGTGAAGCCCTAATCATCCTAGGATGACCTCTGAAAGGCCCTTATTTGCAACTCTTCATTGATTGGTATTTGTTCCTAAACAACTAATCCTTTTCATTGGGAGAGTATATCCACTTGTTTAAATATTTTTAGAAACTTTTTAGTGTCTGTTAATTGTTTTATTTCTCAAATTACAGATTTCTTCCTTTGTGTCTTTAGTAGGCCATCACTACCAATCAATCGTTGCATAGCTACAGAAGAATTAAATAACTTTATCCTAAACAAAGAGATTTACCTACACCAAGGTGAATACTATATTAAGATGATCTACCCACACAAGCAGCATAGGAAGAGAACCCAGAACTAGAAATAGAGTCAAAAATATAACATGAATAAGAAGAAAACCATTCAAGGCCTAATAAGTTGGAGAGGTTATCTAAAGAAGGATACCTTAATGATGTTCAGATACATTTTAATAACACCCCTAGAGTCACATCTCCTCATCTTGAGGAAAACTTAAGTCCTATTTCTATAGAGGATATCTCAGACCTTGAAGGAGTATTAAATCCTCCTCAAAGTCCTAGTTTTGTCCATAATAGAGAGTTTGAGTTACACATCCCTATCACCAACAAAACAAATCGGGCTAGAATTGAAATCCACTATTTGAGTGGACTAGCATAGAGAACTCAAGAGAGACAGTTGTCTATAGGGTAACCCTATGCCCATTTAGTTCCAATTCGATAGGAGAAGTAAATCCTAATGTTTCATTTGCAGTGGAATTTGGATGGTTCTAATTGTCCTCATTGATATCCACTAAAGGGGATATTCCATTGAATGACCCTCTTTTAAGTGGGTTGACATTCATGCCCCAAGGCACCAATCCCTTCTCATTTGGGATGATATTTCCAGGTTTTCAACTTGTGAATGTTAATATCCCTCCCATTTCAACGGATTCTACTACCCCTAGAAGTGGCCCATATATTTCATCCCATGATTTCCCACCCTTTGGCGGAGATATGTCTATGCCCATCCATTTCACTGTGATTGGTGTCATTCCAGGCTCTATCCAGCCTTATATTAGAATGAATTTCTAAGGATTGGGAGGCATGAATGTTGACACTCCTTCTGGACCTAATAGACCGCAAGGTAAAAGTCTAGACCAGGAATAGGCGACACTCGTGTCATATTTCCTTCGGGGTATAATCAGCACTAAGGAAATGTCCCTTCATTTGGGGCAAGGGGGATGAACATGGTTACAAACATTAACACCTCACAAGGAATCCAACCATTCATAGGAACGAGGGGCATAACCAGAGGCAATATCCTGCCATTTATACAAACTCAGTTTGGTCAAACTCAAAACTTTGGACATAATACTCAACCCTTCATAATTCCTAGGAATCCTTATATACCAGGACAACCAATTATCCTAAGGCATGGAATTCTATGGCATAGACAAATTTTCCATTCTTGCCTATGTTGAATTTGCCAAGTTTGTCAAAGTTAACCAATGACCCGAGGTTACATGATCCTAGATGACATCATATCCCTACCAAAGTTCCTTCAGACATCCCTAAGTTTGAAGGAAAGCCTAAGGAATACCCTACTAACCATGTGATGGAATTCAATTTTTTGTTGTCTTCAGACTCATTGATGGATTATTCTATTAGGTCGCACCTTTTGTAAAGAATCTTAATAGGGGTAGCAACAAAGTGGTACATTGAATTATCACATGCATCCTTTTATAACTTTAATGTGATTTCCATGACATTCCTAAACCACTTCTAGTTACCGGTCCACTGTGAGATTGGAATGGAACTCCTGACTTCATATAGGTAGGATAAAGACACTCTCATCTCCAATTACATTCATGGAGGAGAAGAAGCTTAATAAAGGCATAAATTTTTTACAAGTTCATAATGATATGGTTAATTATCTCATTACAAACATTCACTGAGAAGGATATGGTCCTATTTGGGGTACAAACATAAGAGAAATCCATTATCAAGGCTCAACAACTTGACTTGGGTTACTCCTAGTCAAGAATGTTGTGTGAGATACTAAGTACTGCTCCTAGAGCAGATACTCATCCGACAAAACCCACACCTAGACCTCATGTTAATGGTGTGATTGGTTCATTTTAGAATGAAACAACTTGTCAAGGTGTTAATAGGAGCAGGTCTACAATTGGGAATAACAACACCAAAAATCCTATACCCAACCCTCCCTCAGACGTTTTGTCATTATAAACATCCAATGCTAAGGGAAACTAGCATCCCAAAGGGAATTAGAATAAGAATAAGAAGAATGGAAAGAATGGAAATAATAATACAAGAAACAATAGCAATAATGGTAATAATAACAATGATGGTGGGGGTAAGAAAGAAAAAATGAAGGAAAAATTTCCATGCAAGCTTTGTATGGAGGATCACTAACCTTACTTATGCACCAAATTGGAGGGTGATCAACAATTGTTGGCACAACATGAAGCTATCAAGCAATCAACCATTCTAACTAATTTGTTCCCTACGTAGTAGCAACAAATGATTGATCATGATAATCCTAACCCTACAACCTCACAAGGGGGCAGTTAGGGTGCCTCCTTGAAAGGGGGAAATGCAATCCAAAGCAAAGTTTTCATGTGTCATTGAGAAACAAATATATTGAAAAGGAATAGAAATTATGAGTCAAATATGTATGGATACAAAGGAAGATAAGGTCTTTAGTCTAAAACAAGTCAACCTCTACACATAGAGAAACTTGTAAATGATACTATGCCCATCATATTAAAAGGTGATTTGAAAAAAGCCACATGAAATCCAAATTCACATGCTTATCAGAACTATAACATAGTGGAATATTTTGCTTGGGATCCTTATGCAATATGCATCCTCGAAGTCCTCTAGAGTTGTCTTGCTCAATGAAAGACCCTAATTTCAAATGTAGAGCTATGGATCCTTTGGATAGTCATCTATTGACATTCAATTTGGAAAATTGGAACCCTCATCTACCTCATTATGCAACATTTCATATTCAAGTTTCAACTGGAAGGTTGAAAATCCTTAGAACATTTGTAGATGAAGGAGAATCCACATGAGTAATGTCCTTATGTTGGAAATCCATTGGCTCACTTGAAGTTGTTCTCTCAGTAACCATGTTAAAATATTTTTATGGTCACCTATTACAACCCCAAAGAATCATCCTGTCTCCCTAATAGACCTAAGGGAAAATACAATTAATCTGGAAGTGGAATTTTTTGATGCTCCACTAGACTACAATCTGTTAATAGGTAGAATTTGGACTCACACCATGATGGTTGTGGTATCTTTGATATTTAGTGTCATTAAATTTCCACATGAAGGAAAGATAGTCACCATTGATCAATTATCGTTCCAAAGAAATGAGTCCACTCATAACTCTAGGACATATCTCCCCTTAGAAATCCATTATGGAAAGGACTATGAAAATGTTGGTGTGGGAATGTATCATACCCTAATGGGAACATTCAATTTTCCTCCACCCAACCCACGTAACAATGCAGCCCCTATACACACAATATCATTTATCGTTATTACTTCCACGAGGAAGGTATCTCAATTCAGGACCTCTTATTTTGAAGACCCATGGATAATACCATAACTTACTCAAAGAACTGGGTGTAGGAGGGTTGTGTCGATTATGTCTGTAGCCAAAATAACTTATTAAGCCATATTTCTAAAAAATGTAGACCTTGGTTGTCATTATGCCCAAATAGAATTCGATGATCAGTACTCCATACCCACTTGGGCCATCAATTCTTTACCATCTCATGATCCCTTAGACATTTCCATGCTTTCAGATGAATCTATTATTAAGGCTATGTCTTTGGGTGAAAGCCCTTGGAGAGACATATTGCACCACCGTGCATCATTTACGCCAACCAAAAAGTGAAATAAGGATGGATGAAAATGGAACTACCAAGATAGGGTCAATGTATTGGTAGGGGATCCCTCTCACTACATTGAAAGTGTATGTGGAATGGAACATGGCTATAACCTCACTAACCATTCCCATCAATATCTCTCAGACCCCAAATGTCATTGAAAATGTTTTTATTGTCACAAATTGCTCACCGGAAGAGATAGAAATATATACTACATTATCTAAGGAGTTTAAAAATATTTTGTATTGGTCCTACATAGATATTCTAGGTATATACCTGGATATTGTTGAACAAGAGATCAAAACATATATTAATGTTAAACCAGTTCAGTAGAAGCTAAGACGGGTGAACCCTAGAAATGCACATGTCGTAGAGGCACAAGTGGAGAAACTTCTCCAAGAAAACTTCATCTATCATGCCCCTCTAACTGAATGGGTGTCTAATTTGGTACCCACGAATAAAAATTAGGGGAACATTAAAGTTTGAATTGATTTCCAAGACTTGAACCTAGCATGTCCTAAGGATAAATATTCTACCCCATTTATTGACCAAATTATTGATGAATGTGTTGGAAACAATTTTTTGTCATTTATGGATGACTTCTCAAGGTACATTCAGATTCAAATTTGACTTGAAGATTAACACAAAACTACTTTTATATGCCCGTAGGGAACTTTCCCATATAGGAATAAGTCATTTGGCCTAAAAAATGTTGGAGCGACACTTCAACATGCTATGTCTTATGCATTTCACGATATCAAGAAAAGTATGGAGCCCTATCTAGATGACCTAATGAGAAAGTTTGGGAAGAGGGTGGATCACCCCAAGCACCTTAGGGCTATATTTGATAGATGTCATTAATGTAGGATTCGACTGAATCCTCATAAGTGCATTTTCTATGTTGTTTCCAGTGATTTATCTACTTCATCATGTCAAAGGATGGAATTATGGTAGATCCATTCAAGTTTGGGGAAATAGTCCAGTTTCGTCCCCCACATAACTTGCATCAGTTACAAATCCTTCAAGGGAGGGCCAATTTATTACGATGATTCATTGCTAACTATGTTGAAATCATAAAAGGTTTCAAGTGTCTGCTAAGGAAAGGGGTCCCATTTATTTGGGATGATAATGCTCATAAATATTTCTATGCATTGAAAAAGACTTTGATGTTTTCCCCATTGTTGAGCTCCCTAGATCATAGCTAAAATATCCTTTTGTATCTGGAATCATCTAAATCAATGAATCGGATGCTCTTGGTCCAAGAATATGATTCTCATTAGGAACATATTATCTACTACCTAGGTAAGAACTTGACATGTCCTGAACTAATATATTCTTATGTTGAGAAGTTGGCATTAGTATCCATGCATGCGGTGCAAAGACTCTGACATTACATTATCCTAAGAATAACGATTCTAATTGTAGACATCAATCCATTTCAACATATCTTGTCTCTTGGATCACCGGGGGAAAATATAATAAGTGTATTGTCATTCTTTATGACTTTGATCTCGGTTTTGTGTCAGCCAAATCTAAAAAGTCCTTGGAATTTGTCGAGTTAATGTTGGAGCTTCCCTAATATAATTAGGGTATAGTGGAAAATGAGTCATTGCCTAATGAAAACATTTTCCTCACTAGCTTAGATAACCCATGGTACATGAGCATCTTTATTTACCTACAAACTTAGAGGGTCCCTACTCAATCCTCTCGTGAGTAAAGGCGTAAAATCCTTCACCAAGCAAGACTTATGCCATAATTATCTTCGAGGGATAAATACTATAATAATACATTGTTTGGGGCATGTGGTGGTCATCTATTTGAGCTTGTCACAACCCAAAAGATATTGCATGCAAACTATTTCTGGCCTTCAATTATTTGAAGCAGTTAAGAAATTCCATCTGTGTTAGGTCTTTACTAGTAAAATGTACACCCATCTTGCTCCACTCTATCATGTAATCATTGTTAGTCCCTTCAAAAAATGGGGGATTGATTTCACAACTTGTAATCCAGCATTGACAAAAGGTCATGATTACATTATTGTGTTTTTTTCACTCCTTTACTAAGTGGGTCGAAGCCATGCCTTCCTTTATTTGTGACAATGAAACTACAACACACTCCGTGTTTAATTAAATCATAGTTCATTTTGGTATACCGAAATAGATTGTCATTGACAATGGTAGTTAAGTTTCAAATCAAAATGATGGTAGGGTTAGCCGAGAAACTTGGCTTTCGACAAGATTTCTCCTCATCATTCTACCCTCAAGCAAATGGATAAGTAGAGGCAATCAACAAGTCCTTGAAAACCGTGGTCCAAATAATAGTGAGTAGAAACATGAAAAAAATGTTATATAATACTTTACCCAGCTCGATAGGCACATGAACCTCTATCAAGATTGCGACATGTTTTACCCCTTTCATACTTGTACATGGAGTAGAGGTTGTGTTACCTATTGAGTGCAGAATCCCATCATTGAATCTAGATATTGAGCTCTTACTAGATACCAACCAATTAGAAGAAAATTTAGTTTACTTGGAATAGTTGGATGAGCATGGAAGAGATGCAACTACTGCTAATGGATCACACAAAATATATGTGAAGGATCGATATGATAAATCCATCCATCTTCTTCTCTTATCTAAGGGCGACATGGTGCTTGTTTATAACCAACAACATGACGATCTAGGTCCTACTGAATTAACGTGGCTTGGTCCTTACATCATAAAGTGAGTGTTAAATAAGGGAGCTCATGAGCCATAATATTTTTAGGGGAACATTTTAGGGCCTAGAAATGGGCTCTATCTGAAGAGGTATTATGCCTAGACACTAGTGTCTAGGTAAAATATGTTTTACTCTTTGTATTATAAGTAGCTTAGGTTGTTTTTAATTTTATGTTTTTGATTAGTATTGGTCATTGCTCATCATGACATGTTCTTTATATGTTGTCTAATGCACTTATGCCTGTGGAATATGCAAATGGAGCCTTCCATAATACTCAAATCATAACTTTCGTAGATTTGGTAATCTATGATCCCACAAGACAACTTGTAAGCTTTGGTGGAGTGTCTCTTAGTCTGGATACCAACAACATCATAGAATATAGTGTCATGATCGAGTTACTGTTTGGGAAAATTTCACTTGGGATCCAATAGTTAACTATCCACCTAGACTCACAACTGGTAGTGTCGTAGTTGAATGGTGTGCACTCTATCCATCATCCTATGTTACTATGAAAATTTATGAGGGTGCACCTTCTTGAATACCACTTTGAATTTATTACATGTGTTCACATGCCAAGGAGGTTTAATTCTATTTATGATACATTAGCTAACTATGTCTTAGATAGGAATCTATCACACAATTGAAAGAAAACAATAAAAATATATGATCATGTACACATTGGAGATATGAATAATAAAAGTAGTATTTCATTAATATAAAAGTAGTGTCATCAAGTACAAAAGTATGATTCATAATACAAAATAGGGGCCCCTGGTCCTTAATGGTGCATATTTACATTGAATGCAAGCAAAATTTCCATCATGGACCAAAAAGTACAAAAAACAATGACTAGAGTTAACCTTGTGCCCCTGTTGTGTCTCTACAGTACAAGACACATGTAGCCACCTATCTAAACAACTAGATACATTAGAAAGGCACCCCTAGGACTTTCCGCTACATAACCTTTGAGAAGTGCTCAATCTGAGTAGTAGAAATGCCATGGGTAAGGCCTCATAAGTTCTCCTCCGTGGAAGCTAGAGTAGCCTCCAACCCCTACTCTACTTGGGACTCATGTCAACGTAAGTAAGGGCGACCAATAAGCTGCTCTAGTCTAATGTATTCACCATTGTCAATGTTTTTCATTAGGCTCATACACCAAAAATATTTATCTTCGACATTAAATATTTCAAAATATACATACACACACACACACACACACACACACACACACACACACACATATGTATATGTATATGTATGTATGTATGTGTGTGTGTGTGTGCACATATATGTACATATGTACATATATACATACACACACATATATATGTACATATACACATATGTGTATATGTATATATATATATATAGTTATATTTATGTGTGTGTATACATATATATGTATGTATTTGTAATTTGAAATATTTAACGTTGAAGAATATATATATATATATACACACACACATGTATACATATATGTATATGTGTAATATGTATACGCATACATATTATACATATATACACATACATATTTTATATGTATATACATATATATGTATATGTCTACATATATACATATATACATATATACTATATATATACATATATGTATATGTATGTATATATGTACATACATACACACACATATTTTCAAGGCCAAAAAAGTTTAACTATATATTAAGAAAAGTTGAAACCAAGAGTATAGATTGACTATAGACAAAAATGACCTTCTTTTCCTTATACATACGTCAAGGAGAAACATATAAGCTTAATAATTACACAGTCCTAGAAAGATCATATAAACAAACCTCCTTTAATATCGTAGTCACTAACAAAATGTAAAGTATGACTAAAATATGAAAGTTGGAAAAGATCAGAATCACTAGACGTAAAATGTCCTCAAATAGTATCCAAGATACCCGACGAGGAGAGTTAAGAGTTACACAAAACCTCAAAATGGATGATACCATCCATATCTCCTATCCCAGCCTTTGACAGTCTGTCATCAACCTCATTAAATTCATGATAAATGTGCTGGAAGGAAATGCTCTTGAATGATGCAATCAACTTAGATACTTTCATCTTCCAATGTTCCAAAATGAGAGAGTGAAAATTTGAATCCCCATTATCCCATCAACATATAACCTAAAAATCCCCAACAATCAAAACTTCCTCAACCTTCCAAACTTGTCAGAAAAAAGTATTCCTCAGAGGTCTAGGAGCTCAACTATGGAATTCGAACCTCTCCTCGCTTTCATGCATCCTTTGATTTTAACCCAGGGACTTAAGTTTAGAACAAAACTAGCTCCACACACGCCAGCCTGGGAAGCACCATCAAAAAATCCCGCTGGTTAAGCCTTAGAAAACAAGGGAATCTGTAAGAATCGTGGCTTCTTAATAGGCTTTTGTTTATACTACTTTGAGAAGGCTCCCAATATTCTGGAAACTATAATCACATGATCACCACCTGTGCCTTCGAATAGTTCTTTATTGCGTGCCTTCCAACATTCTCATAGCATAAAGAAGGAAAGAGTGCTTAAGTGTTTCACCTTTGTGAACTAGAGAAACAAGTTATCATTCAAGGTTTCACCATACCAACAAACAGGAAAATCAAAGTGGCTGCTAAATAACCACAGAGTATTCATAAAGAAAGGACAAGAGCCAAACAAATGTTGTACATTTTCCTCCTCAGTCTTACACAATATATATCTGTTGGGTCCATAAAACCCTTTCACCTGAATAATATCCCAAGTGAGAATGTTTCTATTCAAACACAACCACATGAAGAGTTTAACCTTAAGTGGGCATTGAGCCTTCCAAAGCCACTTAAGCCACCAGCAGGAGAACCCTTGAATCAACCTTGAAAATTAGTTCATAATCCAATTTGGTCGTACTAGTTCCATTAACTTTATTCTTCCCCCAAACTAACATGTCCTATCTAAAAGTTAGAGAAATAATTCCATGAATCAAAGCTACCTGATACTTGCTCCATTCTTTCCCTTAGCTTCCTTCCAAATGTAAGTCACGCGCCAATGACCAATTAAAATTACTGCTAGAGCCCTCCTTCCAAACCCGTTGAACAACCATAATGTTCTTTGAATGAAGTTGAGATAAAATACTCCTCAACATCCTAAAATCCTTCTCAAGACCACTATTAGATCCAAACCAATATTAGCCTAAATGCCTCTTCCAACAACCCATTCCAAAGCAGAATTTAATAAATCCAATTTGTGCATGAAACCGTTCCATGTACAAGAGGAGTTTCATGATTTATTTTGAAATTTCTGAACCAATGACCAAGACTCATCCATTTAAGATATGTAGCTCTAATGACCCTGCCCCATAGTCCTAAATTGAATAAACACCTCCAAAGGCTTTTGGCACACATCGCTTGATTAAAACTTTTTAAATATTTGATTCCCCACTCTCTACAATCAAGGGGATGCGATAATGTCTCCCAAGCACATAAATGAAACTTACCCACATCCCATCTTCCAACCCAAAGAAAATGAAAAATCAGTTTTCTAATAGAGGTAATACTTGAAACCAAAATTTTGAATAAGGAAAAATAGAACACCAGAATGCTTTGTAAAATGAATTTTATTAGTATAAGTCTACCTCCCATTGAGAGATATCTATAAGAACAATAACTAATTCTTTGGGAGATTCTATGTGGCAATCACTTCCATTCCTTCGAAGAATACCCTCTTAGATTAAGGCTAACATTGATATATTTGAATCCAACTGAGAAGTCCACCATTTTATGGTTAAGTAAAGTTGCAACAACCAATATCACTACTTCATCAACATGTGCAAAAATAAAGCATGATCTTTATTTACTTATTTCGAGGCCAGAGGCTTCACAGAATAAGGAGAGAACATCTTAGTGGGATCTCCACTCCTCAACCGATCCATCTCCAAATAAGAGAACATCATCAACAAAAATAAGATGGGTAAGGTTAATGGTACCTGCAATCGTCACCCCTTTAATAACCTTTCTTTCCTTTCCATTATTCAGGAGGATAGTGAGAGCTTCAATTTCCAAAATGAAGAGGTAGGGAGACAGAGGGAAACCCTGTCTGATCCCCCTACATACCGTGAAATAATGAGAAGGCGATCCATTGATTAATACAACATAGCGGGAATAAGATACACACCCCATAATCTAGGAAGTAATGCCATAAGGTAAGCCAGTCTAGAAAAGAATTAATATAAGGAATGACCAATCAAGTCAGTCATAATCCTTTACTAAGTCTAATTTGAGGATTAATGCCTTCTTCTTATGAAGCTTCAGTGAATGCAATCGTTCTTGATCTATACCAAAAACATCTTGGAGTTGACAATTCAGAAAAAAAACCAAACTGTTTCTTAGAGATAAACTGATCCAAAGAAAGCTTTAATCTTTCTGCTATGATTTTAGAAATGATATTGTACAACAAATTACACAAAGAGATAGGTCAATAGTCACTGAAACACTATGGTTTTTCCTTCTTCAGAATTAGAGTAATAAAAGTATAATTCAAGATGCCAGGGACCCCCTAGATAGTCTAGACTCATCCACCACAACAGTAATATCAGGACCCAATAGATCAAAGAAAAATGGAAAAACTTGACTGTCCACCCATCAGGTCCGAGACTTTTGTCTTTATGGAAATGCACCAAAGTGTTATTTACCTCCAACGAAATCTGTGCTCCCATCTTAGTAGTTGCCTCCTCCCCAAAGAGATGAGGAAAGAGCTTGATAACCTTTAACTGATTAAGAATAATAGTAGATGGAGGTTTTGAAAAAATACCTTGGAATAAATCAATTGTCGAAGACTTGAGGGCCTTATCTCCCATCACCAATTCTCCCTGAGGGTTTTTTAGATCCTAAACTGAACTTGTCAATTGATGCCTACTAGCATACCAGTGGAACAATTTGGCATTATTATCCCTGCTTCCAGCCACACTACCCGACTTTTCTCCCTCCAAGTCTCCTTGCACTGTCTCAAGATTTTCCTCCTTTGGGAATATAGATGGACTAAACTTTCCTTTCTTTCCTTGGAAAAAAAAGCACCATCCACCTCGCCAAAGAGGGATTGTAACTCAATTCCAATCCTCTCTAGCTCCTCCAAGTTTGATTGCTTCCTCGTAGACTCCCATTTTCAGACTTCACATCGTAGCATATTCAGTTTACAAACCATTTGGATGACCTTTGTACTATCGGTCCCCGAGTCCAACTTACCCCATATGTCCTGGACGAAAGTGCTAAAGGGGGGTTCCTCAACCAGATTGGATTGAATTTAAATGGATAGTGAACCTGCTCACATTCAAAGTCTAACTGCAAGTAGAAGGATTTATGATAGGAAAAACCTGTAGCATAGGCCCATGATCTGTAAGGAAGGTCCCCTTATCCACTACATAGATCCTCAGGCGCCCCTTCCATCTAGTGCTCTTCAAGGTTGAAACAGAAAGGTCCAAGCCGCTAAAAATTCAAAGATTCTTTCCTTCATTGGGTTTATTAAGCAAGACTAACCTATGCTATCTCTCCCACTTCAATCCATTCTTGGATTTTCCTGATTTCTGGACACCTGAATTTTAGCCATGGAATTCAACTTCCAGTCTTCCAAATATGGGTATTCCTATGGATTTTTGGGCCTTTGACACTCTCAATTTCACCCCAAGGTTTATGTCCATGGATTCCCACTAGATTTTACTACTCATGTGAATTTTTGGGAAATTTGGATGCTCTAAAATATGGCTTCTTTCTTGGTTTCAATTTCTGGTATTTCCACTTATGGGAATGCATAACATGCTGAAAATTTGATGCCAACTGCTCCACAATGGAATGGGAATTAAAGGAGATGAATCCCCATGAGAAATTGACTTTTGGGTCAAGTAAACTGATCCCATACTCATCCATATGAATTTTTGGGCTCTGCCCATGATCCATTAAATTAATGAGCTGCTTTCTCAACTACCTTCTTACAAATATAATTAAAGAACATCTAGGAAGGCCACTTGGGTTCTAAAGATGACTATTTCCAATAGAGGGTTGTCTCTCTCACACCTCCTCACCTCTCCCTAGTGGATAACCATACCCCTCATTTTTGTTGCTTCTTGATAAGGATACAATATAGGTATTAATTACAGTCATCAATCCCTTATTCTAAGTGTTATGGAGTGCAATCAGGCATAAAGATCACCCCTTTTCTATAGGATAGGCTATGATTATAGTTAATTTATAAATAATGTTGGAATGTGATGATGTTTCTTTGTTTAATACGTTTTCTAATGAGCTAACAAGTGGGTTAACATCATATGTGGTTAAATGCAGGATCATGGGACAAGCAGTAGATCACATTGGTAAATTCCAGCCCATCTGTCCACATCAAGGGGGGAAGAAACTCGAGTTTAATTGATAAGACTTCAAGTCTCTCCTCATTTTTTAGATTATGGGAGATCTTCAAACAGTTATTCTCGAGATTATTTGGGCTGATTTAGGAGGATAGTTATTTTTGAAAATGTAATAAGTATAAGACTCGCGCTTGATGTGAGAGATAGATAGTTTTTGGTGTAATTTCTGTAGCAGACTTATTTTGGAAACTTTTTCATCAGCAGTTCAGTTGTATTTATGAAACAATGACTTTTGAAGTAGATAATATCAAATTCGCGTTTCATGCAACCTGTCAGTTTATAGTTTTGTTTCAACTCCCGTCGCACGCTTTGAGGTGGCCCCCCTCATTGTGTTAAACATGAGTCTTGTGTTCATTTTTATTTAGTTTAAAAGGTATTGTTAGTTTTTATTAAGTAGATGATTGTATTCAATTTAATTTCACCATCAATTTGATTCACAATTGTAATTAGATTTTTTAAATTTCTTGTTTAATATATGTAGATGCATAGAACAATGTCTGTAGTTATTTTATACAATGTTTGTAGTCATCTAGGTGTATTCCATAGGAATAATTTGACAGATCTACATTTTTACGCATTGAAGTAGTTCAATTAGTTGTTTTACATTCCATCTTATGCTCTAGATTAGTTTCCTTTGTGAGTTCCCAGATTAAAATGTTTTAGCTTTCATAGAAGTAATTCCCATTAAATTAAATTAAAGATTCTAGATAATTTCTTAGAATTATCTTTCATGCTTTATCAATCATCTCCAATTTTCTTAGTTTAAGTTAATTGTGCAAATCATCCCCTTTCTTTCATTAAATACACGCTTCCATAAAATAGATTCTGATGTTTTTATAGATCAGAAATTTAATTTTTTTTCTAGGATAGTTCATTTAACTTGGAACTTGTTTTTGAATTTCGTAGGACAAACTCTTTTTATTAGATTCTCTTAGAAGTTGCACACACAGTGCCATCACCTCTTAAATTTGTACATCCCTTAGTTGATATTTAAAGTAGGACTCCTAAGTTGTGAACCTTTAAAAGGTAAACATATTAGCATACCACCACTTCCTTGGACTTTTATTTTCATTGCAAATATTACATTGTTTTTACATTTTAACATGGCTTATTAGCATATGGTTCACAAAATATAAAATACATGCATTTATAATTCTAAGCATTCACTAGAGGGGCCTTGGCCTTGAGCTCCACGCTAGGAATCATACATTACATTTTACAACATTTACATTATCAAGCCAATATAATCTAGGGGTTAAAATGGGGGTATTACAGTATCTTGGTGCGTATAGTTGGAAGTTTGTAGGTATGGAAAGTATTCTACATGTGTAAAATCATGCTCTGTGATGCCATCTATTCAAAATTTCTCTTGAATTTTACTTATTGTAGTACTTGGGGATCCATTTGTTCTCCTATTATGGTCTCCTTCCTTTATGGCAATTATCGAACATCTACTTTCCCATTATATCGTCATCTATCCTTCGACAAATGTAAACTAGTGGTTGTCCTAGATGAGCTTGTATTTGACGCATATGATTATGTTGGTGTTCTCTATGCTTTCCCATTATACTCTTGTTAAATCTATAGTGAATTTAAGAGCTAGCTATTTTTATTAAGTATGCAATGATTTTAAGATCCAATTCGTTTTGTTAAGTATTTGGATGGTCAATGGATATTTGGAGTTCATTAATTCAAGCTTTGATTAGATCTACTCCTTAAATGGAAAAAAGTGAGTAAATATTCAAAAATATCCCAAAAAAGTTCCTTGGATAATGCGGTAGGCATGGTGACTTCTAGTTGTATTTAATTCTTTTTAAGTCATAATTAGAGTGGTGTATGTTGAAACCACTAATTACAAATGATGGAATCACTTAACACAACTAAATCCTAGCTTGACCTCCAAATCCTAACCTCTTACCCCCTGCTTCCATCACTTCAATAATAAATTATTGGATAAGGGTATTAAACTCACAGATATTATTAACTAACAACTCAAGATGTGAGTGACGAGTTTTTGACAAGGATTCTTTGTTCCCACAACACAACTTATTTTTTGGTGCAACTTATTGACAAACACAAATGATAATTCCTAACACATCTAGTCTAGTAACACATCTCTATAGATTTGATGCAACTAACTTAATGTTAGAAAAACAGGACCACAGAGCAATAACAATAAACAAGCTGCAAATATTAAACACAAAAACACATTACAAGAGAGACACCAATATAACGTGGTTCACCCAATATGGGATACATCCACACAAAAATTTCCAGTCCTTTATTATTATATTGTCCAACAAAATGAAGGCATACAACTTGTGGCACACCCGTTGCACTTCCTCTTCACTCTCTCACGGTATCTCTCACACAATCACAGATATCGTTTTTATAATGCTACAATACAATACACAACCATATTACAATGATTTCCTTTTATAGGGGAATTACCATAGGAAAATACCACAAGTCACCCAATAACATGGGCCCATAAACTGTTGTCCAACAAACATCCCAAAAAATTCTTTCGGGGGATTCGCCCCCACACCCCCCTGTTGGGACGATTGTATAGTAAAAGGGTACAAACACGGTTGAACAATAACATCTATGAATCTGGAAGATCATGCTCCACAACCAACACTTAACTTGATTACCCCTTAACCAAAATCATGGCATCTACTTTTTACTTAAAACCAAAAGGAAATAAGAATGACTCTTTACTTTTTCTAGACTAAGCTACTAACTTGGCTGACTAATGGATTGTTCACAAGGTTGGGCCTCATTGACTTCACTTAAACAAAATATAGGTTAAGGGTTTAGAAACTTGGCTTGTGGGATGCCAAAACATCTTCAAGAAAATGGCATTTACCCATCCTTCCTAAATTGTCCCTTCCAGTTGAGCCAAACTTATTGCTTCAAAGTCTTGTATCTTTATTACCATGAAGGGGCCAAACCAATGCATATGTAGATTCCTTGGGTGCTTAAGGTACTTGTTTTCATAGAGGAGAACTAGATCTCCTTGTTGGAAGTCTTTATGTTCGATGTGATGGTCATGCCAGGCCTTCTACTGTGACTTCTCTATGTCCTAGTGGTAACATGCTAGGAGCAAGATGATTTTGAGCTAGTTTTTTGTCATCCCTATTGCTTGTGATATGAAAAAATTAGTTACAATGAGTTTTGTAAGCACCACTGCTTGCTATCCATAGACTAAGTTGACGGGAGTATGTTTTGTGAGATTCTTCATTAATGTTTTGTATGCCCATAGTACCATAGGTATTCTTTCATCCTTAATCTCATTTGACTATACATACCTTGGTTAGACTATTCTTCGGTATATTGTTGAATGCTTAAACGATTTTGTTGGCCCAAGGATGGTATGGGTTGCTTGTATAATGTTGGACCATAAATTATTTAGTGAAGGTTTTGATGGTATGAATCATAAATTGACCTATGTAATTAGTGGTTAAGATCTCTGGGAACCTAATTGGGATTTTTTTTCTCAAAGATAAATATGGTAGTCCTATGGGTACTATAATATTGAGTAGATGCAACCTTTGCCTATTTAGTGAGGTGATATGTATCCATGATTATGTACCAAGAACTCAATTTATTGCAAGTAGATTTATAGGTCATACAAAATCCATAACCCACTTCTCAAATGCCATAAATGCTATCACCAAATGGAGGGGTTGTTAATCTCTTCTTAAATATTTTCATATACTTTGGAAAACATTGCAAGACTGGGTGTAGTGTTTGGCATAGTTGAATATGGTTGGCCACCGGATCTCTACCTAAACACTTTATGAGTGGTATATTTCCCACTAATGTGTCCACTTGCGACACCATTGTGACATTCCCGTAGAATGTTAACCCTCTCATGTTACATTCGTCGAATAATCCCATCTATCCCATCTATCCCTAACTTCTATAATTGAATTTCTATTAGTTGGTAATCTATTTCTCTAACCACTAGTTGTTTATTTTAGGTTGTTAAGTATTCTGGTGGCACTACACTAGTGGTGAGGCAAGTGGCGGTATCACTTAAGTAATCAGATATATATTCCTAAAAAATATGAGTTTGGCAATTGATAATTGAGAGACGCTTACGCTTCACCTATTTTAATTCTTAATAGATGATCTGGATCAACATTTATTTTTCATAGTTTTACTATGAATTCAAAAGCAAACTCCTAAAATAGAAGCATCTATATGTAACTGCCCCCCTTATACCATTGTATTGTTCACTAAATACTTTAAGTCAGAGTGGTATATTTTAGTTCTTAAGGTGGTCTTTTTCTTATCTTCTTTTGATATGCACACTTTATGGTATCTTGAGATCTATATGCGAATAAGTATGCTTATTTTCTACTACTTGATTGAGTACATCATTGAATGGTGTAGGAAAAGGGGCATGAACACAAGTGACATTCATCCCTTGAAATTATACACATACTTGAATGCCTAGCTTTGCTTTTTTGTCTTGGATTACAAGTATACTAATATAGTATGACTCCTAAGAAATATCAACTTGGCTACCAAATTTTTTTCATTCTCCATGTTGACCCATTCCTTTATTCTAGGGTTCAACATGTAAGAGGATTTCTTAATGGATCAGACATATTGTTTCAAATCTATCTTCATCTCACCCATCTCTCCATTTATACCTTTAGTATATGTAAAATTTTGAGGGAAGAGATCCCTATACTCAAGTAGTCATGTAACACCTTCAAATATGGTTTCATCACCCTAGTTGTCTCGAATGGACACCAAATGAGGTTGTACCATTTTTAACTTGATTTATCTTGAGTAGTTCTTGGTATATTTTTCCTATAGGTTCTTCCACTATTTCCTTTACTAATATTTACCTTTTAGACTATTGGAAGGAAAGGTGTCACAACTTTTCTAGCTCATCTTCTTCCTCTGATTATTCAATTATCTTGGCATAAAACTTAAAGGATTATTATTCTCTTGCTCATTCTTACTTCTGCCTTTCTATTGGTTGTTTGTATCTATGTGTCATACATACATATTCTGAAGTTTTTCTCACATATGTTTCAAACAAGCAATATTTTACGGTATTGAAAACAAATGTAGTGTTGTGAGTATTAACTACATAGGAAACGTTTTTTGCAAAATTGCCCTTTTAAACTCTCCCACATGTGCATGTACCTATAATTCTCCTCACATAGGTGCCATGCCTTGTGGATGGGCCCTAAGGCATGTATGCATTTGTCTACCTAGATTGCTTGAGAAGAGATTCCCTTGTCCACCTTTAAATGCATCCTTTCACATGTTGAACCAGATCTGTTTTCCCTTCATATGTCTTTGGGAACTCCATGGGGTCTTTTGAGGTTCTTGGAATGTTTATCACTTGATACTTGGGTGGGGAGGTGAATTGGTGACAAAGTGTAAACTATCCCATCTCCCAATTGTTTAAGCCTTCCTTATGGGTAGACCACCACCTATAGGTGGTATATCTCAATATTGTATCCAAATATGGGATCCTTCATTGTTTAGGCATGGAGAGGTTTAGATCTCCCATAAAATCTTCAATGTCATCAATTCCATTAAAAATGGGTAGGCTTCTCATTTCTTCCCCAATCCAATGGATATACCTTATCATGGTGCACCAATGAGAAGATAATTCATGATTGCACTGAAAAATCCTACAAGGCCTCTTAACTATCAAAATAATTAGAGTAGACATTCGTCAGATGATTTTCTCATTAATAGTGGGGTTGATGTAATAATCCCTTATACCTAAAGTTAGATTTTATAATTTATCTAAGGTAGCACCGCCCATTGGATCATCTAGGGGTTTAGTGTATCCTTCTCCTGTTAAGTTTTCTATGTTTCCATAGCTTAAGTCCTAACTTGATTAGCATTTAATACATTTTCACAATAACAACATAAAGATGATCACTAAAATATACACAATCACAAGGTACACAACAATTTACCTTGGGAAACCCTTAAAGGGAAAAACCCAACAAAAACTTCCTCAATATAGATTACTAGTATGCAATGACCAAAGAAGAAGGTCTCATAGAGAGAGAGAGAGAGAGAGAGAGAGACCAAATCCAAAGCATAAGATCCAAAACACCAAAGACACTATTCCTCCTCTTGCTCTATCCCTCCTTTCTCTATCTTGCACAATGCACGTGTGAGTGAGTGTGCACAAAAGAGGGAGGGCACCTCCCTATTTAACTAGTTTCACAATCGACATTTTACCTAACTGGGCCGACCTATCTAAATGACATGTTCGACCTACCTAGGTAAACTTCAGAATAAAAATTATATTCTTCTTTTCTGAGTGTTATTGATCCGAATTACAATGAAGTGTTCACCTCATGAATTTTACATGACCTTTTGCATTGGTAACATCTCCCGAAGGATAAATAATAATGATGTGAAGTACAAGTAGAGTATTCTTCGAAGTTACATTATTAAACACCCCCCCTTAAAAATAATGGTATTCTACTGAAATCAACAACAAACGGTGTGGCTCTATACAACATCATCGGAAGGTTGGAGGAGGAATCATCAACATCATATTTTGGAACATCGTTTGGTACATCTATAAATCATCAAAAGTTTTAAACATCATCATCATCTTTAGCACAGAGCTGGAGTATCAACATATTCAGTACATAGATGAAGTATCATCATCAACATCTTCAGTACAGAGCTGAAGTATCATCATCTGCATCATGGAACTGGGGTATTATCATCTACAACATAAAATTGGAACATCATCAGTATCATGAAGCTAGAGAATCATCATCTGCAACATGGAACTAGAGCATCATCTAGAGCATGGAGCTGGAGCATCATCATCATCTGCTGGAACATCATCATATGCAACATGGAACTGAATCATCATCTGTATCATGGGACTAGGGCATCATCATCTACAACATGGAACATCATCATCTGCATAAAAACTGATACGTCACTAACATCTACAACATGAGGCTGGCTCATCAACATAAAGATGGAATAACAACAACATGTGACATGCATAACAACATCATTATCAACAACTCAAGGTTGGCACATCATCTATGGTAGGTATAACAACAACCAAGAAGATCCTTCCTTTCGTAATTACGGGATCATGGACAACACATCTTTGGTACTTAGACAATCCTTCCTTTCATAATTATGAGATCAAGTTTTTGCGAAGATACCAATACTAATCACAGCTAACACATACATACATGGGATGATCCTTCCTTTTGAAATTATGAGATCATGTCCACCACTGACATCTTGGACGATCCTTCCTTTCAGAATTACGGGATCAAGTCCATTACTAACATCCTAGACGATCCTTCCTTTCGGAATTACGGGATCAATTCCACTACTAACATTCAATATGATCCTTCCTTTCGTAATTATGGGATCAAATCCTCTACTAATGTTCTGGATGATCCTTCCTTTCGGAACTACAAGATCAAGTCCACTACCAACATTGGGGATGATCCTTCCTTTCAAAATTACATGATCAATTCCATTACTCATCAGTATTTAAGATGATCCTTCCTTTTGGAATTATGGGATCAAGTCTAAGGATGATTAATCCTTCCACATCAACATTTAAGATGATCCTTCTATTGACACACAGTTATGTTGAAATGGGTTCACTTCATGCTGTTGTCAACAAATATCGACATAGACTCCTTAAACATTGACCCGAAAAGGATTTGCCCTTTCTAGCAACACCCACGGAGCGAGTGCAGTCTCACCCGAGATGTTCAAGGGGAGCTGCAGGAACCACGTTTTCGAAGTATGGAGGGGACATGCACTACTTCTTACTCATTCACAACACAACCAAAAATCTAGATTCCCATCATACTACTATGCTACCGTATTTGCATTCACATGTATTTAACTATTCACAGCATAACCAAAACATTTATCTAACAAAATATATGTATTTAAACCATTGCAGAACATCAATCACATTGTGATAAAAGACGACATAGACATTTCAACATTAACTCATCTCATACATCACATAAAAGAGATTCACATCAAAAGAATACCAAAAGAAGCTATAATACAACAAGAGCATATTATAATCCACAGATGCGAAACCACACACCACAGATTAATCCCAGATACATGGAAAACTTTCTCAAATATTATCGATTGATTCATCCTTAGACGCTTCTTGATGCTTACAAATATATTTCTATTTATAGGCTCACTTGGCCATTACAAAATGGTCTAATTGACCAACTACTAACTAACTTGACAAAAATTCCTTGTTTGTTGGCTTCTTTTCCCTTCATGGTTGGTCCATTGTTCTTATCAACGCCCTCTTCATCGCTGGTAGTACCACACTTTGTGTGCTCTAGACCTGTGCCAATAAGCCCCCAACACAAACTTGTGGCTCATCCTTGAGACACCTCAGCTGGACACTATTGGTGTGTTTATTTGTTCCTGGAAGTCATCAAATGCACCCTCACTTGGTCGAAAGCTTCCTTGGCCAATGTCCTAATTGTTGTGCATTCTACCACTGCCTATTTTGTCAGGTGTTTACCTCCCATCTATTGCATTTTATCCCATTCGGTCTAGAGTTGAGTCATTCCTTCCATTGCTTTCAATGCTACTTGTTTCGCTTTAGTCTAGAGCTCGTCCAAGTGCGTTGTTCTGCATTGCTGCCTTGTGCATGCCTTGTTAACCCGGTGTTGTAGTTCTTTCAATTCTGGTGCCTTTGTTACTTGCGCTAGTGGAGGCATCATCTTCAACAATCCCCTTAATGCTTCGAGCTGCACTTCTACTTCTCTAAGTTGCACATTCAGTTGATGCAACTAGTCATCTTGTACTAAATTCCCCCAAAATTTTGTTATGTCTTCTACAATTACCTGAGCTTCCTTCTCCAGTTCCATGATCTCTATCGTCACATCCTGAATCAATTTATTCCTTTCCACAACTTGTTTAGGTGATGTTCGGGGTACTTCCCTGGCCTATAATTCCTCGTTCTCCTTTCATAGGTCTGTAACAACTTTTCCTAACCGCGGTGCCTTTGCTTCCGCAAGCATCTCCTGACTAACTTCAAGTGCCTCTTCGCAGGCCAAAGAGACCACATGCTCCAATATTTGTTTGTCTTCGAAAGCCTTTGTTCTTTCATTTATTATGACCTCTTTTTCTGCTTTGAGTTGTTTAAGCTCCTCTTAGTGCTTTGTACTTGTTGTTTATAGCAGACTATTTGATCATGAGTTGTAGGCTTCTCGATCCCTGATTTCCTCACTTGCTGCGCTATGAATGCGTGCTAGCATAAACATCGAGAGTATGTTCAAATCAAGATTGATCAGGTCATGCCATCATAATAAGGCATTGACGTCTTCATATCCTTTCATTAATGCATGTGGTAAAATCTACACCAATCACACCTTTGTGCCAATGTCTACTTCGACTACTATTTGCAATGTTCGTTCTTGCGATATCTTTGTGTCAAGTATTGCATTCGTTAGCGTCTAGAGTAGCTACGTAACATGATGGAAATATCCAGTCACATGTTGTGTAACCTTTGCTTGGTTCTCAATGGCCATCATAGTTATTGATTCCAATAATTTGTTCATCTGGTCGTCGGAGAGTCCTGCGGTTCTAATCCCCTCACCTTGCTCATACCTTCACTTTGTTCGTGCTTCTTTTTGTTGTTTGTATAACTATGACTCTGTTGGATTTGTCGATGATGCTTTGTATTGTGATTTTTTTTCATCTTCTCAGTCCTTGGGCTCATCTCGACCTTTTGGTATATCCGTTGGTGGTATGAAAATTGGTATTCCCTGACCGAAAATTTCCATTCCTTTATGATGGCGTCAACCTCCTCATTGCTTAGATTGTATTGCGTTGTGAGCCATTTATTTTCTGGGTCTTCCCGCTCCTGAATGAATATGGCATGGGGTCTTAACGACAACCTTGCAATCCTTCGGTACTTTCGTGTGGCTTCCTTTGTTAGTCGCGACACCTTAAATGATTTCGTTCGCAATGCATCTAAGTAAAGATATAATTGAATATTGTTGGTTGTTATCCTTTCTTTGTCATTGAGTGCCCAAATTTTTTTGTACCTCGCTCCTCAACATACATTGACAAATTCAATATCCACCCCTTGGTAGTGCACTGGTCCCATCCATCCAACCAACACAATGAGTATCAAGAGCCAGGAATATGTAAACAGATTACTGGTCTCTTGCGCTAATATTGCGTCCTCCATTAGCTCACTCAACAAAAACATGGACCAATTCATTTGCACTCTTGCTGCGCATTTCTCTGCATATGTGATGACCCCTGATGTGCATTAATTGGGTTGAATATTCCTTATGATCTTAATTGTCATATATTTTGCTGTGATTCTGACCGTCTGATCATTGATTGTGTCGATCAACTAGGCTCTGGTATCCTTCTCTACCCCGTATTTATTTCTCAGTCTTGAAACCAGTTTCTTGTCATTATATTTTCCTTGGAAGTACTGCGATAGATATACCCCTGCCTTGGGTAGTCCTGTGATATGTGAAATTAGATCAACTGTAATCGGGATTTTCACGCCTAGTCATAAGTATCTGCCATGAAAGTAGACCAGTAGTTGCTTTACGCATGCGTTAACTTCTACAGATCGCCCGAAATGTGGCATGTGGATGAGCGATAGGAGCCTAGACCGCTACAATCCCAATTCCCACTACGCTGGTTCCCTTGTAATTGGACCTCCTTCACCATGCGCTATTTACTCATACGTTCCCCTTGTGCATTCTGGAATGCCAATATGTCATGGTCGCTATATTGAAACTTTTGCAATTTCGGCACTATGTTGGTCATCACATGGACTCCCTTTTTCATGTTGTGGGCATCTTTATGGTATACTTGGAATTATTTCCAAGTCATACTATCGATGCCCCTTCCTTCCTCGGCGGTATGTAACCTGGAATCTCGACGACTGTTGACCCTAGTTGTTTTTCCCTTGCTATTGATTCCTCTTCCATCGTGGCCAATGGGCTTGCTTTTCCTTGTACTGTGACCACCCTTGTCAAGCTCTGGGTTGTTTTGGGTCTTATGTCTGGAGTTATTAGTCAACTGACACTTCTCTCCTTCCAAACTAGTCGCACAGAATCTTCGGTTGTTCCTCCATTATGACTGCCCTCGCTCTTAGTGTTTCATGTGTGCTCATGCTCGAAATAATATGCGCCATGTATGCTTCAACACTTCTCTTCTCTTCTAATCATCACTCTAACCCTTGAGAAACAACTCGCCATGCCCTTCGACCTGCCTTTATAGTGTCTGATTTTCCCGTTCAAATGGATCCTTGATCATCATTGCCAAATGCTTTGTTGATTTACCAAATCCTTTGTCAATTTTGAAAGTCCATTGCACACATTGGTAATTAAATGCGGGTCATTCCAATTTGTGTAGTCAACCTTCCCACCTTAACTGCATCATTTATTACTTGACTTGACCAGTTTTCCTGCCATTGGATGTCGACAATCTCTCCCCTTTGTCAGCGCGAACCCACTTTTTCCATCGTTGTTCTTTTTGTCGACAAACTCTTATCAAAACTTCTCCTTCCCCTTTTTGTCGACAGACTATATTCTCTTTTTTTTCATTGGTTTCATATAGTGGTATCGTGCCACACTATCGCGATAGGGCTTTAGCCGGCTTCCATTTACACAGTTTGGTAAAATTGTTCCATCTAAATTTTGCAACTACAACGCACCTCCATAAATAATGAAGTTTATGATGTATGGACCAAGCCAATGCATCTGGAGCTTACCTGGGTGCTTCACAAACTTGTTGTCCTAAAGGAGAACCATATTGCCACACTAAAAAAGTTT
Source organism: Pseudotsuga menziesii (assembly GCA_001517045.1). NCBI lineage: Eukaryota > Viridiplantae > Streptophyta > Pinopsida > Pinales > Pinaceae > Pseudotsuga > Pseudotsuga menziesii. The sequence continues at coordinate 326,414 of LPNX010494462.1, forward strand.
CGTCTTTACGTGGCGATCGTTCCATGCCTTCTGTCGATCCTTCTCTACTTGCTAATGTAAACCTACCATGAAGCGATCCTCTTTAAGTCATACTAACTACACCGCTATTTCTTCAATTGCTCCTTCGTTGCTCATCCCTCTTGTTTCTACTATGCGTAGACTAGGGACAATATACTCCATGGGAATCAATGCTTCTTGCCCATAAACCAACTTGAATGGTTTCTGACCTCTTTATCTTTTGCATGTACTTCTGTAGGCCCATACTATCACATGGATTTTGAGATCACAATCATCATGACTTGTGTTACATACCTTAGGAAGTGTGTTCTCCAATATCTTGTTGAATGCTTCGACTGCTCCGTTTACTTGTGGGTGATATGGGGTACTTCTTTTGTGATGTATATGGAATTCCTCAACCATCGCTCTGATTGTCTGGTTGAAAAAATGACTACCTTGATCGCTCATTAGTATATTAGGACATCTAAATTGGGTGACCACATTGTCGAAAAGAAACCTTGTTGTGTTCACAGATGTGTAATCCTTTACTAGTGCTACCTACGCCCATCGCATTAGGTAATCAGTCACAGTCCTGATGTATCTTGCACCTGTTCTTTTCCCTAATGGATTGATTGGTCCTACGAAATCTACAACCCACTTATCAAATGGTTGTAGTGTTACCTGAGGTACTAATGGAATTTCATCCCCACGCAATGGTTTCCTTGTTCTTTGACATGTATTATAGCTTTAGCATAGTCTGTAGCATTGCCATACACCATTGGCCACCATAATCCATCTCTAAGTATCTTCCTTGTGGTTGCACACCCTCCATAATGGACTCCTGCAATCCTGTCGTGTGCTTCTGCCAACACTCTTTCCTGCTCATGCAGAAGGACATATCAACGAAGAATTTCATTTGGCCCCATTTTTTACAGTTGTCCGGCAATCAATTGAAAATCAACGGCTCTGAGAACTAGTTGTTTTTCTGACTTGTGGTGAACTCCTCTGGGGCTTCTCTCGTTGCCAAAAATTGAATAATATGCTTTTAATGGTCGTTAACCATTCCGAATATAAACAATTGTGCATCAGGTAATCCGTCCTCGATGCTTCCTGGTTCTTCGCTTGATTCTATCCGCAATAGGTGATCGGGCCTTGCATTCAAACATTCAGGTTTTATAATGATTTTGAAGTCAAATCCTTGGAACAAAAAAAACCATCAATAGATCTTCCCCCCCAACACAATATTATTGACCAAATATTTCCATGTCGAATGGTCGGTAGACATCTTGAAGTGCCCTCCTAACAGACAGTGGAAATTTTTTTGTAACACATATACCATTGCCAACTCTTCTCTTTTTGTCATTGTATAGTTTTTCTCCGCAGTGGAAAACTTTCGACTTGCAAAAGTGAACAGGTGGTCGATTGATTATTCTCTGATTGGGATAATATCACTCCTAGTGCTACTAACGAAGCATCGACATGGACATGGAATTCCTTCGTCCAATCTGGAAAAACTAATATCAGTGTTGCAACCATTTTTTGCTTTAGTATGTTGATACTTTTCTGGCACTCATCATTCCATTCAAATTTCACGTCTTTTTTTCCGTAATTCCTCCATTGGCATTGTGATCGCCACATATCCCTTTATAAACTTCCTGTAGTATCTTGTGTGGCCCACAATTGCTTCACTGTCGTTGGTGATGGTAGGTCGGCAATGATCGCAATCTTGGCTGGGTCTACTAATATGCCTTCCTTGCATATAATGTGTCCCAATAGGATTCTAAAAAATATGCATTTCTTTAGATTCAATGAAATCTGATGTTGTTGACATCTTTCCAGCATCAATCGAAGGTTTGCAGTACGGTCTTTTACTAAGCCATAGACATTCCAGTCATCCATATAGACCTCTAAGAACTTATGAATGAAATTTCTATGGCTTGGTAAAAGACGTGCTCATTCCAGTCATCCATATAGACGTGCTCTTTATATCTTGGATTCGATCTATAAGGTCATTGCTTTACTGGTTTCACATCAAGTTTTAGAGGGATCTTTATCTCTTCTAAATCCCATGAAATTCCTTTCATCTTAGCTGAAAATAGATCCTGAACCTCATGTAGTAGGTCGGTGACCTTCCCCGTTGTCGAATCATCCCAATAGTCTCCACTACTCGAAAAATTTGGACTTTCCATTGTCCCAATGTTGGCCTTCTTTACCTTAAGTGGCTGCTTGAATTTGTTGAATGGTATTTTTGGTGCTTCAATGTCGCGACTTCCTTCTGACTCTGGGATGTAGAAGGCTCTCAAATCGTTCTCATCGTCAATTTCTACTGACACGTTGTAACACTCCATCATCATCTGTGGTGCCTATGTCCAGTGTATACCCGTCGGTTGTTCAGTCCGAGATATCTACAACACTTTGTTGCGGATGTCATGTAGCACACTATGGATGCACGAATTTTCGTCTGCAAAAATGAAAGTATGGATGAAGCTAATAGTCAGTTCTTCCCATGTTGTCGTTTCTCTTCGTAGTTCTGCAGAGAAATACCAACTTCATAGTGTTTCATCTAGAATATGGATGAACACATGAACCCATTCCTCCTTTGGTCTTGTCTTCCACTCTATTTGGCATGTCATCAGGTGATCACCTTGGTCACTTCTCCCATCGTATTTATTGCATTTGTAGAATCCTTCCTCCCTGAATCATATTTCCATCCATCATCAACATGTTTTCTAGTTTTCTATTGATGTTTTGTGTGCATCCCACCATATTGTTGGGGTATCCTTAACTGCTTCTTCTAGTGCCAACAAGCATTGTGGTTATGATACTCTATCTTCAAATTCACTAATGAAGGCTTCCATGTTAGGTAGTCCTTTGTATGTTGGTAGATTGTATACTTCTGTCGTGACCCATCTCAGTGACTGAGTGACTCGCATGCATTTTCGGATTGATACTTCATGCAGTCGGCTATGCCAATTCTCCAATGTTTCGTCAGAGTCTGAAGACGCAGAGCTGATACTATGCCATCCCAGTTACTCATCAACAGTAGGATTGATGTAGTCTTCAGAGACATTGTAGGCATGACCATAGCCTCCCGCAACTTCATCTTTTATTTTTTCGACATATCATTGTCCTTTAAGGGGATCCAATGGGGAAATGACCCTTGTGTAGTGATTCTCGAACGTCATTGTCCTTTTCTTAAAATTGATAACTACTAGGTTTTATATTGCCCAGCTAATTCCCAATAGCGCAGGGTATCGGATGTTATCGTCGACGATCTTGATAACATCCAAATATGTGTATATCTTCAATCCTTCTACTTCGATCGGTAGATGAGGCACTCTTCCAATCAGTGAAACTTTGGATTGATTTGTCAAACAAAGTTGTACTGGTGACTAGACTAGATTTGGTTTCCCCATCATTTCCCACGTCTATTTGGTTAGGATGTTCATGTTCGACCCTAGATCTAAGATGATGGAATTTACCTCACATTCACCAATCTAGGCATTCATTCTCATTTCTATTCCTATTTTTCTTTTCCGCAACCAGTTTTGAGGGCGATCTTGGCGTCCCTCTTCCTGTCGATACAAGATGATGGCTATTTCTGCTAATGCGTTATGATATTTAGCTAATGTTAGACAACTTTCTAAAAACCTTTTGATAGTACTAACCTTCCCTTGCAATCTTAGTGAGTTTGTTGAATAAAAAATTGGTGGCATTTCATACACAGGTAACTTACCATTGATGTTAATTAACGCATCTCTTACATCGAAGAAGGTTTCTTTTTCAGCTCCTACATCAAATTGTACTTTCTTCTGAGTTATAGGCCATACATTTGGTAGTGGCATGTCTTCTCCCTTCATAGATCCTCCTCTTGTCACTACGGAGACGTTCCCTGGTATATTCCCTTACTTCAGCCGATATCTTTTGGACATTAGTCTAGGATTCTAAGCTTGACTTATATCTTGGTTTGGTTGCAGTTGTGGTGCTTTCTTAACCTACCATTTTGCAATTAACCGCGGAATGTCTTCGACAACGTGATCAACTGCCCAATAATAAGTACATTGAGATTGTAGATTCGAAAAATCCCTCTCATAGTGTTCGACCACTCCACAATTATAATAGGTAACAGGTCCTCGACCTTGACCAAAATTTCCTCCATGACCAAAGCCTCCATTGCGGCCACCAGAGAATCCTCCTCGGAACCCTCCTTGCTACTAATATGATGGTTGGGTGTATTGCGATTGATTGGATTGTTGTTGTGGTTGATTATACCGTGGTTGTGGATGATTATATTATGGTTTCGATTGATTATATTGCATCCGTGTTTGATTATTTTGAGGTTGTAGTTGAGGCCTCTCTACGGGTCACTTCTCTTCTCCTTTTATAAAGTATGTATCCATAGTTCTCTCTTGGAGCAAATCGTAAGCTCAACAATCTTTTTCTTCAGGACCTACTGACCTACATATGTTACAGAAAGGATTGGATGGCTTCGACACAACTTTCAGTAAGTATACACATTCTTCTGACTGGTGTCCTCTTGTCTAACAAATTTGACACTAGGGCATTCCTCCTTGACTCAGTGGATTCAACGCCTTCGACTGTAAGTATTCACGTAAGTAGGGACACTGATCCTTATGATGTCCTTTAGACCAACATCGTCTGCACCATATCTCTTCACATGCCTCTTTCCCCTTCTTAATATCCTGCAGTTGGATGGTAAGGTTCTCCAACTGTGGCTGGATCTGGCTCATGCCAATCCCTGTTTCGTCAACTGGTGAAGCCTCTAGTTTCATCACAATTTCCGGGGCTTCCACTTGGGATGTGATTTTCTGTAGCCTTAACGACATGAAAAGGTGAGGTATCAGGGCTGCAATGAACCATTCTTTATGTTGTATGTCACTCATTCCAAAGCTGACCTTGGCCAGCAGATTTTTGAATCTTTGATTAAAATCCCACATCAATTTGTTGGAGAATTTCTTTATTTTCTTTAACTCCATAATATACCATGATTCTGAGTTTGGTTTCTTAAATTCATCAATCAGTCCCATCCTGATTTACGCCAGGGTCATTTGTGGATTCCTTGTTGGTACTTGCACAAATTTCATATACCAATCCAATGCCCAACCTCTAAAGGCTATAGCCAATTGTCCTTTCTTGATATCCTCATCTTGGACTTGTTTCACTATCCATACCGCTTCGCACAAGCACCAATACTATTATGGGTCCTCAGTCCCATTTCCTTGGAACAAGGGTAGCTTTACGTCGTCACACGCCATCCTGGGTTTTCTACTAGTATTTATTGATCTAATACTATTACTACTATGCTAACACGTAGAACAATCCTGCGAATAACTTGTGTTTCTTTCTGCCAATTTTGGCGCGGTGCGTGGGGTCGTAGGTATGTTGTATCTCTAGGTTGGTCCTTCCTCATGTTCATGGGTATCCTGATTGTTCCCTTTATCACTATAGGGTTTCTTAGTCCCTTTTGGTCAATTTTCACAATTCTCTGTTCCGATCGCACTAGGACTCTCTTCCTCAGTCCTCCTCCTCTTTTCTGATCAGAACCTCACCCCGCTTCGCAGGAGACCACACTCTTCTTCGGCTTCACTCACAGACTTGTTATGATTCACATCCATATGCCCCACATTATTTCCTCAAACCCACATCTTTGCAGTACCCACGGCCTCCGCACACCGGAGTTTTACTCATTATAATTCATCTTTAGTATCCCTTTTTCACAAATAGGCATCTTGATCCACAATTGTAATGACGATAGATATCTCCCTTTGGGTCCTTTAAACAATTCCCTTTCTGCATCGTTTTAGGATTTGATTGTATAGACAACGAACTCAATGATATATTCTTCCAAAATGTTGTCTATCAATACATCAATAACTCTTGAAGCTTTGTTGTTGACCCTACACAATTGTTGGATTAGTTTCAGAGTTCAGTGCTCAGGCTCGGCCCCTTGGAAATTCTTCTTATGAAAAGTAAGTTGCCTCGACCATTCATATAATACTATTGGGAATTCACATAAAAGTAATTCATGGATGATCAAAATAGATGTAATTTTATAAGCATTCCTTCGTTGAACATCTCGAATTCTAGCTTTCTTCTTCAACAAACTCTTGGTTTTTCTTATCGAACCAATACGGGATTTTCGGTTTCATCGGATGCCACATCATGTCCTCTTTTTTTTCTTCATATTATGGTCCTGACAATGGAACCATTTTGTTGACACATAGTTCTTTCGACACGGGTTCACTTCACACTGCTGTCGACAAATCTAGACATAGACTCCTTAAACATCGGCCTGAAAAGGATTTACCCTTTCCAGCAACACCCAGGGAGCGAGTGCAGTCTCATCTAAGATGTTTAAGGGGAGCTGCAGGTACCATGTTTTCGTAGTGGGGAGGGGACATGCAGTACTTCCTAATCATCCACAACACAAAAAGAAATCCAAATTCCCATCATACTAATATGCTATCTTAGTTGCATTCACACGTATTTAACTATTCGAAGCATAACCATAACATCTACCTAACCAAACCTATGTATTTAAACCATTGTGGAACATCAATCACATTGCGATAAAAGACAATGACATAGACATTTCAACATTAACTCATCTTATACATCACCTAAAAGAGATTCACATAAGAGAACACCGAAAGAAGCTACAAGACAACAATATCATATTATAATCCACAGATGCGAAATCATACACAACAGAAAAATCCTAAATACATGGAAATTTTTCTTAGATCTTATCGATTGATTCATCCTTAGATGCTTCTTGATGCCATATTACAAATATATTTCTATTTATAGGCTCACTTGGCAGTTACAATATGGTCCAATTAACCAACTACAAACTAACTTTACTAAACTTCCTTGTTTTTCGGCTTCTTTTCCCTTCATGGTTGTTCTTTTTTTCTTGTTGATGCCCTCTTTGTCGCTGGAGATAGTGCAGTTTGTGCGCTCTAGACCTGTGCCAACAACTTCCTTTTTAAATTACGAGATCAAGTCTAAGGATTATTAGTCCTTCCACATCAACATTTAAGACGGTCCTTCCTTTTGGAATTACAGGATCAAGTCTAACGATGATTAGTCATTCCACATCAACATTTAAGACGATCCTTCCTTTCAGAATTACGGGATCAAGTATAAGGATGATTAGTCCTTCCACATCAATGTTTAAGATGATCCTTCCTTTCGGAATTACGGGATCAAGTCTAAGGATGATTAGTCCCAACATCTATATCTTGGATGATCATTCCTTTCGGAATTACAAGATCAAGTCCATTAAAATCAACATTTAAGACGATCCTTCCTTTCATAATTATGAGATCAAGTATAAGGATGATCAATCCCAAAATCAACATCTTGGATGATCCTTCCTTTCGGAATTACGAGATCAAGTTCATCAAGATCAACATTTAAGATGATCCTTCCTTTTGGAATTACGGGCTCAAGTCTAATGATGATTAGTCCCAACATCTACATATTGGATTATCCTTCTTTTCAGAATTACAGGATCAAGTTTAAAGATGATTAATCCCAACATCAAGATATTGGACAATCCTTCCTTTTGGAATTACGAAATCAAGTCCATCGATATCAACATTTAAGACGATCCTTCCTTTCAAAATTATGGGATCAAGTCTAAGGTCGATCAATCCCAACATCAACATCTTGGACGATCCTTCCTTTCAGAATTATGAGATCAAGTCCATCAAGATCAACATTTAAGATGATCATTCCTTTCATAATTACGGAATCAAGTCTAAGGATGATCAATCCAACACCAACATCTTGGACGACCCTTCCTTTCGGAATTACATGATCAAGTCCATCAAGATCAACATTTAAGATGATCATTCCTTTTAGAATTACGGGATTAAGTCTAAGGATGATCAATCCCCATTGAGCTATCTGTTGTGATCAATATTCCATAGTATCAATACTATTCCCCCTTTCGAGGGAAGTCCTTATGGACAACACGAAGCTTGTCTTGGAAGTATTCAAACTTCACACAAGACAAAGGCTTAGTCAACACATCTACAACCTGCTCATATGTGTTCACATATTGGAGTTTTATAGCTCCCTTCTGCACCATGTCATGAATGTAGGAGTACTAGATTTCTATGTTCTTCATCTTATCATGGAACACGGGGTTCTTTGTCATCTTCATGCAACTTTGGTTATCACATAGAATCACAGTAGCATCCATATCTCAAATAGACTGATAACAACTTTCGAATCCATATGGATTCACAACTGGTGGAACAAGCTCCAATATATTCCACTTCTGCAGTGCTAAGAGAAACACTAGACTGCTTCCTTCTTAGCCATGAGATCATTGTTGAACCCAGACCGAAACATCCTCCTGTAGTGATATTTCTATCTGAGACACTTCCAACCCAATTTGAATCTATATAACCATACAGTTTGAATTCATGGTATCTAGTGAACATGTCTGGGCTCAACCAGATAATGACTCAAAGTGTTCACAACAAAGCATATATATGGTCAGGTATTCATCAGATACATCAATGAACCAATGATATGTCTGTATAGTGTCACATCCACTAATTCCGACAAAGCAACAACCAACAACTTCAAGTGTGTATCCATGGGTGTGGCCATGGATTTACATTCCAACATGTCAATTTTTTTTAGGATTTCCACTGAATACTTCCCTTGGTTAAGGAACATTCCTTCTAGGCTTTGCCATACTTCAAGACCTAGAAAATAATGCATCAAGCCAAGGTCTTTCATCTTGAATTATACAGTGAGATTCTTCTTACACTCTGAGATTCACTTCTCATTCCCTGTTAGGAATAAGCCATCCACATACAATAATAATATGACAGGTTCATCATACATAACCTTGAAGTAAAGGTTAGGATCAACCTTACTTTTGGTAAATCCAAAGCTCGTCAGAAAACTATCAATTCTTCCATACCAAGCTCTTGGAGCTTGTTTCAATATATACAGATCCTTCTTCAATTTATAGACATGTGTCCTTTTGTCTTCGACTCCAAAACATTGTGGTTTTTATATGTACAATTCTTTTGCAATAACACCATTTAGGAATGTTGTTTACACATCCATTTGGTGTAATTTCCATTCTATCTTAGCTGTTAGTGCCATGATGGTTCTGATAAAAGTGTACCTTGCTACAGGAACAAATGTCTCTTCATAATCGATTCCTTCCTTTTGAGAGAATACATGGGCCACAAATATGGCATTGTACTTCTCGATACTTCAATCGACTGCATGTTTTATCTTGTAGATCCATTTGGAAGATATCACACTTTTACTTTCTGGTTTGGGAACTACTTCCCACACATCATTCTTCATTATGGATTGGTATTCTTCTGTCATGGATTCTACCCATTCTTTATTTTGAGCTGCTACTTCAAAAAAAGTAGGTTCTTTGTCTACAAGATCACACATCAAAGCCACATAACTAGTAAATGGCTTTGGCTTCTTACTCTTCCTTGTGGAGCCTTCTAGAGCACCAACCCTTTCTGCTTCTTGAATAATCTCACAGGCCCAAGTTGGGTTTCTCTTGTGGGAGATATTCATGTGGGGAGGTTCTTGGGGATCCAACATATCATGTTATTCCTAAATCTCGTCACCAAGAGTGAAAATTCCTTCATCGATTCTACAACTTTGGGAGCTACAACTTCTTCATATGTTTCTCGACTTGTATCTTCATCAAAGTTTGCATCCTTTATGATCAATATTTAGGTTTGGTAGATCTATGACTACCTTGCTCACATGTGGTAGGTATTTTATAGTTTTGTGTGAGCAAGCCTTCTATGGTCTTGTAGAATCATGGATCAAGGTTGTTCTTAAGTGACCTCTTAGTTTATACAGGATACCCTCTAGTGACAGATACATCTTCTAGAGAACATTTTCTTCAAATTCTTCTTTTTCTAACTTCCTTGGAGGTTCTTCTTCTTCTTCTTATTCTTTTGCTAACTTAGCATGATGTCTTTTGATATTCTTCCTCTTATATTCTTCTTCCTTTGTCGGACAATTTTTGGCAATGTGTCCTATCTTATCACAATGGTAACATTGATAAGAGGATAAATCTTTCTGCTTGTAATCTCTCTTTTTATTCTTTTGAAACTTCTTAGGAGGATAAGACCCTTTATGAGTTTCCTTCTTGAAATGATGCTTTCCTTTTATTCTTATGGTATAAGTAGCTAAAGCATGGTCATCATCTCTAAATAGTGCTTCTCGGTTAGCTACTCTAGCTTCTTCTTGAACACATTCTTCCCATAGGATATCAAATTTTAGGCTTTTCTTCCTTGCACAGATTATCTGGATGAAGGAGTCCCATGGTCTAGTAAGACCATTGAGAGAGGTCATTACTAATTCAATTTCATCAATCTTGTCTTCAATTGCTTCTAGTTGTTCTTTGAATTGAGAGACCCTTGTGAAGTATTCATGGATAGATTCACCCTTGCTCGTCTTTGTACTTTTGAGTTGGGCTCTCAAGTTCATCTTCTGGTTGATATTTCTTCCTTCATACATTCTTGATAGGGCATCAAACATTTCCTTAGGTGTATCCTTAGAGGATAATTGAGGAATCAAGTGGTCCTTGATTGAATCAACTATGATCCTCTTGGATCTAATCATATCTTTCTTGTACTTTTATTTTTCTTCATCTTCTTCGGGATTCGACACAACTTCCTTGATAAAATTTGCAATATCATTCTCTTCTAGAATGATTCCTATTCTGTATTTCCAAGCATGGAATTTTTTATGCTTTCCAACTTAGCATCAAGCTTAGTGCTTGGAGACATCTTGTCTCGAAGATCAAAAAATGACAAAAAATGAAAATTTCTCAGAAATGAAAATTATACTCACCAAAATGTGCTCTTGACTGAGTCGAGTATGATGGTATAGTCATTTTATGAAGAATCCAAATTTTAACCCTTGAAACTTGACTTGCAAGATCTTGGATTGCAGTTTTTGGTTTTGTTTACAGTTTCCTGGTTTCAATCCAAACTAGGGTTTGAATTTCCGGAGGATCTACCCACTAAAAAATTTTGATCTTAGTGCCAAAATATGGACCTAGGAGGGGCGCACTTCCTTATGTCACTTGCACTAAAAAATTATACTTTATTAGGAAACCTTATTTTTCTTGTCAGGAGAAGGATAGAGAGATTTACGTCATGAACACTGCTCTTTTCAGGCTAGCTCTGATACCATGTTAAGTTTTCTATGTTGCCATAGCTTAAGTCCTAACTTGATTAACATTTAATACATTTTCACAATAACAATATAAAGAGGATAATTGAAAGAAACACAATCACAAGGTACACAACATTTTACCCTAGGAAACCCTAAAGGGGGAAACCTAGCAAAAAATTCCTCAATATAGATTACTGGTATGCAATGACCGAATAAGGTCTCATAGAGAGAGACCAAACCCCTAGCATAAGAGCCAAAACATCAAAGACACCAGTCCTCCTACTTCTTGGTCCCTCCTTCTTTCTCCCTCTTGCATAATACAAGTGTGAGTGAGTGTGTACAAATGAGGGAGGGAGCCTCCCTATTTATACTAGTTTCCCAGCTGACATTTTACCTAACTGGGCCGACATATCTAACTGATAGGGCCAACCTATCTAGGTAAACTTTACAATAATAATCTTCTTCTTCTTTTATGGGTGCTATTGACCCAACTTACAACGGAGAGTTTACCTCATGACTTTTACATGACCTTTTACATCAGTAACATCTCACGAAGGAGGAATAATAATATTGTGAAGTACAAGTAGAATATTCTTCGAAGTTATACCACTACCTATAGGGAGTGTATCTCAATATTATATCCAGAGTTAGGATCCTTCATTGTTTAGGCATGGAGATGTTTAGATCTCCCATAAAATATTCAATGTCATCAATTCCATTAAAAATGGGTAGGTTTCTCATTTCTTCCCCAATCCAATGGATATACCTTATCATGGTGCACCAATGAGAAGAGAATTCATGATTGGTCTGAAAAATCCTACAAGGCCTCTTAACTATCAAAATAATTAGATTAGACATTCCTCTAGTTGATTTCCTCATTAATAGTGGGGTTGATGTAATCATCCCTTATACCTAAAGTCAGATTATATAATTTATCTAAGGTAGCACCGTCTATTGCGTCATCTAGGGATTTACTTTATCTTTCTCCTTTCATGGGGTATGTGGGCTATATCACTTTGGTCCTATCATCTCTAAACAACATCTCCAACCTTTTCAAATTTATGATTGCAACATCATTGTCATTTTCCCACTCAACTCCTAATAGTGTTAGGTAAGTATCATTCTCATTCATGATTTTGATGACCTTGAAATTGGCTATTATCTTGACGTCAACCAGTTTCACATGAACATCCTCTAGGCGACTGACATGATAGATCATATATTTGTTCACCAACTAAAATTATATGAGTAGAAACATCGGTTAGGGCTTTCCATCATCTCCTAGTTTCTTTGGGAGGACGTGCATGTAAAATCCTAGATCTAACATGACATTATGTATGTCATAAGCATGGACTTAAGCATCCATTTTGAGTTCTGAATTGATAGTGGGATTTTTCTTGTATCCAATCCACTAGACTCTCTTCTTGGGAATAGGGGTGTAAATGGGTTCTTCATCTCCCCTATTGGTAAACATATATACCATTGATTGCAATTTTCTCGTCACCTCCTCATCATCCAAGATTCGCATAAAATTCTAGAAGAATTCTTGAATGAAGTTTGATGAAGGAATCTCTTCCCTAGTCCTTTGTGCATGGCCTTTGGTTCACTCCAACCCTGGATGTTTAAGGTGGTTCAAAGAAGTCATGCTACTGTTGTTTGTAGCTTTAGTGGTGATTTTTGTTTCCTTCAATGCCTTTAGGGATTCTTTGTAGTATGATTTCTTCCTAGTCGCATCAAAGCCAAGCTTCATAGGGCCGCCTTGATCAATGGGGGATCTAGAGTTGCTTCATTGGTTGTAATTCATCTTCCATCATGCATCACAACATTAGTCCTTGGTCTCTTGGTTCTTCTCGGTATTAATGTTGTAAGCTCTGTTTTGACGATATCCATGACAGTTTATAGATCCCAATCTAGTGGAATGATGTGGCATTGCTTGTTGCACTTGAATGTGAGATATTTTGTATAAAACGTGAAAAAAGATAGTTAAATTTAATGAAAATATTTCTCCTTTCTTAATATTTTATGTGAGACAATGTTTGTATGGTTAACAAAATCTTCAAATATTTATATATATTTAGCTAAGTGATTAATTAGTAGTACTTGTAGATAATGTGCAACCACTTTAAAAGCTATGAATGATATAATAGATTAAAAGTGATTGAAAATTATGCCCAAAATTAAGGTTTATAAAGTGCAAAATGAGATTCAAAAAGTGCTAATATCTTATTCCAAAGGTGTAAAATCAAATCCCTAAAATGCCAATTTTGTTTTCTAGAAGTGCAAAATCAAATCTAAAAGTGTCAATGTTGGCTTCAAAGGGGCAAAATTTGATTCCAAAAGCACCAATATTAGAATAAAACAAGAGTCAATGTGCACAATTTAGTTCCAAAACTACTAAAATTAAATCAAAAAATATAATTTTGAAACTTAATATTGGCACTTTTGAAACTAGATTTTGCATTTAAAAAAATCCAATTTTAGACTTAAAAACATTGATTTTTGCATATTTTGAAGAGGTTTAAAATATAATTAACCCAAATTTAATAAATAAAGGTTATACAAGACTATCTAGTAAGCATTTTCCAAGTCAACTTTTTAAACACAATCTACTTTGCTTAAGCTTTCTCTTTAATTATCCAACAGGTCTAATTTTGAAAATATAATTTCATCTTTTTTATTAAAATTTTATTTTTCTAAGCATCTATATAAAATATTAATAAAAAAATATTTATCCTAAATTCATACTCTATTTAAAATTATAAAACTTCTATACAACTATAATATACAACTATAATATTTTTTAGACAATTATAACATTTAAATATCTAAACATAAAACAAAAATATGACATTTTAAAACCTTTAAAATCTTATACAAAATCTACATGTTTGAAGCCATCCCATCAATCCTACAATAACGCCTTGACAATTATCTTATATGATTGACCGACTCCATCCATCCAATAAAGCCTACCATATAATTGACGAACGCTATTGACATAACCGACTCCATCCATCCAATAAAGCCTACCATATAATTGACTAACGCTATTGACAATTATCTTATATGGATATTTACTGAATGAGATTGATTTTCAATCCTTATAGCCCCCAATATGAATATTTACTGAATGAGATTGATTTTCAATCCTTGTAGCCCTCAATAAACTTACTTTGAGAAGTAGATTTAAAAATATTGAATTAAATACTAATGTTTTTTTTAAAGTTTAGAATTTATTTTTGGTAAATAAAACATAATTGAAAAACTAGATTTCCATTGGGTCAACCATAAAACCCAGCTGATGCCTACCTACAACCTAAATTTCATTAAATCAACGATAAGAATCACAGCTAGTTCCTACCTATAATCCCCATAAATCCTCGATGCTTATTCACAATTCACAATCAAGCTTTGGAACTAGATCCAAACTGTTGAAATAATAGAGTGGTGGCGAGGGAAATAAATTTCCCTTGATATTGAAAAGTTGGTGCTTAATGTTTTAAGCATAAATATCTATCAACTATATGAAAAGAACACCTCCATTACCAGTTCAATATCCAAAAGTATTTCGGTAATCTGACCAATGGAACTCGGCTCTAAGAATGGCTACTGCAGCTTTTTCTCATCAGTCAAGAAAACAAGCCTCATCTATACACTGGAAGATTCTCCAAACTTTTACAAATTAGTAATATGGTTTGAGATGGTTTCTAAGGCAAGCAACCAACAGATCTGCCAGCAACAATCCATACTCAAACTGCATCCAGATGGTCTTCAAGGCAAGCAACTCATAGATCTGTCTGCAACAATCCATACTCACAGTGCATCCAAATCCGTGGGTACAAGGGCTTATCTTGAGCTCTCGTTTTTATACGTTTTTTTGGGGCTGATTGTTCCATTGATAAAATACAGCATACAGTAGCATACAGTAGGGGTAAGCTAAATGACAGATGATTTGTATATTTTCAATGATTTTTGTTTCAATTTGGTGATGTCATTGTTGTTGAAATCATCATTTTTATTTTTCAAATTGTAATTTTGACTAAAAAAATGGATTCAACCCCTCAAATATTCTTATACTCATAATGCACCAGATTATGCAATTCCAATAACATATAACCTAAAATAGTAATTTCAACAATTTGACTTAAATTTAACTAAAAAATCACCCAAAACTACATACAATCATTAATCATTTAACTTTCACTATTTTAAACTCTTTTAAATCCATCAACTCTTGCTCATGCATGTATGATAAGTTTCCAAGATGGAGGTGGGGCATGCTCCCTTAAAACCCATACATGCCCTATTAACGACAATGCAAATGCCATTTATGTACCTACTTATTCTAGTATATTTTCATATGTTGAAATGAACCACTTCCATCCCCAATTTTCCAGTTGATTCCTACTAAGTAGTTTCTCTGTATTATACTTGTCTTTCTGTTTAGAAATGTTAATATTCAGAGAAGGCGAAATTAAATAAAAATATATGACAAACATAAATAAGATACATATAAAAAAATGTGAAAGGCGAAATTAACCTACAAGTAATAGTATGATGCTTCAATAAAAGATAAATACAAGACTTACAAATAAATAATATTATTATTAATTATAAAAATTAGTTAAATTGTATGTTAGTTTTGAAACTTTCTGGATAACCTATATCATCAGGGGATTAACATTAACTTTAAACGATCCCTGGATGATGGATGGAATACCATTTTAAAAACTTACAGCACAAGTTATGCTAGTTTTATTCCCTTTTTATTTTGGAAACGTGCAAGTTACACACGATTAATTCCATTTTTTTTCCAACAATTATGATCAACCAAAAAAATCTGCAGTATCTAACAGTATCTTCATTACGGATTAAACAGGATTGTTGAGTTTAAGGAGTTTAACCTTAAGGAGAGTTTAACCTTGACGGGTAAGATAGTGGCATCTCTGACCTTCCCTAATGTCGGGTGAGATTTCATATCTGGTTTAAAACTAATTTAGTCATCTTGTTAGGTTAAATTTAGGTTAATTTTTTTCTTATTTACTTCATCGATATAAGGAAGGTCTTCTTATCTGGAGTAATTTTTATATACAATTTTGATATTTAACTTGGGAGTTGGCTAATCTCTAGACCATTTGCACTTTTTCAGGTAAGTTTGGCCAGAATCAGGACCCTAGATGCACTGCACCCAGATTATATAATTCCAATCACTGAAAACCATCCTTTAAACAATTTTGGCCAGAAAACAGGTGAAATTTTAGGTGCAAATGGTCTAGAGTTTAGCTTATTACTTTAACTTGACTATAACTTTAACTCAGATTATTATTATTTATTATTATAATAAAATCAACAAAAACATCAATATAATAAAATAATATAATTTAAAGCATTATATATATATATATATATAAAACCACACTTCAAACATAACCTACAAAACATAACACTAAAATTTCATAACCTCATTATAGAAAAATGATCAAAGTAGTACTTTTTTGGGATGTTTTTGCAATGCCTTAATTTGAAATACAAACATATTTTAAGCTCTTGCTTATTTTCCTGGCTTATTTTCTTCTTTTTGTTAAAATTTTCTTTTATTTTGCTGCAAATGCCCTTTGACTTGCTGGGCCAGCCTTTGGTCTGAGAAACCACAACCCAGGGGCATCTAAGCCATCAAAATCACCCGGGGATTGCACCTTGCCTGGGCCGCACCAACCCTTAGCATGGTTGGATTTAGATGTCGCCTCCCAGGAGCAGGGGGTTTTGATCTCGGGCCGCCTTGCAGAACAAAACCCGTCTTGACGGTTTGCTCTACTGGAACTTGACCTCTTTGTCAAAGCTTAATCAGGTGATGATTGAAAATATTTTAAAATAATAACAAGAATAAATCAAATAAATAATTAGTTTAATAGAAAGAGGCCAATATGGCCAGTGGAAAAATGGCATTCATCATGAACCAAGGGATAGTCCAAGAAAAATTGAGGCATGTCCTATTTTTTTCAAGTATGAATCAAAATGTTCAAATTCAGGTGCTTGCAGAGACTGAGAAAGCATCATGGAAATACAGTGGAGAAAAGGAAGAAATATTAAAAAATAAGGAAATGAAAAATTGATAAACATGATCAACCAGCGAACAAAAAAATTAAGCTAAAGAATTGATATAGTCATAAATTCCTAAATATGGATTTTCTTCCTCAAATAAATATTGACTTACCTTTTTGCACTCTGTATTTTCGCTCAGATACTCAGGAGTCAGAACTGTATTAATCTGCTGTCAATAGCAACATTGCAAAGGTGAAAAGTTTCTGGCAGAAAACATGTGATGATACATCATACAGTTGTGCAGACATATTTGTGAGTGCCCACTCTAAGTATTCTGAATTTCAATTGGGAAACAATATTACTAGCAATCGAGACTTCAACAGCTTTAAGAAGCCATCAAGTTGCATAAGCATGATATTTCTTCTTTTAAGAAAAGTTTTATAGCAAACTCTGGAAATATAGCAAACATTACATCAATGAGAAATTTGCCCAACACAAGTACTGTGTGTGGCAGATGCATGCTAGGAAATGCACTTTCCTAATGCTGATTATTAGACCTTGTACAGAATACAAAATAATAAGTTGAATGACAAGCTACAAAACTGAAGAACGAAGCTGATCACTGGATGCCCCTCGCGGTCTCTTCCCTTTGCTTTGAAGAATGCTGCTTCAATCAACCAAATTGAACCCATTTTAACAGGACAAGAATATCGAGATGAGAGTCGGACAGAATTCAACTAGTAAGTAAGCTATTTCGGTACCCTCACAAGCTTACAAGGCACAAGGACCCTCAACACTGCAATTAGAATGAAGTGCTCTGGGTATAAGCTCAGTAGGCATATTAGCTCGGTACAATCTTCCTACTGCCATTACAGGGGGAGATGGAAATAAATCCTAAAAAGCTATATCTGTTGGTTTACAAAGAAGGATAGATATAGATGCTAATAATCTCACAAGGAAGTTGGTTCTGAAAGGTGTCAATTGGATCTCCTCCTCACATGCATAGACACTGGAGAGCCCTCAAAGAAATCTAAAAGGGCATTTTCCAAGTCTTCTGGTGAGTATTTGATATACAGTTCAGAGTGCCTCCCACTTTCCAAATGGTTCCTAAATCGGCCCAGGAAAGACCTATATGCTGGTAACAACTTCTCTGCTATGGATATTCGGAGTTCTTCTCGCAGCTGTGGGTCGGGAACTATCCAAGTAGATTGAGACCGATGCACTTCCTCGAATGCAGCATTGAAGCTCTTGAACCTCTCCTTTAGGGCAGTTTTAGAGACCCCACTAGAGAAGCTTCCACCCACATGAATACCTTCATCTCTTAAACAAGACAGCACTTTCATCCAAGTAGCTCTTTGGTAGTTTGTTGCACACTGCCTGACCTTACCTGAATGCTTTCTCAGCCAATCATCTCCAATTAGAGATCTAAGATCTGAGCCCTTCACCTTCTGAACAATATAGTGCACATTGTTCATAATAAAAATATGGGATAAAGAAACATCCTTGTACACTTTAGACTTGCCTTCTAAATTGTTTTGCAAAATAAGAGTGATCCAAACCAAATGCAGAGACAACACAGATTGATCATCTGAATCACTTCCTCTATCATACTCCCCAAGCAAATCTATAAACCCTTCAGGCAGAAGCTTTGAGGTCTGAGAAGGCTTGTTGACAATGAGCTTCATTAATGTCTCTTTGTAATCCGAAATAAAACTAATGTAATTCATTACATACCTAGTTATCGGATGAATTGTACCTCCAGGGATAGGTGTTCTGGAAGTCTCCCTTTGAATTGCATTCTCAAACTCTGTGAAGATCCCTCTGGCCGCTTCTCCTAGCCGAGTCAGTATTTCAGAGGCCTGTGTCTTCACATTTGCACACAGCTCATTGGAAAACACAGTTTCGATATCAGGCAAAAGATCCGAAAGAGTCTCATACAAATCAAGGATCTTGAACAACTTTTCAGGAGACCTCCTACTAATGGCTATAGCTTCACTGAAATTGAACAACTGCATTGTTGCACCCTTGGCAAGCTCAGAAAAACAAGTATCTCCAACAGAATCCAACCCATTAAACACCTGCTCACACAGATACTTTTCGCTTGCGAAAAGCATCCTGATACATACTTTGGCAGCCCTGATCCATTTCTTAATCTTGCCTTCCAGTGTTTCCCATTCCAATCTCTGCACATCTCCAATACTGAGCTTCTCAATTCCCAATCTAAGGAAACTCTCGTCCACCATGGATTTCCTGATACTTCCATAGACCTGCATACACTCTCTTGTATATCCGGCCGAAACCATCCTTTCTGCAATTCTATGCAGATCAGGGATCACCTCCTGAGGAACCAAGTCCATCTCAAAAATCTTCTCTGTGAGGGGATGAGACACAGCCTCCTCTTCTTCCTCCTGAGTTTCATCATCATCAGAACTATGAGATGGGCGATCCTGAAACGAATCGTTGAGAGACCTGAATGAGGCCATCGAGGCCGGATTGAGAACCAACTCAGGATCCAGAGGCTCACTGTGAACAACCAAAAGATTCCTGAACTCTTCCTCCAAACGAACCATTGCAATCTGCAACATATTCTGTGCCTTATGAACATCGGCCTGGGACAGTGACACAGACCCCATCAATTTCTGCAGTTCATCCACAGTTTTCAGATATTTTTCAGCCTCTTCTGGCTGCCCTTCGAAGATCATGGACTGCTTTGCAACCTCAGAAGAGGCCATGTCCCATTTGAGGATCAGTTTTTCTGCATTGTCCAAATTCTCATCCAAGACAACAAAACCCTCAGATGGGCACTCAGAATTCTCATCCAAGACAACAAAACCCTCAGATGGGCACTCAGAATTCTCATCCAAACTGGCCTGATCTTCAGATGGGCATTCAGAATTCACAACGGAATTGTCCCTAGACAGGGCTTCTGCCTTTTTCTTCTCATCTCCTGGCTGATCCATATTGCTCTACACACAAAAAACCACTTACTTTCCCTTTACTAATACTTTCCAACTATTCAATCAACAGGCCCACTTGCAGAACACTGTACAGAAGCAGGATTTTGTATCAGTAATGAATTTAAAACTGCCCGTCAGCCAAGACAATGAATTCCATTATGACCCAGTACAGATCCCCTCCTGAAACAGACTTGGATTTGTCCTCCAGATCCAATCAGACGTATTGCATCAGGCCCTCAATTATTGATTTCGCTCTAAGATTGCCCTCTAATTGCATCTATATAATCATGGCATCTTTCTCAGGAATCTAAATTTTCCAAACGTTTGACTTACATGCTGAACGAATCCTACAAAAAAGCTGCTAGTACCTTCCTGGGGTCAATATATTTAAGATTCGGAAATTCCTGATGGGAGGAGGAGATCCATTTCTGCAGGATCTCCAAGCTGTCAGCTTTGTTGGTTGGACAAGCCCATGGCCTCAGAGCCTCTGACGTTTGGAGATCTGTGAAAAGGAGGAAGTTGAGGGGATAGTTATCGGAAATTTGTCATACAGTGAGGTGTTGCAAGGGTGGAGAGACCTCACAGTAAGCGTATTAAATTCCTCTCTGCCCTTTCGTATGCTGCGTTACTTGTTTATGAGCCCTCTTTTACTCTTAATACATTTAATGCGATGACCCCTTTGACTAATTTCGAAACTTGGCTTGATGATGCCTGTCAATAATACCCCTTTCATAGTTTGATGTATTCCTTGAATAGCATTTCCCCAAGAGCATCCAATCACAACTTGCCAGCTACCCCTTTGATTTAACTGTAATGTTCATTTACTTGTTAATTCATTTAATGCGGTTAATTTGTTTTAATATATATATTTATTTTTGAAGTTGGTGAGGTTTGGGATTGTCAAGGCCCCAAGGGTTCTTTGGTGTAATTTGACAAAGTAAAGATTGGATCCAATTCTGGCCGTTGTGCTAATCGATACAAGTCCAGAGTCAGCGCAGTGAAAGTGCTCCTCCCCTCTTTTTCAAAGGCACGAGGTGTTCAAGGGGCCCATCCCATAAACAGATCAGATTCATGGGCGCCCATGAACTTCCATGGACTTACTCAATACATCTGTCCTTTGAAAATTTTAGAATTGCCTTTCAATCAACTTGGATTTTTATATGGCGTTGTGAATTGTGGTTGGAATTTGGTAATATAAATTATTTTATTTCAATTTTAATAAAATAAAATAAATATAAATATGAATTGTGGTTGGAATTTGGTAAAATAAATTATTTTATTTCAATTTTAATAAAATAAAAAATATAAATATCTTTAATTTTAGAAAAACAAAGTGAGATAAAATCATGATCCATATCATTAATGTAAAAAAGTAATTTGTTTTTGAAAAAAAAACTTTTTTATATCAAGATGAAGTCAATATCAATATGATAATATGGTAGACTTGCAATCTTGGTCTATCTTGTCCCTTTATTTTCCAAACATTGTACTATAACTTGACCACAAGTTAAATTAGACTGACATTACCATTTTCAAATGAAAACCACATATTAAATGGATTCTTCATCATCATCTTGACTTATTGCCATATCGACATATTTCCATATACTTGTGGAGTCAATATGATACATATGAACAAGTTCAGTATATGTTAATAGAACTATGCTTCTTGTTTCCATAAAGGTAAAGTTGCCAGATACCTTCACGATTTTCTTGCCCTTTACCTAAAATTATACAAGTTTTCACATAAAAACATGTATCCAATCATCACATGAACACAAAATGCCAAAAGTTATGTTCAATTGCTCGTTGTTGGTGCAAAAGCAAAATAAGAGTTTCTTTAACATTTTCGTTATATGAGTAAAAGTGCAACTTGCAAGCCCTCTCCACAATGCCAGCGTTTTATAGGAAATGATCCAAACATAAAAAATATAGAGTGCCAACGTTTTACATGAGATGATTCAACATCAAAGACATGGTGTTTCCCTTTTCACATTACATGTACAAATAGGTTTTTGTTTATAT
The DNA here is from genome assembly GCA_001517045.1 of Pseudotsuga menziesii. Classification (NCBI taxonomy): domain Eukaryota; kingdom Viridiplantae; phylum Streptophyta; class Pinopsida; order Pinales; family Pinaceae; genus Pseudotsuga; species Pseudotsuga menziesii. The sequence goes on from LPNX010494462.1 coordinate 348,649, forward strand.
TCAAATCGTGTTTGAATTTTATGAAAAAAACCTTCTATCATATTGTATTTTTTCTATTAAAAAAAAATTGAGATGTACTGTTAAAATTATTATTTTTGTCATTTTTAATTGTTATTCTTTTAAAATTTCAATCTAGTTTCTTAAACTTGATGTCCTTTTTTCTTTTACTATTATTAAGTTGTATTGAAACTTTCATATATTATAATTTATCTTACATAAAATCATAAAAATTAGCTAAGTAATATTGTTGACTAATTTTGAATTCACAAAAGTTAAGAGGTTTTATGGTATTAATTTATTTTATTTTATTTTATGTGTTAGCTTAAAGGCATATAAGCTCTGTAAATCATCCAAGAATCACATTCAGCTTGGGCTATACTAGCCCTTAGCATGACTAGATTTTAAGTGTCTCCTCCCAGCTACCTTGCGGGGTTTGAACTCAGGTAGTCATGTAGAACAAGTTTGTTGAAACCCACCATGCTAGTGGGATTTGACTCGTATACAATTAAATTAATATTAGCGTTTTAAAGTGATTAATTCCAATGTTAATAAAAATGGTTAGTTAATGAAGTTGGGTGTTGTTATCTCTTATCAAAATTTTAATTTATTTAAAGGTGTATCCATTCTTGATGGCCTAATGCATCTTCTTCAATGTTATGGTAGGACGACTTTGATAGAATAAATATCACTTAAAGGTTGCTTCTTAGTTGAAGGATAGGCATCATAACTATGTGACACACACTTCATTTGATAAAGAATGTAACAACATAGTAGTTGAATAAGAATACAAGTTATTATTCTATTGTGAAAATATGATATCTTCTCTATATAATGGTCTTCTTTATATACGTATACAAAAATAGGGACATTATGTTTGAATGTGTCTCCCTTATTAGTTTAATATATAGTATTGTTAACTATTTAGTGACTAACCACTAACAACACTATCATTAAGATATTCCACTTCTTCTTCTCTCTGTTTCATATGATGTTTTTTGTTTGTTTTTGTTTAAGTGAATGATGCCCCCATTGTCCTCCTGGTTTAGGAGGGGAATTTACTGATTTACTTTACCTTGGGGTTTGTTGCCATATAAGAGATATTTACAAACAACATGGGAAACTTGTGTAGCAATGTATAATGAAACAATTAAAAAAGGCTCAACAACCTTTTTTATGGCAATGGTTTTGCATCCTTAGACATGAAACTCTTAGCGAAACCCATTAAATTGTTCGGTTTCAAGTGTTCAAACTTTTTCCATTGTGTGGCTTGATCTTGAATTTCTCATTCTTAAGGGGAATGGTGTTCGATTCCCTAATGTTAATGGTTGGTCATGTTTTTTTATTAATATGCTTTTGTTGTTGATTTAGTTGTCATTGATGCCAACTGTTGAGTCCTTGGTGCCCCTTGTGGAACTCCTAAGGGTTAGTGTTTAGTTTGTGGTTTCCTATGTCACAGGATCTCTTTTGACCTTCTCCAAGCCCAAGATTGAAGCCCTTGGAACAATGGAAAAATACTTGATTACCCATTGACTTGGTCAAGTGCCCCTAAATTGTATATCGGTCCCATTTGAATCCATTGTCGAGTTCCTTGATCCTGGTTGATCTTTGGTTATTGGTCTTTGTGCTGCTTGTTATGCTTGTAATTGTTTTGGTCTCTTGATTAGTTGTTGGATGGATGATGTGGCTCATGTGTGTAAGTCCCTTTATGTGTTGATGCTGGATCCTATTTCTTGCATTGGATGGTCTTGAGGTTGTTGAGTTCTTGTGGAGTCCTTGAGTCCACAAGATTAGATATTGATCCTCTTGCATGTGGAGACTTGGGTCTTGGAACCCACACTTATGGTGGTATGTTGGAACCCATTCTTATGAGGTCCTTAATGTCCTTGGAAGTTTAGGTCTTGAACCCACACATATGGTGGTTTGATGGCCCTTGGACGCTATATGGTCATTGGCATGTTGCGGCCTTATGATCATACATATGAAGCCCATAAGGTGTTTCAAACTAGTGGTGAGGTATTTGTACCCATATTTTGGGGTGTTGGTACTCTTATTGTGATGAAGATATATAGTGGAACAATTGGATATGTTTTTAATGATATGGATATGTTGAATATGATGATGATATTCTTCAAAAATTCTTTGTTCCCACTTGATTGGTGGTGTTGGGGTCCTTGATACCCTTGATATGATGAGTATATGGTGGAGCCCTCCTCCTTATTGATGTGAAGTTTGTGGATGTGAAGAGCATCGAATCTCAGATGCCTTTGATGATTTCCATTGAATCCTTTGACCTTGGAACTTATGCATAAGGTAGCATGGTGTTTGACACCTTTATGTGTGGAATCTTTGAGTCCTAAACAAATTGAAGAATTTAAGGGTACTAGACAAAGAATTTGCAAATAAACCCATCATAGGAAGATAATCCTCATCAAGCCATTTCCGTTGATATGTGGAGAATCTTCTAACTCCTTACAGTTGAAGAGATGTGATTTTTTGAAGTTGTTGTACCCCACCTTTTTGGGTCATCCGACCAAACAAAAGAGAATTTAATTGTTTGTAATTTTGAATTGCATGTCGACACAGTTTGAGGTACTAAATTTCCTCCACAACCTATATAAATAGAATATCAAACATTTCATTTCTTCATCAATCAAGTCTCTCTTTGGTATTTCACAACTCTTGGAGAAAAAGTGCGAAACATTGTGGAGGAGAAATTTTTGGGCATCTTTGAGTATTGAAGAGATTCACTAAAATTGACATAACTTTCTCATACGGAATCAAAATTACAAAATTCTTAGCTTGTTGGAAAGTTTGTTGCGAAGGCTACATGATGGCATGATATCGAGTTTATTTTGGTTTGTCTATTGTTTCTTCATCTTGTGATCTTAAAAAAGGTATGGTTCATGCTTCTTGGTTTCTCTTGTGATGGAACATGTCTCTCATGGATAGAGTTCATCTTTAATATAGTATCTGAGCCTCTATTTTGGTATATTTATTTGAAGTCATGGAATATGTTTGTAGGCTACGGTGATGGTTATCTTGGCATATATCTTGATGTGATCTTAATATATATCTTGGATATTGTTGACATAGATCTTGGTGTCTATCTTGATTGTTGTATAGTGTAGTATTGAATTACAAGTTGTCATGTAAGTCACAGATATTGTGAGTGATTTATTTGATCAACATAAGTGTTTTATTTGAAAACTAGTTTGACAATTGTTGATCATTGTGTCTTTGACCTAAGTGGAGTTGGACTGTTATTGACTGTTAATGACAACCTTTGACAGTATTGTAAATGACTATTTTCTTGATATCTATTTGACTTGTTGACTTGATTTTAGTTGAGTGAAAAATCATTTTGTGTCTAAGATTTTATGAGATTGACTGACTTTGACATAGTTGGTTAAGTTTTTTATCTTCTTGGTTGAGGTATATCATGTTTAACTGTCAAATATTCATTGTCTGTGATTAAAGTTGGTTGTGGTGTCATTGAATTGAGTGTGATTGGACAAAGTTTGGTTGATCACATGTGAAGTCTCTTGGTTTCTCAAATGCGTCTCTTGATGAACTGGGCCAAGTAATAAGGGTTGGTTGTATGTCAGAGCAATTGATTATATTAACACAATTATATGATTGATTTGGAACATATACATAAGCAACTTGGTACAGGTTGGTTCAATTGAGTAGGATTGGCATAGGTTGACTTATGTGCAGTTGGTCTGACTCAGACTGGCTAAGTTGTATGAGCAGTTGGTTTGACTTAGGTGGACTGAGTTTGGTGAGCATTTTTAGACTTAGATTGACCGAGTTGGATGATATGAGAAACAAATTGATTGGAAAGATTGTTTTGCATAGGTTGTTGGTACATGTTATTGGTACCTGTGTGGTGTAGTGGTTAGTTGATGATAATTTATTAGATGATGAGCAGTGTTCAAGATTGACAGTTGTTGTGCAGTATGGTGCAGGTTGAGCAGTGTGGTGCAATGTAGTACATGTGTTGATTAACATGTCTGTAGGACCACTGTGGTCATGGTTTAGAAGTTTATATCTTCATATCAGGGTGGTAGGAAGGGGAAAGCAATGGGGGCTGTAACATCCTTCTAGTTGTAGCAGAAGAACTAGGGAGTTGGAGCTTCCTTCATGTTGTAGCCTGTAAATCATGGGGTTGTAGCCTCCTTCCAATTGTAGCTGTAGAATTGAATTCATTGTAATAAGGGTGTTGTTTCCTCCTTCCAGTTGTTGCTAAAAAAATATTATTATAAGGCTTTCGTTGTTTTTTCCCCGGGACTTGGGTTTCCACGTAAAAATATTGTGTACTGTGTTTTGTTATGCTTCTTATGTGATGATGAACTATAATTGTTGATATAATGATAACAACGTACTATGCATAATATTGAATAAGCTGATGATGATTGTTATTGTTGAAAAAGTAACAAAAGCTATACACACTGTTCACCCCCCCCCCTCTTAGTGTGCTTGGTGTGTCCAACATTTGTGAGTTCAAAATATATTGTTGTTGACATTGTACATATCTTCCATTATTAGATGCATTTAGGGCTAGACAATATTGCATAGACATTTGATGCTCATCTTGCAAGTTACAATGCAATCTATATATGTTAAGATTACATTTAAAATGTAATGTAGATCCATATTATGTAATTCATCTTAGATCTAAGAGTAGTGGTGATTTTTAGATATATATTAGAAGAGCTCCTTATATAATTTTGGCATAGTACTAACTGGTGTTGAGACTTGGAATTTTAAAGTTTGTTATATTGCATCATGATGTTGGCTACACTAGTTGCATATTCAATGTAGGGATGAATATTAATGTTATTATTTGTAGAATTCACTTTATGGTTTTTGCAACAAATCCATGCTACTATAGTTTGTGAGGTTTAGTTTATGAGGTTGTTGTATTGAAGACATTGTATCAAGCCTCAATTGAGCATTCAAATATACAAAACATTGATGCTTGTATGTGCTAGAAATACTATCACATTCTATGATGCTAGAATCTTCGATGAATGAAATTCCATTTGCACTAATTGGTTACCCTTAATTTTTATCTACAATTTCCTCATAGGTGGGGATTGAAAATAATGCACCCAAGGTTCAAGGAATCATTTTTCAATGTGAAAATAACTTCCAAAGCAATAGACTTGCATGCAATAACACTAAATGGAGGAATATAATTAGAACCTTCATTACCGAGGAGAGGTGATATCATAGATGTGGTTGACGAATGGAGACTAGATGGAGGTGTTATTTTGGAACTACTAATTTTCAATTTTTCTATCTCCTTAGTCAACCCATTGATAACCTAATTTTTCTATGGAATACATTGAATATGTTGCTTGGAAAATTGTTGTTGTCACTTGGAAAAATTGTATTTGTAATTTGTGAGAGAGATGTCTTCACTTTGCTATTTTTTGTGAGGCATAATGTGTGACACTCAACCAAAAAACAATGGTTGCAAAGAGAGGGGACATAATGTTAGAAAAACAGGATCGCGGATCAATAACAATAAACAATAAACAAGACGAAAATACCGAAACACATTACAAGAGAGACACAGATATAACGTGGTTCACCCAAGATGGGATATTTCCACACAGAAATTGCTATTACTTTATTATTATTCCATCCAACAAAATGAAGGGATACAACCTGCAGCAACCTCACTGCACTTCCTCTTCACTCTCTCATAGTCTCTCTCACACAATCATAAAGATTGTTGTACAATGCTACAATACAATACACAACCATATTTCAATGCTTTCCTTTTATAGGGGAATTACCATGGGAAAATACCACGTGTCACCTAATACCATGGTCCTACAAACTGTTGGCCAACAAACATCCAAAAAAAAATTCTTTCAGGGACCCACTGACCCCTGGCACCCCGAGCTGGGGGGGATGATCCCCTGCGGGGGGACATCGCTCCCCTGCACCCCCCTCATGGGATGAGTATACAGTAAAAATCAGGTACACACACAACTGAACAATAACATCTCTAAATAAAAATGTCAAGCTCCACAACCAACAATCTCACACTTGGAGACTGATCACAACAACTCCACCGTTGTTGCACTTGCTGGACTATGCTTGAACCTTGGACCTAAAAAATTTCTCATCTTCACCTTCACACTTGAAGTCCAAAAAAACCGGAGTAGGAACTCAATTTATCTCCAGTTACTACCTTTGTCAACATGTCTGCATGGTCTTGGCTAGAATGTATATTTTCCAACTTTAACAGTTCATCTTCTAGAATAAATCTTATGAAATTGTACTTGAGTTGTATGTGTTTAGTATTTGAATGAAAGGATTATTTCTTTACAATATGAATGGAACTATGGCTGTCATTGTACAACCTGCTATTCTCATGCTTCTTACACAATTCCTCCATGAACCTCTGCAACCAAATCATCTCTTTACTAGCCTTTGTAGTAGCAACATACTCTGCTTCCATTGTTGAAAGTGTTCCACCTACAGTAAAAACATACCATGTGGTGTTCCTCTTGTTGTCTTTAACACCTGCCATATTTGTGTCAACATATCCCTATAGAACAACGTTTGAACCTCCAAAACATAATGCATGAGAAGCCGAATACCTCTCAAATACCTAAGAATCCATTGTACTTCCCTCCAATTCTCTTTACGTGGATTTTTCATATACCTTCTCACAACTCTCACTGCATGTGTGATATCTGGTCTTGTGCACACCATGGAATACATCAAGCTGCCAACTTTTGATGAATATGGAACCTTGGACATGTATTCTATCTCGTCCTATGTCTTGGGACACATATCCTTACTTAGTTCGAAATGGCTGGCTAAAGGTGTACTATTTGGTTTTTCATTCTTCATTTTAAACCTCTCCAACACCTTTTCTTTGTACTCACCTTGAGACAATATCAATTTGTGATTTTTTTTTGTCTCTTGTTATTCTCATACCAAGGATTTTCTTTGCAGCACCCAAATCCTTCATCACAAATGATTTATCTAGTTTCCTTAAAGAACACATTTATATCCTGCATGTTAGACCTTGCAACAAGCATGTTGTCCACATACAATAACAATATAATATATCTTCCATTATCTAGCCTCTTGAAATAAACAAAGTGGTCAAAATGACATCTACTATAACCCTGTTTTGTCATAAACTTATCAAAGTTCAAATACCACTTCCTTGGATCTTGTTTCAAGCCATACAGGCTCTTCTTCAACCTGTAAACCCAATTCTCCTTCCTTTTAACCTCATACCCCTGTGGCTGCTGCATATAAATATGTTCCTCCAAATCCCCATGGAGAAAGGTTGTCTCTACATCTAACCGTTCAAGATGCAAATATTCTACCACCACAAGACTTAAAATAGTTCTAATTGAAGTCATTTTAACAACAAGAGAAATCATTTCATCAAAATATCTACCTTCAAACCCATTTACAACAAGTCTATCCTTGTACTGCTTCTTGCCTCCATCTTCTTCCTTCAACATGTAAACCCATTTATTCTGCAATGCTCTTTTACCTACATGCAACTCAACCAAATCCCATGTCTGGTTTCTTACCAATGATTCCATCTCCTCATCCATGCCTTGCTCCCATTTCTTTTTAGTTTCCACCTGCATTGCTTCTTCAGAACATTCTAGTTCACTAGAACAATCATCAATAAATAATATAGTGAAGGAGAGAATCATTCAGGGGGTCTACTTAACCTGGTAGATCTTCTTACTCTTGCAGGAGTTTGAGGTACTTGCTACTGTTCTTGATTTTCTAGTACCTTTGGAACTTCATTTTCTTTTATTTCATCAAAGCACTATGTACTCAGTGTTTTCCTTTTCCTCTTTCTTTTTTTACCACTGATCTTTATACATAACCTTTTCATTGAATACCAAATCTCTTATCCTAATGATTTTGTGATTTTCATAATCCCATAAGCGATAACCAAAATCATCAACCCCGTATCCAATAAAGGTGCATTTCTTGTATTTAGCCTCCATCTTTGTTCTATTTTTTTTATCAATACAAACAAATTCTTCACAAATAAAAGTTCTGAGAAATGAGTAGTTTACCTTTTTATATGTCCATGCTTCCTCTAGAATTCCACCATCCAAAGCGCTTGAAGGCCCTTTGTTGATTAAATAAACAACAATATCTACAACATCAACGCAAAACTGTAAGGGAAACCCTGCATGCAATCTCATACACCTTGCACACTCCGTGATCATCCCATTCATAATTTTTGACACACCATTTTCTTGTGGTGTTCCTAGGATTGTCTTCTCTTTGTGAATCCCATTGTATGAATAATAACTATCAAACTCCTTGCTGCAGTATTCACCTCCATTATAAGATTTGAGATACTTCAATCTTTTCCCTGTCTTGTTCTCAACCAAAGCTTTCCACTTCTTAAAAGTAGAAAACACATCGGATTTTTGTCTAATGTAATAAACCCAAGTTTTTGTAGTTGAATCATCAATAAAAGTAACATAATAACAAGATCCACCAAGAGATTATACCTGAGTTGGTCCCTATGCATATGTATGCACAAGATCTAACTTTTCACTCTTCTTTTGCTTCCCAACCCTAAGAAATCTAACTCTCTTATGTTTTCCATAAACACAGTTTTCACTAAATTCCAAACTTACCTACTTTAGATCTAGAAGCAATTTCCTTGAGTGGATAATATGCATACCCTTCTCACTCATGTGGCCAAGCCTATAATGCTACATTGTTGTACCTATTTTTGTGGAAGCTACAGAGATAGAATAATCAAAATTATGAGGACATAAATACAACATACATATCCTGTCTCATTTTGCTATTACCGATGCTCCTTTAGTGATCTTCCAACACATTTTTTCAAACGTAGACAAACAACCGCTATCTCCCAACTTCCCTGTTGAGATCCGATTCATTTTCATAGCAGGAATATGCCTTACATTTTTTTAGAAGCTATTCATTTCCATTATTTAACTTAATCCATACCTTACCCATTCCAACAATTTTACATGGTTCATCATCCCCCAATAAAACATGTCCAAAATCACCTAGAACATAATGATGAAAGAATTTCCTATGGGGTGTAGCATGACATGAAGCCCTTGAATCTACTACCTAGTAATCACTAGTATTATCTAATGAAAGAATCAAAGCATCTTGTAATGCATCACCTACTACATTTTCTTCCTAAGTAGTCTACTGCTTCTCGTCTCCTTTTTTCTTTGGAGCTCTGTAGTCTTTCTTCAGATGTCCTCTCTTACCACAGTTCCAACACTTTATATTTCCCATTCTGGACTTGGATCTTCCCTTTCTAGACTTATTGTGATTACCTGGTCCCCTTCCTCTCTCCCTTTATCTTCCCTTGCTCTCCATGGTCAACACATTACCTGATGTCTCACCTATGCTTTTTATTCACATTTCCTCGCTAATAATAACACCAACAACAAAACCAAATTTAAGAGTGCATGAACTAGGGATAGAGTTACTTAAAGCCACGACCAAGACATTCTAGCTTTATGGCGATGAACATAGGATTAGAAGAGTTCTAACCTCATCATCAAAGTTCACTTTTACAGAACTTAGCTGACTAGTAATTGTATTAAATTCATTTCAATGGTCAACAATAGATCCACTTTCTGACATCTTCATGTTCAATAAACGCTTCAATAAAAATACCTTGTTGGAAGCCGAGGTTTTTTCATAGAGATTATCCAATTTGTTCATCACACCCTTTGTTTTCTTTTCTTTCAAAATATTGAAGACACTTACGAATCTAGTCATAGCCGTATTGTTCCTAGTTCCTTTCTGTCAAGAACCTCCCATTCTTCGTCCTTCATAGTCGCTAATTGTTTTGTTTTTCCACCCAATGGTAGGTATAGATCCTTCTGGTACAGATAGTCCTCCATTTGCATATTCCATAATTGGTAGTTTTGGCTGTTAAATTTCTCAACCCTAAACTTTCCTTCTTCTACCATTGTTCCCACTCGAACAAGAACCCTTCTTTTCGACGAATTTACTAGCCAAACATACCTTTTGGATTTGATACCACTTGTTAGAAAAACAAGACCACAAATTAATAACAATAAACAATAAACAAGATGCAAATATTAAAACACATTACAAGAGAGACACAAATATAACGTGGTTCACCCACGATGGGCCACATAGACACATAAATTGCCAGTCCTTTATTATTATTCTGTCCAATAAAATGAAGCGATACAACCTGCAGCAACCCCATTGCACTTCCTCTTCACTCTCTCAAAGTTTCTCTCACACAATCAGAGAGATTTTTTTACAATGCTACAATACAATACATATCCGTATTACAATGCTTTCCTTTTATAGGGGAATTATGATGGGAAAATACCATGGGTCACCTAATACCATGTGTTCTCACCTTGTAATTTTCCTATGGTTGTGGTAGGAAGTCACAGGGGTAACCATTTCAACCAACCTTAAGACTGTAGTCTAGCCTTACAGTAGGAGAGGGATCTCTCTTTGTCACATAAAAAAATTCACATGTATATATTAAGCTTTAATCATGCAATCGAAAGGATAGATTTTGATGGGAACATGGTGTTTGCAGATTCCAAGATGCTAAAACAGATAGACAGGAAGAGTCATTGGGAAATGGAGTCAAATCCCGAATCAATCAAGGATATTACAATGAAAGTGAGGAGGGAATTTCCTTTGTATTCCGAGGCAAAGTAAGTGTCACAAACAATCAAACATTTTTAGAGGGGTGATAGGGGAAAAGGAAGAAGCCCAGTGAGGCAAGAGGCACCTATCTGAGGGAAAATATTATGCGCCACCTTTAGCAGCAATAACAATATGGCTGATAACTAATACATAGCACTTAACAGAGAGTGAATTCTATAACAATCATCATAAACACACAACAAATGAAGTGTCTGATACAAGGAGCGCTTAATGAAACAAATTCCTCATATGCAACTAAAGCGCATTAGCATAAAATCACAAACAATGGACATGACGCAACATGAAAATAGATTGAATGTAGAACACTATGATGAATATCAGAAATGCAAGAGAATTTTTCTCATTAACATTACCAAGAGAGTTTACAGAGATGCAAAAACCAAGAGCAGAATGCTTTCTGAATGAAAGTTCCAACCCTGTCTTCATCTTTCGAGGTTACCTTTATAGTGTAATTTTCCCTCGAGATGTATCTCGAAACAGGGAATCAAAATCAGATACATAAATAGGATCAAAGTCTTGACAAATTCCCGAGGTGGAATATTTTCCATGATCACAAACAAATTTGGAAAATATGCGGTGATGTGTGTGCTTGATCAAAACAAGTATGGCATATGGGATTGAGGCTTGCTGGTTGAAAATGACGTTTTAGAGCACCCCCAATGGTCTAGTGCTGACTAATCATTGGATTTCCCTTCAACATCAGAGGTGAAGGATCCTTTCTTCATTTCAAGCACTTGTTCTTATACATTTCCCCCCTAATCTTCATTATTTGACCTCTTTCAGGCGCTGGATCGTTGAAAAATAGGATTCAGAGCTCCACCTTCATACCTCAAATGGTGACATCTGTGTGAAATCTGAGAGAGGTTTTTGTAATTGACCATGTGCCCAACAAAATCCATTTATTCATTTGGCCAGATCCCCCTCCAACTCCTCGAAATATTCTTTTGAACTTGATGACTCAGACATGATTTTAAAAATCTGGAACATTTCCCCCTAAAGATGACATCGATTCTCTCAAAATGGGATACCTGTGTAAACATTGAGAGACGATATTGTATATTGATCCCTTCTGAAGAAAAAACTCTCCCGGTTTCTGAAAATTCACTCTCATTTGGCGGAAACAGCTCTCGAAAGTCAATGACCCAAAGTAGTCATTTCCATAAAATTTACCCTGTTGCACTGGTGCTACCTTTTCTTTAATTGTTTCAACATAACAATTTAACTATGTAAGGAGATCCCACTCAAATAATTTGAGGTTAACCTCCCTTCAAATTCCATTGGGGAAATAAATTTTGTCCGTCTATCGAATTTGCCAAACTAAGATGACGTAAACATGTATTTGACTTGTCCAACACATAAAATTTTGTCGAGTCTTGGAAAATTAACTTACTGACATCTTCACATTGCGAAATAGATGTTGATCATCTATCTAGATTTAGCTCTGACCTGAGCCGTCCAAGAGTGGAGCCCATACTATATTTCGCAACCTCATAAAATTTGTCTTGCTCGCGCTAGTTGTTGGCGCAAAATTGACCTCAGCAGTGGATGTGTTTCACTCACCAATTTGACCGTTGATTTGGTTTGCAGGTTAATTCCATTTAGCGATGCCTGACTTTTAATTTGTCCTTGCATCTTTACATTGCAAAAACATTATGTCCCGTTGGATTCTTTGGGTATTGATCTGAACCTTCGATCAACGCTCCTTCTTTCTATGACCCCTTTGTGTATAGTTGCATGATGGAGCTCAAGACATTCCTTCCAAGTCCAGTAGACTGAAATAGAATATAACCATCCCCACCAGGGATCTCCAGGTCCACCATTTCACATATCCAATCATAGTTCCATCCATTTTGGAGCAAGACTAATGAAACACATAAAACAAAAAGGTTGTAAGGTCAACCAAATGCAGAAATAGTTGAACGCGTTGATGTTGTCGACAAAAAATGCTCACATTTAAAAAAGGAGCCTCAAGAGATTCATCCCAGAATTTTTATCGCCTTTAGAATCATCTTCATCGTCTTCTTCCATGGACAATTAGATATATTCTTTGTGTGCAAACCAATCCCACTCGGTCAAAGTAAGATCTTCTTGTTCATGACTAATAATAAATGGATCTCGAGTTTCAAAAGCCATAAATTTATTGATATTGAAAATAGTATTAAAAACAATTCCTGACAACTTGCATCTCTTCAGATCCAGTAGGGTAAATAACCATTATTTTTCGGGGGAAAACATATCCACCATCTGGCACAATACGTCCTTAAAAAGGACTGGCTCTTGGGCCATGCATTCCATGCGATGCAATTGTTCCTTGTAAAAGAATTGCATTTCATTTGGTGTTAGTACACCATTACCATCCAATTCCACACACTTAAACCAATATTCAAGACTCGGTTCAGATAACTTATCCTCCTCGGCCAACATAAAGTAAACAAAGTCCTTATACCCCATCTTTGAAATATGCAAAAAACCATAGAGGAGTCATCATGCAGGATCTCTCTGACAAAAAATTGGAGGTCTCTCAACTTCGAAACGAGCATTTTGGCAGCTCCCTTCACGTTTTTCTTGAATTCATCTTGACGTTCCTCTGGCAATTTGGTAACAAGCTTCTTTATGTATTGCTTAATACTCCTGGTTGGTGACACTCGAGGTTCCACCATTATCATGCAACTACCATTCAAAATATAATCTCTTTTGCATATATTCAAACTTTAAATAAATCATCATAGTTCCTTTTTCAAAATAGCCATATAACACACGCTTTTCCACCTTCTCGTTTTGACCACCATAATGTGTGCTTTTATCCCACATGCATAGGATGATAAATACTAGAATGGTTTATATTTGTCGATTGTTTCAATATGTATTAAGGAACAAAGAAAGGATAATAATCCTTGTGAGCTGGGTGCTTGGTTGCTCGGGATTTGATTGGTGTGTTGAATGTGTGGGCCCATGTGACCATATTTTTATAAAAAACTTTCTTTGCCAAGTTAATGAAAATAATAAACTTTGGTAAAAAAATAAAAGTTAGACTATAAAGCCAAATTTAGATATAAAACCAATGTTCATGTTTTATTTAAAATGAATAAAATCCTTTTAATTCATCAGGATTCCTTTCTTTTTTCCCAAATGACGAATGAAATCCTTTTCTCTTGCAAACCTGCCAAATCGAGAAAACCAACTTCTGGAAGAATAAAATTTAGCACATGTGCTAACAACGACTCCAATTCGGGGATGCTATCCTCCCTATGAGGTAGCAAAGATCTCCATAGAACATATGCCTTATCCATTGGGATGCTCCCAATCTTTCTCTGAAATCCTCAACGTTTTCAATCCATACTACAACCAACTGTACTTTGCAAATCTGAACTTGAAACTAAACCGAAACTAAAATTATACTGAAATAAAACTAAAATTTCTAGAAAATAAATACTCGTCATGTCGAGCTTATTTACACACTCCTACCTATCCTACTTGACTGAACACTAATGCTCAATTAGGTAAATTCTTCTTTCCAATGAAGCCAACCCAATAGTTTATCCCATAAACAAACTTCCTCCTCATGCTTGGTTGGAATCATAAAATAAAAGCATAATGGCAACAAGGTATGATAAAGGACTTGATCCTTTCTGCAAACACATAACCAACAATTATCACTACGAGGCTTCTCCATATAATCAGCCACTGGATCATAAGAATCATGACAACCTTCAAAATGTCTACCATTTTCTTTCCATGACAAGGATTCTCCAACGGTAACTTCTTTAGAACCCTGTCAAACTGATCTTCAAGAGAACCATGCATGGAATGTCGATGACAATTTTCAAATGGGATGTCAACAACTTGATTTAAAATTTCTGCATTCACAACTTCAATCTTTTTATTCTTTTCAAATGAAATATCATTTTGTTCATTAAGAAAAATAATTTCTTCTTATTGGTGATTTAATCCTTCACTGTAAACTACTGTTTTTTCTATATGTTGGGAATGATTGCCATGTTGTTCATCATTCTCATCTTCCACAAGCAAAGAGGGCTTTGTATGTTCATGTGACTCTTCAGGTGAAATTTTAGTTTGAAAAACGCATAAAGGTCCTTCTTCAACCCTAAACTCAAAATATGATTCCTCTTTTCTAGCAATCTCAGAAAATGAACATGCAGAAGGATTATAAGACTGAAATTTTCCAGAAATAGAATTCTCCATATAATCAACCACAAAAGTATTATAACTTTGAAGAGATTACTGTTGTAAAAGGAGATTTTCTGATTTGAAATGAGCAGCCTCTTCTAGTAACAAAAATTCAGAAGTTGAATAATATGGGGAAGGATTTGATTGACAGCCCCAACTTCCCTCTTGGTCACACATAAATTGACAAGGGTGCTGCAAATTTTCATCAATCTCAGAAAATGAAATATGGATGGTTGAATCAGAGTTGTGGCTTATGTCAAGTTCAGTCAAGGAAGAATTTAGCAACTGCTGGAAATTTTCTTGAATATCATGGCAGCCAGTTTGTATTTCTTTTTCCTAAAATGAGTTCTCATGTAAAATCTTTAAAATCTCCTCATCCATAAACTCATCATCACCGTACATGCTTTCCAATTTTTCAACGAAACATTTAACATGCATTCAACAATCTTGAACTAGCAGCAAGGAAGGATATTGATCTTTAAAATGTTCATGAAATACTGTATGAAATTCTTTAAGGGAATATCAACTCTCTAATGGTAACCCCTCATACCATGACCGTGCATTTCCATCCAAACTAACTGTTGATGTATATGTAACTTCGGAATGTATTCATCTATGTATATTATGTATTGTAACCCGATGTTTATTTCGAGATGTTTCTATTATGTATTTGAGTCATGTTGTCTTGCCCCGATGTTCCGATCGGGAGGATCAATAATGTAAACAAGTCATGTCAAGTCATTGTTAAA
>LPNX010494462.1:364357-399556 GCA_001517045.1 Pseudotsuga menziesii
CTCACTCAAGTGTGGTGCATTAGTGAGGAAGGAAATATACTGGGACTAGATAGAAGAAGAAGATTACTGCTGTTGGGAGATCTCTTACTATTTTGGTGCTGATTCTATCTCTAAGGAAGTTGCGGGGTTTTCTCCTTTATGGTTTCCCCAAGAAAAATCTCTTTGTGTCTCTTGGCTCTTGTGATGTGCTTATGTTTTATTGCTGTGCTTGTTATTCTCTCAGTGGAAAGATCATAAGATCATAATGCTAGCTTATATGATGAAAAACTAACATGGTATCAGAGCTAACCTGAGAAGAAGACATTGTGCAGCTACAGAATCTATGGATTCTTACTTTTTGGGTCTCTCTCCACAATCCATCAGCAAAAGTATGCTAGGATGACTCTCCATTGAAGGGTGCATCTTTCTGTCGAAGCAGAATTTGATTCTGAGCATTTTTAGTTTTCGATGCGGAAATTAGGGCTTTCTACAGAAGAGGAATTTTTTAGTGAGACCAACATAGGATTGTTCTCCTCATCAAACCCTAATTTTAGAGACCTGGATCAATAAATTTGGTTGGGTGAAACTCCGGGAAAGTCAAACCCTAGTTTGACCCCGAGCTAGGAAAAACCCTAAATACTAAAACTGATAAGTTTTGGTACATTCGCTATATTCCAAGTTTGACGAAGTATCAGAAGCTGAAAATTGTAGGGGCTGAATACAAAATCTTTATGAATACTGTATCCAAACATCAGCCTCAGATTCGCTATATTCTGGGATATATGATCCCTCCAAGTTAGGGTTCTAGCCTCTTCCAGAAGTCATCCCTAAACAGGATACCTGGGGATAATTACAATATCTTAGGCTACAAAGGTCCAAATGGAATTCTCGAAGATGTTCCAGAAAGGGAATGGACTGTAATTTTGTTGGTCCAAATATCAGACTCAGAAGATCAACCAATGACACGTGGCATGCCGTACAACTTCACTGTTCTGAACAGTCCTATAACAAGTCACCTTGGGAAAAGGATCATAAATCCCAAATGGTGAAACTATATTCTGATGAAAATTGTGGTGTTAGATTAGGGACATGCGAGGTTACCTTAGTGCAAAATTTTAGACACAGAGGATCAGTAATTTTGGAGATATCACAGAAACAGTAACAGGAATGTCTGCAGAAGAAATTGGAAATCTAGGGCTTCCTGTTCCGGGAGCTTCCCTCCACTGTTTTTAGAAAAGGAGTACATTGGACAGCTCCATTTGAAGAGATCTATCTATCCATCTAATCAGATCTAAAATATTCCAAGTTTTGAAAATTAGGGTTTCTGTGACAAACCCTAGATCAGCGAGCTCCGGAACGAAGACGAACACCTCAAATCGGTAAGATCTAATCCTTTGCTATTTTCATTTGAGGTTCTCATTTCAAAGTGATCTATCACATTAGCTTGATGATAAGCTTGATTAAGTTGATGAATTCCAAGCATAGAAGTACTCGATCTCTCTGAAGAAAATGGATTGGACACCTACATGAGTATAGAGGTCCCAGTTTCAGAGGGAGATGAGGTTAGAAGCCTTACACAAGATGAACTTGGTCAAGGCCAAGAAGATCATGGTTGATTCAGTCACGGATCAACTTGTACCACAAGTGTCTTCCCTAAAGACACCGATGAGGTTTGATTCCTTGAACAAGCTATTGGAAGGGAAGAACATAGATCGAAATATGACCTTAAGAAACCAGCTGAAGAATGTGAAGATCCAGAATGCAGAGACCATGCAGTCATAAGAGTCTCTCAAATCAAGAACAACTTGAAGCGGTAAAAGAAGAAGTGAAGAATGCAGAAGTGGTGATGGCCACCTTGAATGGGGTCCCAGGATCATGTGATTCATTCATGCGAGGAATGTGTGCCAGAAGGAAGTGATTACTTTAAACAGACTCCGAGAAGAAGAAGAAGCTCGATTCATAAGAAGAGAAGGGAAGATGGAAGAAACTAAAGATCAAGCTCTCACCATCCAAAGAAGATCCCTCAATCGATGAGGAATATGAACAACTCAACTCTTGAAGAACTTCTTATCCACCTTAGCATTTGGATAAGAAACGATGCGATTATGGATGAAGAAGACGGTGAAGCTGAAGGCTCAAGAAGGAGTCTACCCACGAAACAAATAAAGATAAGTATTCAATTGTCATTTCATTGTTTTGTTATGCATTTTTTTATATTTAGTTAAAGTATTATGCATGATAGAATGTTTGCATTAATGACAGTATACTACTAATATGCATGTGATGGGTAAGTAGCTCATGGTGCTATACAACTCTCCATTGCTACTTATCTAGAATGAAACCTCTTTACTGACATATTGGATTAGTGCACAATCTCAATGTTGTCCTGGTAGAGATGGAAGGCATCTAGAAAGTTTCAGTGAGATATGGTTGAATGTTGTATTGGCTAAAGTAGTTGCATGATCATATATTTATGCCTAAGAATTTTCCAGTATGAATATTCCTTATGAAATGTTTCTAACCATACAACTGTATTTGACTTGTAGGAAAGACCGCATGCATAATCGCCTACAAGCAAAGAAGAATGAAGACTTGTTCCGAAGAACAAGTGACGACAGTTCAAGATGAAGAATAATACGATGAATGCAGCGACATCATTGATGAAGAATCTTCCAACTATGAAGAAGTAACAAAGAAGACCAGTTCAAGAAGAATGATGTCTAGGATGGAGTATCGAGACCTGAAGAGAAGTTTGTAGTTCCATCATGCAATAGATGGAAACATTGTGGGATACAAAGCAAGATTCGTAGCACGAGGCTTCTCATGAAAAGAAGGCATAGACTATGAAGAAACATTTACAGCTACTAGAATTGAAGTCACATGACATGCATAATCATGTGTGCAAATGAAAGAAGGCATTGTACGAGTTCAGAAGACACCCATGGGAAAGACATACATGATGATATTGATGAAGATCTTAACCTTTGCTACAAGGTTGAAGATGCAAGTCTATACACTAGATAGTCACATAGAATATTAGTAACATAGGAAGCTACTTGTCACTCCGGTACAGAATGTTTCAGTGCATAGAGTATAGAAGACAGAGGGAGTATGATGCTCCACTTCAGAGGGAGTGACTACACAATATCCTGAGGATCGACATGGTACGACAGGATGGACATATTACTGATGACTCTAGGATTTACTGAGAGTAAAGTGGATTCCAACCTTTGCTTCAAGGTTGAAGGCGAAAGACCAGTGATGCTCCTGTTATGTGTCGATGCACTATTTTCTAGGCATGGAGGTGTGAACAAGGGAAGTATGCAGTAGATATCCTGAATAGGTTCAGGATAATGGACTGCATGACCACACCTATGGCATCGAACATGAAGCTATTGAGTGATGCTTCATCAGAGACGGTTGATGCTACGATGTGTCGTCAGATGATTGGTTCCTTGATATACCTGACGAACATGAGACCAGATATTTGCTTTGTTGTGAACACCTTGAGCCAGTACTTGACAGATCTAAGAAGTGTTCACTTGATTGCTGCAAAGCATATTATGAGGTACCTGAAGGGTACAGTTGATTATGGGCTCAAGTACGATGCGAATCAAAAGATTAACCTAGAGGGTTATGTTGATTCAGATTGGGCAGGAAGTGCCATCGACAGGAAGAGTACTTCAGGGTGTTGCTTCAGTATGGGATCAAGTGTGATCTCTTGGTTTAGCAGGAAGCAATCCTATGTGGCACTGAGTACAGCTGAAGCAGAGTATGTCGCATCTTGTTCAGCTAGTTGTGAGGCAGTATGGCTACGAAAGCTACTGTCTGATATATTTGATCTCCAGTTGGATGCTACTTGTATACATTGTGACAACCAGAGTTGTGTGAAGTTGTCAGAGAATCCAGTGTTCCATGACAAGTTGAAGCATATCGAGATCAAGTACCACTATATTAGGGATATGGTGCAGAGAGGAGCAGTGGAGCTCCAGTATGTTGCGACGGAGGAACAGATAGCCGATGTATTGATGAAGCCATTGGCTAGGCTAAAGTTTGAGTACTTCAGGGAGAAGCTTGGTGTTCTCCAGATTGAGGTTCCCTCCAAGAGAAAGTGATAAGACCCATAGCCATTCTGACATGGTGAGAGGATTGGTTCCTTCCATGGTT
The DNA here is from genome assembly GCA_001517045.1 of Pseudotsuga menziesii. Classification (NCBI taxonomy): domain Eukaryota; kingdom Viridiplantae; phylum Streptophyta; class Pinopsida; order Pinales; family Pinaceae; genus Pseudotsuga; species Pseudotsuga menziesii. The sequence goes on from LPNX010494462.1 coordinate 368,504, forward strand.
AGATGTAAGGGCTGAGCCATTATGTCATGGTGAGAGGATTGGTTCCTTCCATGTCAGATATGAGTGCTGAGATCCATAGCCATTCTGACGAGTAGGTCAGATATAAGGGCTGAGCCATTCTGTCATGGTGATAGGGTTGCTTCCTTTCATGACAGATATAAGTGCTAGCCATTCTGTTGAGTAGGACAGATGTAAGGGCAATTGCCATTCTAGGAATGGAGGCACCTGGTCAGTTACCAGGATCACTCAGTGTAGGACTGAGTAGCCATTCTGATGTGACAGAGGGATGTGTTCCCACTTGATCAGATGTAAGGGCTGAACCATTCTGTCATGGCTAACGGATTAAGTTCCTTCCATGTCAGATGTGAGTGTTGGCCATTCCGACGAGCAGGTCAAATATAAGTGCTGTGCCATTCCGACATGGTGAGAGGATTGGTTCCTTCCATGGTTGGATGTAAGAGCAGTGATATGGTGAGAGGATTGGTTCCTTCCATTGTCAGGTATATGTGGATGCCACATCTGGTTTGAAAAAGGACTAGCTCTGTGTAGATGCCTCATCTAGTTTGAAAAAGGACTAGCTCTGTGTAGCTGCCTCATCTGGTATGAAAAAGGACCAGCTCTAAGATGATACATCCAGTATGAAAAAGGACTGGCTCTGTAGAACTTCCTGTGACGAGAAGAATAATGAGATAGCACCAGTGATGATCCAGATCCAGTAATGATGATCCAACAGTAATGATCCAGATCAAGAGATGATCCAGATCCAGTGATGATCCAGATCGAGTGATGATCCAGATCCAGTGATGATGTTCTATGATGATCCAGATCGAGAGATGATCCAGATCCAATAATGAAGATGACTTGAAGATGAAGATGACTTGAAGACAAAGATGATCTAGCTGATACAAAGAAGAAGACCAGTGCTAAAAATTGTGTCGAAAGAATACCTTCCTAGTTAAGAGGGAGTGTTGATGTATATGTAACTTTGGAATGTATTCATCTATGTATGTTATGTATTGTAACCCGATGTTTATTCCAGGATTTTTCTATTATGTATTTGAGTCATTTTGTGTTGCCCCGATGTTCCGATCGGGAGGATCAATAATGTAAACAAGTCATGTCAAGTCATTGTTAAAGTCCCCATAGTTTCGGGGCACTAGGGTTATTATACACTCATAGAGATGTAGGCTCTAGTAAGTAATTGTTAAGTTAGGCCGACATGATTGAGTGCACTTCAAGTGAACGAAAGAATATAAATAGAGAGTGAGACTCTCTATTTATCACACACATCATTCACTCACTCAAGTGTGGCGCATTAGTGAGGAAGGAAATATACTGGGACTAGACAGAAGAAGAAGATTACTGTTGTTGGGAGATCTCTTACTGTTTTGGTGCTGATTCTATCTCTAAGGAAGTTGCGGGGTTTTCTCCTTTATGGTTTCCCTGAGGAAAATCTCTTTGTGTCTCTTGTCTCTTGTCTCTTGTGATGTGCTTATGTTTTATTTCTATGCTTGTTATTCTCTCAGTGAAAAGATCCTAAGATCATAATGCTAGCTTATATGATGAAAAACTAACACTAACCACAAATATTTTCATTAAAGAATCCTCATGCAATTCCACCCCCAGCTTACATATATGCATATGAAATCTAACCAAATGAAGGGGAGCATCATCGCTCCTTTGATTTTTGAATTTGAGAGACATGTTTACCAATCTATATTAGGTATTCGATTTAGAAAACCGGGAATGTGAGCACGATTCATAGGGGCATAATGTGCATACATAGAACTCATCTTGATAATGAAGAAACTAAATCAACTCTTCAAGCCTTGCAATCCTTTGACAATGGAGCTGCCATGGAACATTATGAAGACTAGATTCTTCGCAGATGGAGTCACCATAGGAACTCTGAAAAACTTTGCGGCTTCTGGGTGGTCGGTATTCCCATTGGAGTCACCTTCCAATGTCTTTGAGTGGAGTCGCTAGAGCATATACAACCAGCATGTGTCTAGGACCGACTGCTCAACCAGGTCATAGAATTGAAACAATGTCGTTTCCCCGAGGAGATAATAGCAATTAGGTCCCCGACAACGACGCCGCGATGTTATCACCTTGTAATTTTCCTATGGTTATGGTAGGAAGTCACAAGGGTAACCATTTCAACCAACCTTTAGACTGTATTCTAGCCTTACAATCAAAGAGGGCTCTCTCTTTGTCACAGAAACAAATTCACACGTATATATTTAGCTTTAATCAAGCAATTAAGAGGCTAGATTCTGATGGGAATGGGGTGTTTACAGATTCAAAGATGGTAAAACAGACATATAGGAAGAGTCATTTGGAAATGGAGTCAAATCCCGAATCAATCAAGGATATTATAGTTAAAGTGAGGAGGGAATTTCCTTTGTATTATGAGGCAAAGTAAGTGGCACAAACAGTCAAATATTCTTAGAGGGGTGATAGGGAAAAAGGAAGAAGACCAGTGAGGCAAGAGACACCTATCTAAGGGTGAATCTCTTGTGCCACCTTTAGCAACAATAACAATAAGGCTGATAATTGATACAGAGCACTTAACAGAGAGTGAATTCTATAACAATCATCATAAACACACAAAAAATGTAGCATCCGATACAAGGAGCGCTTAATGAAATGAATTCCTCATATGCAACTAAAGCGCATTAGCAGAAAATCACAAAAAATGGACATGATGCAATAGGAAAATGGACTGAATGTAGAACACCGTGATGAATCTCAGAAGCACAGGAGAATGTTTCTCATTAACACTACCAAGAGAGTTTACAAAGATGCAAAAACCAAAAGCAGGATGCTTTCTGAATGAAAGTTCCAACCCTGTCTTCCTCTTTCGAGGTTACCTTTATAGTGTAATTTTCCCCTGAGATGTATCTCGAAACAAGGCATCAAAATCAATTACAAAAATGGGATCAAAGTCCTGAAAAATTCTGGAGGTGCCATATTTTTCATGATCACAAAAAATTTTGGAAAATATGCAGTGATGCGCGTGCTTGATCAAAACAGTAAGTATGGCATCTCGGACTCAGGCTTGCTGGTTGAAAATGACGTTTCAGAGCACCCCCAATGGTCTAGTGGTGGCTCAGCCTTGTATTTACCTTCAACAACAGAGGTGAAGGAGCCTTTCTTCATTTCAAGCACTTGTTCTTATACTATTTCCCCCTAAACTTCATTATTTCACCTCTTTGAGGAGTCGGATCGCTGAAAAATACGCTTCAACTATCCACCTGCCTACCTCAAATGGTGACATATATGTGAAATATGAGAGATGTTTTTGTATTTGACCATGTGCTCGACAAAATCCATGTATTCGTTTGGCCAGATTCCCCTCGAACTCCTCATAATCTGCCTTTGAACTTGATGACTCGGACAAGGTTTTAAAATTCTGGAAAATTACCCCCTAAAGATGACTTCGATTCTCTCAAACTAGTATGTCTAAAAAATGAGAGAGGTTATTGTAGATTGATCACTTCTGAAGAAAAATTTCTGTCGGTTTCTGAAAATTCACTCTCATTTTGCTGAAACAACTTTTAGAAGCCAATGACCCAAAACAATCATTTCCATAAAATTTACCCTGTTGCACTGGCGCTGCCTTTTCTTTAAGTATTTCAACATCACAATTTAAATATGTAAGGAGATCCCGCTCAAATAATTTGAGGTTAACCTCCCTTCGATTTCTGTCGGTGAAATAAACTTTTCCGTCCATCAAATTTTCCAAACTAAGATGATGCAAACACGTGTTTGACTTGTCCAACACATAAAATTTCTCTGAGTCTTGGAAAATTAACTTACTGACATCTTCACATTGCAAAATAGATGTTTATCATCGATCCGGATTTAGCTCTGACCTGAGCTGTCTAAGAGTGGAGCCCATACTAGATTCCACAACCTCAAAAAAATTTGTCTTGCCTGTGCCAGTTGTTGGCGTGAAATTGACCTCAGTCGTCGATGTGTTTCACTTGCATATTTGACCGTTGATTTGGTTTGCGAGTTAATGCCATTTCACGATGCTTTAATTTTAATTTTTTCGTGCATCTTTACAATGCGAAATCATTATGGCCCGTTCGATTCTTTGGGTATTGATTGATCCTTCGATCAACACTCCTTCTTTCTATGACCCCTTTGTGTACAATTGCATGATGGCGCTCAAGACATTCCTTACAAGTCCAGTAGACTGAAATAGAAGATAACCATCCACACTAGGGATCTGTAGGTCCACCATTTCACATATCTAGACATAATTCCATCCATTTTGGAGCAACACTAATGAAACACAAAATACAAAAAGCCTGTATGGTCGAGCAAATGCAAAAACAACTGAACGTGCTAATGTTGTCAACAAAAAATGCTCACATTCAAAAAAGGAGCCTCAAGAGATTCATCCCATACTTTTGTAACGCCTTTAGAATCATCTTCACTGTCTTCTTCCATGGACAATATGATATATTCTTTGTGTGCAAACCGATCCCACTCGGTTAAAGTAATATCTTCTCGTTCCTGGAGGATAATAAATGGATCTCGAGTTTCAAAAGCCATAAATTTATTAAGATTGAAAATAATATTAAAAACACTTCCTGACAACTTGCATCTCTTCAGATCTTGTAGAGTAAATAACCATTCTTTTTCGGGGGCAAACATATCCACCATTTGGCACAATATGTCCTTAAAAAGGACTGGCTCTTGGGCCATGCACTCCATGCGATGCAATTGTTCCTGCTAAAAGAGTTGCATTTCATTTGGTGTTAGTACACCATTACCATCCAAGTCCACACACTTAAACCAATACTGAAGACTCGGTTCAAATGACTTATCCTCCTTAGCCATCATAAAATAAACAAAGTCCTTATACCCCATCTTTGAAATATGCAAAAAACCATAGAGCCGTCATCATGCGAGCTCTCTCTGACAGAAAATTGGAGGTCTCTCAACTTTGAAACAAGCATTTTGGTAGCTCCCTTCATGTTTTTTTTGAATTCAACCTGGCATTCCTCTGGCAGTTTGGTAAACAAGCTTCTTTATGTATCACTTAATACTCCTAGTTGGTGACACTCGGGGTTCCACCATTATCATTAATGACCATTCAAAATATAATATCTTTTCCATATCTTCAAACTTTAAATATATCATCATCGTTCCTTTTGTAGAATAACCATATAACACACACTTTCCACCTTCTCGTTTTGACCATCATAAAGTGTGATTTTATCCCACATGCATAGGATAATAATGTAGAAATAATAGATCAATGCTATGAGCAATTATGCTAAGAATAAGCATAGGAAATAGATCTTGCTACTAAGAATTCTCACAAGCATACACAGGAAAAATAAAGAGAAGAAAATAGACTGAATCACATGAATGAAGAGATGAATATTGGTGTGTATCCTTCCATTGAATAATGATGAATAATAGTGTACATAAATAGTACATCCCTCATGGGAAAATCGAATTTTATGGAAACAACTCATAAAGCTCAAAAGGCTGACTTACCAAAATATAGCAAAACCCCCATAGGTGGATAAAGCACTTACCAAATCTATCAAGGACCTCATGAGTTGGCAAAAGCATGAGTGAGTTGTCAAGGAGATGGAAAAAACATGCTAATCCTAGAAAATGGAGAAAAACTAATGGAGAATGGGTTGGAAACAAAAGCTCCCAGTTTCCTAGTTGACTAGCTTTTATCTTATCCATAGAAAAGCAGGAAAAATAGAATAAAGCAGAATCTGATGTAAAGTCCTATATACTAATTCTGGATGGTCAAAAGGTGGTCAAGATCAACCCAGAATTGGAAATAAATCATTCCTAGGATATAGATGGCATTTATTGACTTTAAGGTGCAAGTGGATGCCAACTAATTAAGCTAGTGGGTGAATAATTAATCAAATAATGATTAATTATTTTATCCTAAGTTGTGAGTGGGTTTAATAAATTCCTACTCGCCCCAATAAGTCTGACTTTATGATGGTATGACAAAAAATATGGATGCATATGGATGCATATAGGGCCCAGCAACAAGGCTATGGTCACCCTTTAACAATTATTATGTCCAAAAAAGTGAGGAAAGAGGCAAAACCACATGGGGAAAATCCTCCCTCAAGATAGGACAAGGCACAAAATTTGAAGTAATATGTCTTCAACATATCCTTATCTTCACTTGAATCAGCTGAGTGAACTGCTTCTGGATGGAAGACTTGTTGAAGAAATCATGAACTCCATGATCATGTGCTAGAGTGTAGAACCTGCAAGAAGGAAGAGGAGAGACTCCTTGTATCTCATCATTTGATGAAGTAGGAGCATTATCTGAATGATTCTTATTGCTTTCAAACTCTGATCTGCAAACATAATATGAAATGGAAAAGAGATCTGTGCATACTCCTTTCCAAAGAGTACAAAAAATAAGGCAATTTATTTCACACCCAATTCCCTGAATAGCTGCAAAATTGTGATGTGGATCACATGTCAATATTCCAATCTGATGTAGCACCTATATAGATCTAATATGAGGCTGATAAAACTCTGATATATCAGAAACATTAGCATATGGAACAACAAAGACAAAGGATTCAGTGGCTCCATGAGGACATAGGGCTAGACTAGGAAAATTATGAACAACTGGGGAAAACTGATAGGTGTAAAAATCTGAATGATGGATGGGCTTAAGATCTGAACAATAAGTGTTTAGAACAGATCCAAACATGTTTAATATCAGTCCAAATATGACTAAGGACATGGATAACCAGCCAAAGAAATATAGGAAAGACTTCAAACCATGTAAGATAAATATCAATGCATAAGAGACCAATGAGGAATCAACTAGCGATCTTGGGATTTGTATAGTCTTTGGATTATTCAGAGGTATGGTATATGGTATGTATGGTGGTATTATATGTGTCATGACATGCATATCAGCCTGCAAACAATCTTCTAAATCAGATATACAAGCTTGTGAGGAAGAGCTGCTCAAAGGTAAGTCAATATCTAGTGAAAAATCACAATTTTTTGGGAGATGAATCTAGTAGACTGAGAGGAGGATCATCAAAGGAAGGTTCTAATATTTCTGATTATGATATATCAGAGAATAAATCTATATCAGAGATATGAGAAAAGGAGAGAACTCTGGCACTCAAAGCATAAGTTATATCACCTTGGAACTGCGCAGTATGACATTGTTCTGAGGAATCAGCAGGCTTCTCTAGTTCATCTGGAACTTCGATCTTGTGCTTCTCAAGAAGCTAATACATGATGTCCATATTCTTCTTGAAACACTTCTTCTCTGAATGAAAACCCTTGCTACAATAAGAACACTTGGATGTGCTCCCTTTCTTCTTAACTTTCTTCATTAAATCTTCATATGAATCTTCATCTTCAATTTCTAACTTTGGCTTCTTCACAATTTGCTTCTCTTTTGATTTGAATTTCTTGCTTCCTTGAACCAAGAGAGCATTATCCTTTCCCTTTGAAGAATTTAGGACACCCATATGGATCAATTTATCTTGCTCCTTTGTTAGTGAATCAAGAAAAGAATTTAAAGAAGGCATTTTCCACTTAGGAACAACAAGCCTAGTTGCATGAAAAGTAGACACAAAAACTGAGTAATCAGGACCCAATTTTGAAAGAATGGAAATGATTAATTGATCATATGCTTTCTCAATCCGACATTGCTTGAGCATTAGAACAAGTGACTTGAACTTGGTGAAGAAACCCTCAAGAGATTCAAAATTGCTTGGACTCAGTGAGAGTAACTCAATCTCCAATTGATGCACTCTTAGCTCATCTTGAACTCCAAAGAGAGATTCCAATTGAGTCCATACTTGGTTTGGAGTGGTCAAACCACCTAGATGAAAGAGTAGATCAGGAGAAATAGAGAGGCAAAGCAATCCATAGGCTTCATCCAACCTATTATGCCACTTAGCTTTCTCAATCACAGCATTGGGCTCATTCTCCAAAGCTAGTGTAACTCTGTATAATCCTCTACTGCGCAATAGAATGGAGATTTTGGCTTTCCATTTGTGGTAGTTGAAGGAATTAAGAATTATAGCTGATGAAGCATCCATATTGCTGAATTGATGTGCTCAAGAATAAAATCTCTGCAACCTACAAAACAAACTAGGAGAAAATCTTGTAAGCTAGACAAGCTCTTCTTTAGAGAGGGATAGGAGACTGGAAGCGCTCCTCAACTTTGTAGAATTTGATCAACCTTTCTGCTCTGATACCATGTAGAAATAATAGATCAATGCTATCAGAAATGATGCTAAGAAGACGCATATGAAATATATCTTGCTACTAAGAATTCTCATAAGCATACACAGGAAAAATAGAGAGAAGAAAAGAGATTGAATCACATGAATGAAGAGATGAATATTGGCGTGTATCCTTCCATTGAATAATGATGAATAATAGTGTACATAAATAGTACATCCCTCATAGGAAAATCGAATTGTATGGAAACAACTCATAAAGCTCAAAAGGCTGACTTACCAAAATATAGCAAAACCCCCATAGGTGGATAAAGCACTTACCAAATCTATCAAGGACCTCACGAGTTGGCAAAAGCATGACTGAGTTGTCAAGGAGATGGAAAAAACATGCTAATCCTAGAAAATGGAGAAAAAATAATGGAGGATGGGTTGGAAACAAAACCTCCCAGTTTCCAAATAATGGAGGATGGGTTGGAAACAAAACCTCCCAGTTTCCTAGTTGACTAGCTTTTATCTTATCCATAGAAAAGCAGGAAAAACATAAAAAGTAGAATAAAGCAGAATCTACTATAAAGTCCTGTATACTAATTCTGGATGGTCAAAAGGTGGTCAAGATCAACCCAGAATAGGAAATACATCACTCCTAGGATATAGATGGCATGTATTGACTTTAAGGTGCAAGTGGATGCCAACTAATTAAGCTAGTGGGTGAATAATTAATCAAATAATGATTAATTATTTTATCCTAAGTTGTGAGTGGGTTTAATATATTCCTACACATAAATACTAGAATGGTTTATATTTGCCGATTGTTTCAATATGTATTAAGGAACAAAGAAAGGATAATACTCCTTGTGATCTAGGCGCTTGGTTGCTTGGTCTCTGATTGGTGTGTTGAATGAGTGGGCCTATGCGACCATATTTTTATAAAAACTTCCTTTGCCAAGTTAATGAAAATAATAAACTTTGCTAAAAAATAAAAATTCGGCTATAAAGCCGAATTCAGATATAAAACCAATGTTCATATTTTATTTAAAATGAATAAAATCCTTTTAATTCATTAGGATTCCTTTCTTTTTGCCCAAATGACCAATGAAATCCTTTTCTCTTGCAAACCTGCCAAATCGAGAAGACCAACTCCTGCAAGAATAAAATTTGACACAGGTGCTAACACCATGGGCCCGCAAATCTATATGTATAAAATACAGAGAAAGTGGTAGTCATGTTGTTTTTAGATGATTTGTCCCCAAGGTATTTATTAGAACTTACCAGTATCATTATTCTTATTGAAATTATGTTTTACTATATTTGATTATCTTTTTTTTTCCATGGAAAAGTGATCACAATCCAAAATTATATTAAATTTGAACCAGATTGTTCATACTCCAGTTACAAATCATTAGTTACAAATCATTAGTACTATCAGTCTATATATATAGATCTTCTACAAACATATATTGTTCATGTATTTATTTTAACAAGGAAGTTGGAATAAATAAATAAAGTTAGAATATTTGATTATCTTATAATTCTAAGTTTGATTTTTAATTTATTTGGATGATCTTGATCGCATAAAGGTTTTAATTCTAATAAATATTAACAAATTTATTAATTTATAAGGGCACCCAAATAGTTAATAACTCCTCACTTTTCAAGGATTCAAGACTAGGGCAGGGAGAACCCCCAGACCATTAAATGGGGTGACATACTTTTCCCAACGAGGTTAGAGAAAGGGATACACCTAGGGTGGATTTGTTTGTGAGTGATTACCTTCAAACACAAATTTCGACACCCGATTTTTTTTAAAGCAAAGTGTTAAAATGCTCAATCGAGCAATGTTTAACCACACTTAAACCCTCAAACGAGGTATTTTAAAAATGTGTGAACAAACTTGAATGAGGGATTTAAAATCTTGATCAAGCTAGTAGCTTGATCAAGGACTTATAACATAGACTTTTAGCCCCCATTTCTACAAATTTAATTTTACTTGTATTTTTGCCAGGCCTAAACCCTATCCTCAAATGCAACTTAGGTGACAAACTTCATACCGATGGATTCATTAATGAATCATCTATCCATTGGCATATACTTGATGGGTTTTTGAGTTGATATGATATTTTTTTCAAAGCTTACACTTAAAAATTATGTCCACAACTTCAAATCAACGGAAAGAAAAATCAACAACATAAATTTATGCAACCAATTTTTTTTTAAAAATGGTACGCCCCACATCAAGGCGTTGTCTTCAAAAGGGTATTTTTTGTTTTTCAATTTTTGTAACAAACAAAAACAAAGTTTACATCCATGCACATGTGTACAAAATGTAATTAAAATTTTTAATGGCTAGCTTTGAAAATTAATAAAAATATATAATTTTCCAAAATAAATTAAAAACAAATATGTGCGCTCGGTGCATTTTGTGTAGATTATGTTCATATACTTTCTTTTTCCAGAAATTATGCATTTATCACTAAATTAGTTTACGTGCACACACACCACTTTTTAACTTTTCTTGAAATTTACGAGAACAAGCATATCATTAAATGCAATTTTGACATATTAAATAATATTATTATAGATGTGGAAATGAAATGACAACATAATTCACTACAATTTGTTTTTTCATTGCATGTCAAAATTCACAAAGCATATATGAGTTTTGAGATCTTCAATTTAATAAATGAGTAAGAAATCAAATTTTTATTGTCACTTTTGGCCAAAAATGGTTACCTGTCTTTATATAAACAATGAGAAAAACTACTATTCCATTGTCAAAATATGATATTTACACAAAGAATTGTCTTTTAAGTTAAAATGTGGACAAACTCAATATTTTTTGCTTTCTTTTTTTTTCACAAATCTTTTTGCTTTCTTTTTATTATTATTATTATAAATTTGGTGAGGTAAAATTCCACCTTGATCTACTTCTTTTTTTCAAAATTATGATAATCTGGATGGTGTTAAATGAACTAAACCTCTAAAAAAAAGTTTCATTGTCAAAATTCTCATCAACAAAGTGGAATTATGAGTCCAGACAAAACTCTTATTAAATTTGAAAATAATTTAAATACAACAAATATTGAGTTTATCGAGTATTTAACTTATTTTTTTATTTCTATAAAAAAAAAATGTTACATTTGACCATACCTCTGTTTTTATTATTTTTATATATATTATAATTTTTATTTAATAAGTAATTAAACTATCATTAAAATATTCCAAATATTCCACTTCTTCTTGTTTCAGTTCCTTACTATCTTTGTAATAAATTCTTTTATTGGAAAATGTGTTCACTTACTTGCTTTAGTCAAAAGTCTATAAAAGAGGTTATTGGGACTTGAGAAAGAAGATAAACCAAAGATAAACCAAAAGCTAAGGAGTTTAATTTGACTTTAAAAAGATAAACTAAGTACATCAAAATCTTTATTTGAGAAGGAGATGGAGAAAGATGAGGAAAGAGGAGATACAAAGATATAAGACTAAGCTTAAGAAATTTTATAAGGAAAATTTGGAAAAAATAGTTTTGTTTACTCTTTAAGGTTGAGAAAAAGTGAATAATACATCATAATAAATCTATACTCTCTCAATAAAACTTGATTTATAAGTTGTAAAAAAAATATTCATATCAAATGTTCTCTTGGAAATCGACAAAATATGTGTTTTTTTCTTTTCTTTTTTTAACATGGAAAATATAGATTCTTATTATTTATGAAGAAAAAACAATCTCGGTTACATAACATGTTACATAGCGAGATTTGAATCTGAGTGTGGAGTATACCAACATCCCCCCAACCACCCAATCTACACTCAATTGACATTTTTTTAACTGACAGTTCACCTTTATCAAGGGATACATCCATCGGGATGAATACCAACACTTGCTATTCTTGAGAATTAAGGTATGGTTAGAATTACATAATTGATCCAATCGTTACATAGTCAAAATCGGCTCCCAAGGAGCAAGTGTCACAAAACGAGATTTTAACTTGGGTGGGGAGGATAACAAACATTCCTCCCAACCACTAGATCTACAAATGTGTGTCTTTTCCTATTTATGTGAATAGCAATTATAAAACAAATAAATATACAAATATGCAATAATTTTATCATAAAATTAAGCTCAAATTTATTAATTAATATTAGAATGGATTTTAAAATTAAAATTTAATATTTTTTTTATTGTTTAAAAGATTTAAAATTAAATGGAATTTATATTAGTTTTTAAATTTTTTTTCTTTCAAATAGTATATTATGAGGAAATTCTCTAAAACACTTCTTTTTATTTAAAAGATAGTATCTAACATAAACCCTAGATTTTTTAGGATACAAAATGAGATCAATACATAAATCATATATAACTCATCAACCATTACCTCACTAAAATTAAACATATTACAAAATAAAATTCAATCATTACCTCACTAAAATTAAACATATTACAAAATAAAATTCAAACCCAAACATATTGCAAAATAAACTTCAAACCCAAGTGAGACTAACAACTTTTCCACTCCATTAACTTATTTTTCTAAAATATCAATATCCTTTTCTATTATAGTTTATTAACATTACCATCTTATCATCACACATAACCTATCTCAAAAACCAAACCTAGCCTCGCTTTTTTTAATGGAAAAATCTAATAAAATGGCTATAAGTAACCGTAAAGGTTGTTTAGGATCAATGCTATGATGTACTTTGAGATAAAGGTGATACAAATTTCCAGAAAATTAAATATTAAAAAGTATGAGGAGCATCTTTAGGGGAGCATACCTTTTATTTTTCAAATCCAATTTATCTAATCAATGCATGCGCATGTATACAAGATTCTAGAGCAATTCCTTAAAAGTGGTAGACACATTTTTTGAGACATAATTATTATATATTATAAGATCTAATTTATAGGAAAGAATATGATAATTTTATTCAATCACAGATATTACACATACATCATATGAGCACGAATTAACACTTACGTATTATACGTGAGCTGGATTTAAAATATACACGCCATGACAAATTATACGGGCCTTCTCATTGAACTTATATTACTCATAATTCTAATAATAGAGAGACATGCTTATTATATGTAGGGTACCTATTATAGTTGCGTATTGTTTTCACATGAGGTCAACTCATACTTAATTCGAAGAAAATGGCAACTATGGGAATCTCATGCATAATCAAACTATTTTTTCCTTTAAAAATCATTTGAGGGTTAAGTTGGTGTTTATATATATATATATATATATATATATATATATATATATATATATNAGATGTTTTTGTAGAGCTCTTATGTAATGATTGAGTGGATTATGTAATCTAGCCATACAAGAATTAAGATGTAAAAAGAGATAGATGAGAGTTGAGAATGGGGAGGTGTTTGTTATGTTATAGTCTAAATGTTTTATAAATTTGTATTTTATTAGTCGCTTAAATTAATGTGAAATAAAATTGGTTAGTTTAATTTGAAATAAAGCAAGAATCATTTTAGATTAATAGAATTACAAATATTACTAAATCTCCATCTCGATCCACTAGTGCATCGTGAAAATCTCTTTTTTCTTTTCCTGTTGTGTGAAGAAAGTGACAGACTCGTATACGCTACATCAACGCTACACCAACTTTTATATAAGCTACGCTAACGTTACGCCAACTAGCCAAAACGAGACTGATATAGCTTAGTTCAACTCCACAGCAGGTATTTCTTTTAAGGATCAGAAACCAGAAAGCATGCCTATGACCCACCAATACCCTTTAGATGGATATACCACCAGGAAAAGCATTTTCGGGTGAGCTTATCTCAATTATGTTCGGTAATTTCATAAGGTGGCTTACTCCAACCAACACTATACCTGTTCTTAAGTTGGTGACCAGTTTAAGTGAATAGAGGTGTTGTACGCAAAGGTGTGCTGCCGCTTAAACGCTAGCCCTTTGTTGCTGGTGTGTGGGTGATCGCGATGATATTAAGGTTGTCTACCATAAGTACATCCATCCTCTGTGATGCGTGGGTGTCGTGAAGCAGTGTTTTAAACCATGAAAAAAAAATCGACTTGCACATAGTTTACAATAAATGCATACGGTGGCTTTTCAATACTTCTATAACCAAATATTCAGAAATTTAGCTAGAATTTAAATGGATGTAAGCAGAAAATGTAGATAAACTTACAGGTTCCCAATGAAATTGTCAATGACACAAACTGTCATTTCCTAAGATAAATTAACGTAAATTATCCCCTTTCGATCAACACACAGTAGGCGATTTCGACAACAAATGTTCCTTCCTTCAAAAATCTAGAACAAAAGAGGTTTTATTTCATCCGGTGAATCTCTTTTCTGTAACTAACCTCAACGTCTACCTATTAACCTTTGCTAAGTCTGATAAATTTGCTAAATTTGTCAACCCTTACTCTCTTTGCTAACCCCACAAAGCCTTCTTTAAATACAATCTTTATTTGGTTGCTCAGATCCACTAATTCTAGATCGAGTCATTTAGTAAATCTAGATCCTATGATTTCTGCTAAAAAAACCTATTAAGCCTACCAGCTGTTACATTGTTAGGATTCGAGATCCTTAACAAATTTATTCAATCTTATCTAAATACAATAAAGTAAATTTAAGAGAACCCACTCTCTTTAGTAAAATTGACTTTGACTTTCAAAAAGCCATGTAACTTCTAGAACACAAGCCTATGCTCCCGCATTAGACTCCTCAAGTCAGAAAAATTCATGAACTCATGTTCATGAGTTCTTCTATAGTACTGCCACTTTTATGTATGAGTGTAGCAGTTACCCAAGTAGCATCTTCCAGTGGATGATCCTTCCACTTAATCAGGTATTCATAGTACTCTTGTCCTCTAGTCTTCTTCAACACTCTGGTGTCCAAACTTTCTTAGTAGGAATCTGTCTTTGTCATTCAACTGTTTGTCCAATATCTCTGTCTAGACCATTTGTTGATGAAGTTTCTTCTTTAGTCTCTTTGTAAGGATACAAATCTGCAACATTAAAGATAGGTGATATTCCTATATCATTTGGAAGTTCAATTTCATAAGCATTTGCTGAAAATTTCCTCAAGATTCTACAAGGCCCATTTTTATTAAACTTCAATTTATTATAAGTGCCTCTAGGAAATCTTTCCTTTCTTAGATATGCTAATATTAAGTCACCTTCTACAAAATTCACTTCCCTTATCTTCAGATATGCCCTTTGCTTATACTTGAGATTGTTCTCCTGCAACTATTCTTTAATTTGCTCATGCAATGTTTGTATGTCTAAAGAAAAATCCTCTGCATTAGCACTTCTTTTCTCTATCATTCCCAAATATCTGAGCTCAAACACTCCTCTTGGATTTGTTCCATAAACAATTTTAAAAGGACTCAAACCGATACTTCTATTAGGTGAATCATTATATGCAAACTCAACCTGTGGTAAAGCTAAATCCCACTGATTATGATGTTCACTAACCAAAATTCTCAAAATATTACCCAAGCTTATGTTTGTAACTTCAGTTTGTCCATCAGTATGTGGATGGTATGCTGAACTAAAGTTAAGATTTGTCCCCAATTTCTTCCATAAAGTCCTCCAAATATGTCCAATAAACTTAGTGTCTCTGTTTGAAACTATACTCATAGGAAGACCATGAAGTCTTACCACTTCTTTGAAAAACAGAGTTGCAATATGAGTTACATCACTAGTCTTAGAACAAGGAATAAAATGTGCCATCTTTGAAAATATATCCATTACAACAAATATGGAATCATTACCTCTCCATGTTCTTGGCAATCCCAGAACAAAATCCATACTTATAGCATCCCAAGGTCTCTTTGGAATAGGTAATGGCTGATACAATCCTGCATTTTGTTGTCTCCATTTTGCATGCTGGTAGATTTTACACTTCCCAAAAAACTTCTATACATCTTCTCTCATTCTTGGCCAATGATAAAAATTATTCATCTGAGCATAAGTCTTATCATTTCCAAATGACCAGCAAGTCCTCCACTATGCTTCTCCTTCAAAAAATTCTCTCTCATTGAACATTTAGGAATGCACAATTGTAACACCTCGGTTTTGACCCCGTTTGCATTAAAATGTATATGGTGTATATATTGTAATTAATCATGGTGTGGAGCTCAAGGCAAAATCCCCACCATCGATTTAGCATGTTATGTTCGGCAATTAGATCGGTGCCGATGGTATTTTGTGCTAGCCAGGCATGCTATAATTTTGAATCATCATGTACATATGAAGTTTAATTAAAAACCCACAACCAACTATGTCAATGCAACAAATAATGAGATGGGGGCATGATTTCCTAAGGATAAGGGGGGGGGGGATGTTTAACCTTAAGCCATCAGGGGAAATTCAAGTGTCAAGAAGAGAACCCATCAACTGCCAACCACCTTTCTTGTCTTATTCACCAGCCATTTAAATTCTCCAAGAGTTAGTTGGGCAGTTATTTCCTTGGAGCTTGTAAGGCATGGGCAACCGTCAAATTTGGTAGGGCCATCAGCCTTGACCACACGCATGCCAAAGGGGAGATTTCATTCATTTTACCCTCATGTGGAGTAAGACAGCTGTATTCTACACACACGCAAGAATCAACGATTTCCTCATGCACTCACGCGCAGGTATTTTCTCATTCACATAGGCGGCTGATTTCTTCGCGTTGGAGTTTCATTTTCTGCAGTCGTCCATCCTCTATCTTCCCACTACCGTTTTTGCAGTTTGCTTCCATATTTCCCACTACTGGAAGTCGTTCTGTTGGCAATGACTAGTAGATTGGAGAAGAGACCCTGATTTTTGAGTGGTTGCTGAGCCGTTTACACCCACGTGAAGCTATTGATCAGTCAATGAAATCAATTTTGGTCCAGGGTTTTTTTTTCCTCAGTCGACACTTTTGATTTTGGATCCCATGATGTTTTCCTTCAAGCCCAGAACCTTGCAATTTCTGTGTATGCCTCTACTGTTTGGTTTGAACCGGTTTGGGAGGGGAAATGGGGTTTGAATAGCTTGATAAACCTAGTGTGAGAAGGAACCTCATAGACAGATCTAGGGGGCATGTTTTCTTCTTTGCACACCCTGAATAGCACTGGAAGGGAAGACATAGCCTGAGGGACTGTGTAGCAGAGAAGGGGATGATTCCTTGTGTTGTGTGTGTAGATGTTTTAGAAACTAGGCTAGATCTGGTGCAAGTGTCCATAGCTCTGTGGTTGAGCTCACTACCTTAGCAGTCAGCCTTTCCAACTCCTTTGCAACCTGATAAACCCAACTGTGTTGGCCTGGCTTTGTTTTGTTGTATCCTTGGCTATGTGTGAGCCTGCTAGTGTTCCTTATTCTGTGTGGGAATAATTCCTAGCACAGGGATGGCAGTGCCGCTAAGAGATTGATGAGCACACTGGCCTATGGTTGGGTGGAATGTTGCAGTAATATAGCTGGTTGCGGGACGATCTTCTTTCAAGATAAGTCTCTGTTGTGCGAATCTCTACATTTATATTTGCTAATGAATCACGATGAACATGTTAAATGTTTGAATGGAATGTATTTTGCTTCCACTATATGTTAATTATTTATGCATCTGTGCATGTTGTTAGTTCAATGCATTTCATATAATGTTCATGGGGCTAGTTTGCCTGGTTATGATAGCAGTAAAGTCATGTCCTCTCTCTGGTAGAGGGGTGGGGACGTGATGACAATTTACTTCCTTTGAACAATAATCCTTCCTGCAACATGAAATCCATCCTTGGAATTCTATCTCTGAATGTCACGTCCCCTCCCCTCATCCTTCCGATGGAGAGGACGCAACTATGCTGCTGCTCTGTCAAACGGGAAATCTAGCCCCATGAACATAACATAAAATGCATTGAAGTAAAATACATACACAGATGCATTATACATGAAATATACAACAGAAGCAAAACACATTCATTCAAGCATTCAACATGCTCATATTAATTCATAAACAAATACAGTTGCGGAAATTAAAAACACAAAGAATACTTATCTTGAGAAGAAGCTTCCTTGTAACTAGCTATGTTGTTGCAATGTTCCACCCATCCATAGGCCAGTGTGCTCCTCAATCTCTTAGCACCACTGCCACCCCTGAGCTGGGCATGATTTCGACAAGGAACTAGGGAACAACATGCTTACACACAACAAGACCATACACACATAGTCAAGCCAACACACAGTTTGGTTTCACAGACTGTCTAGCCCAACCAATAAACAATTGGGTTTCACAGGCTACTAAGGCAATAAGCAAATAACATAGGGGTTCCTTGGACTTACTTATCCAAGACAAAATTTACATCAAACACATAGTCAACCAATTAACATATGGGTTCCTTGGACTTGCTCGGCCAAGCCAACCTTCTAATCAAAACAAAGTCAACCATCTAATAGATGGGTTCCTTGGACTTACTCATACAAGCCAACCTTCTAATCAAAACACAGTCAACCATTTAACATATGGGTTTTCTCGGATTGCTAAGGAAACATCCAATAACATGGGGTCTTTGGACTTACTCATCCAAGTCAACAATCACATCCAAACACAATCAACCCTTTAACATATGGGTTCCTTGGACTACTCAGCCAAGTCAACACAAGGATGCACTTCACCGTAGAATACAATTGCTGGGTATGGACAAAAACATCCTTGGAAGCCAAAATGAAAATGGAAACAAGCGGAAAACAACCCTCTGATAGCAAATTCGATTTCAGAGATGTGTATGGCTTCACATGGGCAAAAACGACCTCTTCAAACCCCCAATTCATGGATCTGAATTCAGAAAATACCTATGGACATTTCTAGGGGCAAGAACGACTGCCATAAACCCCAAAATTGTGGTTCTCTTCTGCCCCTTTTGCTCAGCAATACAAAAACAGATTCTGGGCATTGAGAAGTGAAGAAAATGGCAGAAATCATGAGGGGAAAATGCCCAGCAAGCTCAACTGCATGAGGAAAGGAGAAACATCCTCCTAAAACCCCCAAAATCGTGGATCTCTTCTGTCATTCAATGGGCAACCTGAAAATGGGCTCCCAACCATTGAAGAATGAAGAAGATGCATGAAATCGTGAAGGAGAGAGCTCAACCACCTTCAGCTGTGTGAGAGAGCCCAAACGTGAATGAGAGAATGAGTGAGGAATGAATTTCTGGGCTCTTACTTGCCCAATAAGACAAAACACGTTTTTCCAAAATGGGCAGTCTTCCCAATTCGAATTTGACCTCCATACCTTTCCCATCTCAAGGAAATAATTTCCTCAACCAATTTCTGGAAGAAATAAATGATTGGGACAAAAAGACAAAATGGGTAGTTGACAGTTTTATGGGTTCTCCCTTTGATATTTGGCTTTACCCTAGTGGCTCAAGGGTTTGAATGTTTCCCCCTCCCTATTCCTTGTGAAAGCATGCCCCCATCTCTTTCACGTTGCAGCGCATAGCTAGTTGTGGTATTTTTATTTATTTGCATTTTTACATGATGTCTCAAAACGTATTGTGCCATCGACTAACATGATAACTATCAGCATTGATTTTAATTACCGAAACCTAAAACACTAAATCCATGGCGGGGCCTTTGCGTTGATCTCCACACCATGATTTAATAATGTTATTTACATCATTTATTATTTAATGCATTCCAATACCATGGGGTCAAAACCGGGGCACACATTCCCCTCCCCCTTGGGGTCAAAATCGGGGTGTTACATTCCCCTCCCCCTTCAACAACACTGTCCTCAGTGCTCATCAAAACTGAACAAAATGATACAATGGCACTACCTCAGTGCTCTGTCAAATTGAACAAAAATGGATGCACTAATCGCATGGCATCCTTCGGCTCCCATGTAGCCGTATCAGGACCGTGGTGCTTCCTCTGCGCCTTTACATCTAATGGCATGATCTGGAACTCCTTCAAGTCCTTGATTGCATGCATCAGTACACACCACATAATCTTTTTTTATGTTTTGGAGAATCCTTTTCCTAAGCTTAGAACATTTCCAATGTCTTTGGAAACCAACAATACCTATGCTCAAGCCCCAAGCAATGAGTCAATTCACATGTGAGTATTCACATGATTTTCCAAAATCATAGATGAATCACATGCACATGTATATCGACATAAGATCAACAAGAAGTTTCCAATTGAACCAAATACTTATTTGCATAAGTATCTTCTTTTGGTTCCATAGGTGTCCGACTGGGATTTATACAACCATGGCACTCACAACCCTAACCCACCCCACACCTGGGTGTGCATTAAAAGGTGTCCTAGTTTTTGCAAGTCTCAAATCACCTGAAATACCTCTCAACCGAGGTCTGACAACTCCGTTCTTGAGCCCAACACCTCCTCTAGGTGCACACCAAGCTAAGGCGCTTCCTTTTCGGACACCACAATGAATTAACTCACATGTCAGATTCATTCCTATATGATGCAATCTATAACAAGATTTTAAAAATCATGGATGCATCATATGCTCATCTGTATTTACAGAAAATCAACAACAACAAAATATTGATAAGTAAACCAAATACTTATCTGTATAGCATCTCTCAACTGAGATCTGGTCAGCCCCACTTTAGAGCCTAACACCTCATTGGGTTCTCAATGCCATCTCTGACTTAATGGCATAGCACCTCTTCCAGTGCTTACCAAGCTCAGGCACTTCCTTTCCAGGCACCATAAACAGATTAATTCACATGTCAGATTCATTTTCGTAGGATTCATTTCTTAACAAGATTTTCAAAATCTTAGCTGAATCATTGTGCACACGTGTAATTACAGAAAATCAATCAGGATTTTCCAAGTAATCCAATACTTATCTATGTAGCATCTCTCAACCGAGATCTGGTCAGCCCCGCTTCAGAGCCTAACACCTCCTTGGGTTCTTAATGACAGCTCTGGCTTAAGGTCCTAGCACCTCCTCCAAGTTCTTACCAATGCTCAGGCGCTTCGTTTCCGGACACCATAATACCTAGGGGTTATTCTCTTCACAGAGCCCCCACTCTCATGACAGTGCCCTTACGGCATGAATGTGTGTGGAAAGAAGTTTGAACTAGATGTCTTACACCCTGGGCGTCCCCAGTGATGCATACCGATGCTTAGCTAGTAGGGGGGAGAAGCTATGTACCCAAGTACATCCTTCCAGAAGAGCCATGTACCCCAAGTACATATTTTCATCATCTCACCTACGTTACATACATGCATGTAGTTCACATTAGATTTCATCATAAAATTTCAATCATAGGTTTTCAAACCTATTCCAAACATGTCCCTCCGAGAAGCTATATACCCCAGGTACATCCTTCCAAGGAGGTATGTACCCCAAGTACATATTTTCATCATCTCACTTGCGTTACATAAAAGCATGCAATTCATATGAGATGTCATCATAAAAAATTTCAATCATAGATTTTCAAACCTATTCCAAACACATCTCTCCGAGAATCTATGTACCCAAGTACATCCTTTCGAGGAGCCATGTACCCCAAGTACATCCTTCCGAGGAGTTATGTATCCCAAACACATCCTTCCAAGAAGCTATGTACTCTAAGTCCGTACTTTCATCATCTCACCTGTGTTACATACAAATATGCAGTTCACATGAGATGTCATCATAAAATTTTAATCATAGATTTTCAAATCTATTTCATGCATACACGATTTCCCAAATATCAAACGATCAATAACATTGATAGTCAAATAAAAATCTGAATTCACAATTCTGCTTCCTGTAGAAAATTAGATTTTTGCAACCATGAGGCCATCCTCATATTGTTTGGCTTTTGCAAGTGGGAGCACTTATCCCCTACTTTCACATGTTGCCCAAAACCTGGACATCCACATACATCATATCATCTTGACACCATTTTAGATCATCCAAACAGTTAATAATATTCAATTTAGAAAGTAACAACAAAATTTAAAATTTGAAATTTAAAATCTATTCTGTTTAGAAGTTAGATTTCAGTCATGAGATCCTTCTCATAGCACATGGAAGTTTCCTGCCTTGGTTTCACTAGGTATAACCATACTTCCCTGTTCAGGTCATTCCAGTTGCAGTATCTAGGAAATCCTGTAATGATTGTACACACCCACGAGGGTCATCTCCTCATGGAACTACAAGTTCACATGCATGTCTCCTCAGCCTATACATAGGCTCCATTTTACCTACAGAATATCCTTCAGTGAAATTCTTGCAATACACTACAAGTCCCACAAAAGATCTTACATTTGTCCTCTTTCTTGGAGCAGGCCAAATCATAATGGCCTCAATCTTTTCAGGGTCTACAGATATTCCCTCATCTGTGATGCTGTGACCCAAATAATGAATTATAATTCTATCTTTATAGAAGTCACATTTGCTCAACCTTGCATACAACTTATGCTTCCTGAGCAATTTCAAAGTCATCCTCAAATGTTCCACATGTTCTTCCTCATTCTTAGAATAAATACGAATGCCATCAAGGAGAACAAGAAATAACCTCTCCAGAAACTTACTGAAAACATTATTCATGAGGCACATGATTGTAGCCGATGCATTTGTGAAACCAAATTGTACCACTACAAACTCATAAGGTCCATACCTTGTTCTGAAGGCTGTCTTATGAATATCTTCATCCTTCATTCTTACCTGATGGCAACCAGACCCCTAGTCAATCTTGGAAAATACCTTTGCTACTCTCATTTGATTAAAGAAGTCATCAATCCTAGGCAAGGGATACTTGTTCTTCACAGTGACTTTGTTCAATTGTATGTAATCAATACATAACTTAAGTGTACCATCTTTCTCTTTCTCAAAAAGAACTGGTGCTCCCCATGGGGACACACTTGTCCTGATATACTTCTTTTGCCACAACTCTTGTAGCTGCATCTTCAGCTCTAGCATTTCTGGTGTACTCACCCTGTAGGGTGTATTGGACACAGGTGCTTCACCTGGCACAAGTTCGATTGTAAATCGATGTCCCTCTTTGGAGGAACCCTAGAATTTTATCAGGAAAAACATTCCTGAATTCCTGCAACACATGACAACCCTCCAAACTAGGAGTATCATTATTTGCTGCCTCCAAAAAATGAGTTGCATACACTCTGCAGCATTTCCCACATAACTTCTTCAGCTGTATTGCTGAAGACTTGCTTCTAGAGATCACTTTTGGAATGCCCTTCACAACCTTTAGGTTGCCTTCTTCATCCAAGCACTAAAAAGTCTTTTTGTAACAATCAAGCTTTGCTCTATGTGCTTCCAACCAATATATTCAAATGAGTATATCATAGGACCCAAGTGGTAGCACATTCAGATCTACACAAGTGATTAACCCATCCATGACCGATGGACATTTCCTTACCACCTCATTGACCTTCTTCTTGGTTTTAATGGCTAGTTGGACTAACCATGATCTTCTATGCTTTGAATTCTTCAAAGTGCACATCTCAACAAGTCCAGGGGTGACATAGCTATGAGCGGATCTCGAGTCAA
This sequence comes from Pseudotsuga menziesii, assembly GCA_001517045.1. Taxonomy (NCBI): domain Eukaryota; kingdom Viridiplantae; phylum Streptophyta; class Pinopsida; order Pinales; family Pinaceae; genus Pseudotsuga; species Pseudotsuga menziesii. The sequence continues at coordinate 392,206 of LPNX010494462.1, forward strand.
TCAAAATAGAAATAGTTTGCTCAACAATCTCACCCTCAACTTCCACCACAGTTGATTGATGATCTTCTGGGTGGTCTTCTAACACTGCACACATTTTAGGAATGGTCCTAGCTTCCTGACCCACAGTTTCAGCCTCTTGGGTGTTTTGGACTTGACTTTCATTCCCACTCTGATGTGGACAGTACTTAATCAGATGGTCTCCTCCACATCCCCAACACTTGAGTGGTTTCTTTGACCTTTCCCTCATCACTCTGGCTGGCTTAATCACAGCTTGTGATGGCTACCTTTGCTGCTTCAGGAGGTGAGAAGGTTTAAAATATTTCTTCCTTGGGTTAAGCTTCTCATTCTTCTTATGGGAATTTCTCCTACTCCCTTCTATCTATGTTAATTGATGCGCAGAGTTTATCTTCCATTTTTCATCTTTCCGGCACCTGTAATTCCCACTGAAAAACTGCTGAAATTCTCTGTTTTGGCGAACTCGGTTTTTCCACCCGATCGATGAAACTTAGGTTTTCCTTCTGACGTGTTAGTAAAACTCATTGAGTTTTCCCAACACGTATCGGCAAAACTCACCCTTTTCATCCGATCAGTAAAACTTCGATTTGGCTCCCGACGTGTCGAAAAAAATACGATTTTGCTCTTGACACATCGACAAAACTCGTCCTTTTCTTTCAATCGGAAAAACTCGCCAAAATTTCTGACGCGTCGACAAAAATTATTGAGTTCACTTGACACGTATCGACAAAACTCATTTTTTCTTGCCGAGAAGGGAAATTTCGACACTTAGAAAAATTTTGAAAAAAATTCTCCTTTCTTTCTTTATCGTCAAAAATCAACTTTTTTCACCCGAGACGCATCGACGAAACTCAACATTTTCACCTGAAACGTATCGAAAAAACTCACTTGTTTCGCCCGTCACACATCGATGAAAATGCGCCTTTTTCGCTCGACACGCATTAGCGAAACTTACTAAGTTCATGCGACATGCATCAAGAAAACTCCCCAAGTTTTTCCAACATGCCCATACTTAGAAAAATTTTAGGAAATTTTTCTGTCTTTCTTCCTCGGAAAACTTACCAGTTTCTTTTGACAGGCGATCTCGACAACCCTTGTCGAGATGTATTTGTGAAACTTGTCAAGTTCTCCCGACACGCATCGACAAAATTCAACCAACTCAGCCGACGTGTATTGACGAAACTCGAAAAACTCAGCCGACACTGCAACTTTGAACACTTAGAAAAAAAATTCCAAATTTTTTTCTTTCTTTTTCTTCGGCTCATCTTAGCCTTTCATGCTAACACAGCCGCTGCAAGCTTCGTCAGCTCAACTCGGGCAGTTCAGCTGACATGGAAAATATTCCAACACTTAAAAAATTCTTGGAAATTTTTCTTCAACATCGGCTCAACCTAACCTTTCTCAGCGACGCCATCGGCGCAACTCAGCCAGTTCAGCCGACATGTATTGGCGGAACTCGGAAAACTGAGCCGACATGTATTGGCGGAACTCGGAAAACTGAGCCGACATAGAAAATTTCCAACACTTTGAGAAATTTTTGGAAATTTCTTTGTCTGCTACTTTTCTTGCTGACCATAGAGGGAAACTATTCCTTTGTCAATTGTTCATCTTGGCGCATTGAGGCCCAATGCTACAACCAGTGCTCTGATATGACATTGTCACGTCCCCTCCCCTTATCCTGCCGATGGAGAGGACGCGACTACGCCACTGCTCTGTCAAATGGGCAATCTAGCTCCATGAACATAACATAAAATGCAATGAAGTAAAATACATACACAGATGCATTATACATGAAATATACAACAGAAACAAAACACACTCATTCAAGCATTCAACATGTTCATATTAATTCATAAACAAATATAGTGGCGGAAATTAAATACACAATGAATACTTATGTTGAGAAGAAGCTTGCCTGCAACTAGCTATGTCGCTGCAACGTTCCACCCATCCATAGGCCAGTGTGATCCTCAATCTCTCAGCACCATTTCCACCCCCGAGCTGGGCATAATTTCCACAAGGAACTAGGGAACAAGAGGCTTACACACAGCAATACCATATACACATAGTCAAGCCAACACACAGTTGGGTTTCACAGGCTATCCAGGCCAACCAATAAACAATTGGGTTTCACAAGATATTAAGGCAACAAGCCAATAACATAGGGGTTCCTTGGACTCACTCAGCCAATCCAAACTTTACATCAAACACACAGTCAACCAATTAACATATGGGTTCCTTAGACTTACTCAACCAAGCAAACCTTCTAATCAAAACATAGTCAACCATCTAACAGATGGGTTCCTTGTAATTACTCAGCCAAGCCAACCTTCTAATCAAAAAACAGTCAACCATCTAAAATATGGGTTCCTTGGACTTAGTCAACCAAGCCAACCTTCTAATCAAAACATAGTCAACCATCTAACAGATGGGTTTTCTCAGACTGCAAAGGAAACAACCAATAACATGGGGTCCTTGGACTTACTCAGCCAATCCAACAATCACATCCAAACACAGTCAACCCTCTAACAGATGGGTTCCTTGGACTTACTCAGCCAAGTCAACACAAGGATGCACTTCACCGTAGAATACAATTGTTGGGTATGGACAAAAATGTCCTGGGAATCCGAAATGAAAATGGAAATAATGGGAAAACAACCCTCTGATAGAAAATTCGATTTTAGAGACGTCTATGGCTTCACGTGGGAAAAAACGACCTCTTTAAACCCCCAATTCGTGGATCTGAATTTAGAAAACTCCTATGGACATTTGTAGGGGTAAGAACGACTACCATAAACCCCAAAATCATGGTTCTCTTCTGCCCCTTTTGCTCAGCAATACAAAAACAGATTTTGGGCATGGAGAAGTGAAGAAAATGACAGAAATCATGAGGGGAAAATTCCCAGCAATCTCAGTTGCGTGAGGAAAGGAGAATCATCCTCCTAAAGCCCCCAAAATCATGGATCTCTTCTCTCATTCACTACGCAACCCGAAAATGGGTTCCCAGCCATTGAAGAATGAAGAAGATGCAGGAAATCGTGAAGGAGAGAGCTCAACCACCTTCAACTGCGTGTGAGAGCCCAAACGTGAACGAGAGAATGAGTGAGGAATGAATTTATGGGCTCTTACTTGCCCAATAAGCCAAAACACGTTTTTCCAAAATGGGTGGTCTTCCCAATTCGAATTTGACCTCCATACCTTTCCCATCTCAAGGAAATAATTTCCTCAACCAATTTCTGGCAGAAATAAATGATTGGCACAAAAAGACAAAATGGGTAGTTGATAGTTTTATGGGTTCTCCCTTTGACATTTGGATTTACCCTATTGGTTCAAGGGTTTGAATGTTTCCCCCTCCATATTCCTTGTGAAATCATGCCCCCATCTCTTTCACATTGCGATGCATAGAGAGTTGTGGTATTTTTATTAATTTGCATTTTTACATGATGTCTCAAAACATATTATGCCATCGGCTAGCACGATAACCATCGACATTGATTTTAATTGCTGAAACATAAAACACTAAATCCATGGCCAGGCATTTGCCTTGAGCTCCCCACCATGATTTAAGAATTCTATTTACATCATTTATAATTTAATGCAATTCAATACCATGGGGTCAAAACCGGGGCACACATTCCCCTCCCCCTTGGGGTCAAAACCGAGGTGTTACATTGAATACTTGATTCTGATAGGTTTCATAAGCTTCCTTGAAATCAACATCTTCTGCATACATATCCTTCAAATGCTCTAATCCAAGAACATTCACTTGGAATTCCTGCAAAACTAAACATCTTCTGCTCAAAGCATCTGCAACCTTGTTAGAATTTCCACTGATGTGATTTAAAACAAAAGTAAAATTCTGCATAAATTCAACCCACTTAGCATGTTTTTGATTTAACTTTTCCTGCTTAGTTATGAATTGCAAAGCATGATTGTCAAAATATAAAATAAATTCTTTAGGCATGAGCTAATGCCTCCATTTCTTCAGAGCTTGAATTACTGCATAGAATTCTTTGTCATAGGTGGAGTAATTCTATTTTGCTTAGTTCAATTTCTCACTAAAATATGCAATTGGTTTGTCATCCTGACTCAATACTCCTCCAATAGCACTTCCACTAGCATCACATTTCACATCAAACAATTTACTAAAGTTATGGAGAGCCAAAATAGGCTTCTCGTTAATCTTCTCCTTTAGTAACTTAAATCCCTTCTCTTTTGCAATAGTCCATTTAAATGGTTGTCTCTCTTTCTTCACCATGTCTAATATTGGAGCACATATTCCACTAAAATTCCTTACGAATTTCCTGTAAAAACTTGCTAATCCATGAAAACATCTTACCTCAAACATATTCCTTGGATATGGTCAATCTTTAATTTCTTTCACCTTCTCTAGATCCATTTTCAATCCTTCTTGTGAAATTACAAATCCTAAATAAACCAATTCTGTCTTCATAAAGAAACACTTTTTTTTTCTTCAGATTTATTAGGAGGTTTTCTTCATGCAATTTCTTTAAAACCAGATTTAAGTGCTTAACACGTTCTTCTCTTGTTTTACTTAAAATAAGAATATCATCCAAATAAACTACATCAAACTTTCCTATGAATTCCTTAAGTACTTCATTCATCAATCTCATAAAAGTACTAGGTGCATTAGTTAACCCAAAAGGCATAACTAACCATTTATACAACTCACTGTAATCCTAGAAAGATGTCTTCCACTCATCTCCTTCTCTCATTCTTATCTGATGATATCCACTTTTAAGATCTAACTTGGAAAAAATATTTAGCACCACTCAAGCAATCCATTAAATCATCCATTCTAGGAAAAGGAAAACGATATCTGATAGTTATTTTGTTTATATCTCTAGAATTTGTACACATTCTCCATTCTCTTCCTTTCTTAGGACTCAACACTATAGGTACAACACAAGGACTTAAAATTTCTCTGACCAAACCTTTGTTCAACAATTCTTGCACTTGTTTACTATTATCCTCATTCTCTACTAGAGTCATTCTATAAGAAGCTTTGTTTGGAAAACTAGCTCTAGGAATCATATCTATATGATGACTGATACTTCTAACAGGTGGTAGTTCATTTGGAAAATCTTCCACAACTATGTCTACATACTCTTCTAGTAATTTCTGAATTTCAACAGGTAATTCATCTATTCTAGTGTTGGTTACAATAGTTCTAGGTTTGCCAACGATAGAAAAACTTACCTCTTGTTCTTGCAACTGTTTCAGAAATTCTTTTTCCTTTACCAACAATACTTTTGGACTGGTTTGTTCCTCTATATTTTCATCCTTTAGGGAAACAAGAGTATGTCTTCTGCCTTCCTTCTCCAAGACAAAAGTATTTTCTCTACCATTGTACACTACATTCCTGTCATACTGCCATGGCATACCTAACAACACATGACACACATCCATAGGTATTACATCACCTAAAACTTGATTCTTGTAACTTCCAATATCGAAATCAACTCTGCACTACTCATTAACCAACACATGGTGTCCTTTCTGTAACCAAGAAAATTTGTATGGTGTAGGATGCACTTATTTATGAAATCCCAACTTCTCAACCATCTCTATAGAAACTAGATTTTCAATATTGCCATTATCAATAATCAATTTACATCAATTACCTTGAGAGTTGCACATTGTCCTAAACAAATTCTTCCTCTGTGCTGGTTCATGTACCTTCTTGTTTGGTTTCAACAAAGTTCTTTTCATCAATAAGGATTCTCATGCCTCTGGAACTTCAACATGATCATCAGGTACTCCTTGTTCATTCTCAGGCTGTGTAATCTGAACAATCCCATGACATGTGACCTGTCTTACTAGATGTGTAACACCTAACCTCATAATTTCCGCCTCTTGCTCTGCCTCTTTGAAAAGATCTTCTTTCTCCGAAGTCTCTTCCTCTTCCTCTCTGAGTTTGTTCTTGTTGACTTGATGATTCAACTTCTTCCTTCTAAACTGAAAACTTACCTTTTCCAGTCTGTGGCCCTGTTGCAGCTGCAACAATTTTCCCAAATTTCTAAAAAAAATTTGGACCCTCCTTTGCTTTGGATTAGTTCAGTCCTTTTCTTGTTTTCATCCTTTTGAGTTCAACTTATGGTTTTTGAAGTGCCTGCATGGAATTTGAGCGCTTTCACTTAGCTGGTTTCTCAATGTTTTCATGTTTTTCATTTTAAATTGAGTTTCTACTTATTTTCATTGCAAAATCTTCTTGGATCGGGAGGTTTCGTCTTTGGCTGATCCGTCGTTGCGGGTCCTTTTCAACTCATCTTTATCTTTCTTGCCCCGTCGTTGCGGGTGGCTTCCAAAACTTCATTTTCATTCTTTGCCCCGCCGTTGCGGGTGGCTTTCGAAACCTGACCTTTGTTTCTCGCCCCGTCGTTGCGGGTAGCTGCAAGAACCCGGTTGTTTGTCCACCCCGCCGTTGCGGGCCTGCCTCCTTTCTTGGTTGTCATATAACAGTTGCGGGCGCGTTCTTAATATCGTGTCGGAGGGGGACGAATTCTGCCCTTGCCGCCGTTGCGGTCCAAAGAAAGATTGAGAGATGCGATTTATGGCCGACTACTTTGGTCGGCGCCATGGAGAATGTTGGCTTCCACGATGCACCCGCCGTTGCGGAGGTCGCCAAACTCCTGATCGCCCGACAAATGAATCCGTTGCCGCCCGACCTCGTGTTAAAGCGTATGCCTTTGTTTGGTAATGCGGGTGGTGGAGTAAAGAGGGTGTCCCGCCGTTGCGGGCGTAGATAAGTTGAGCCGCCCGCCGAGACTTTCCTATCCGGCCCGATTGATCTGACTTGTCGCACGTGCTAGTTTTTTATATATACGGGGCGCGTGGTTGTTTTTTTTATTGTTTTATCGCGTCCGAGCTGTCGCATTGTCGAGCTAGCGAGTTGTGTGGAGCTTCGTACCGGTACCCGCGTCCAGCTGTTGGTCAAGGACTCCATCGCTATCACCTGTTCATTCGTGCAATCCTGCCAGGTAGGAGCTTAAGCCCTTCTTTTCAAAGTTTTGGCTGGGTTACTTGGGGTGAAAATAATGAAGATTTTACGGCCTGTTGTTGTCGTTGTTCGTAAACGGGTTTCTTCTTTACCCGCGGCTAGGGTTGGTAGTTCCGTTCTCCCCAGCAGTTGCGCCCGCGTCTTATCTTATTGGGGGGAATAGTTTTTGGCCGTTGGAGGGATTGGGGTTTTTCCCTTTTATAAAGCCGCGTTTAATCTACCTCCACGTTTTGGTTCATCCATAGAGATTGGGGAAGACAAGGTGCAGGCGGCCGTTATGCCGCCTGCACCTGGTTATTTCTTGTTGCGATGTGG
>LPNX010494462.1:403524-477216 GCA_001517045.1 Pseudotsuga menziesii
GGCCCCTTACCTCTGTAAACTTAACCTTTTCCTTTCCCTGAGTTATTTTTCCTATTCAGTTTCTCCTCCACTCTCAAAGCACGTTGGTATGCTTCTTCAATTGATTTAGGTGAAAATAAACTCATCTCATATTGAATTTCCATTCTAAGACCATTCATGTATCTGGCTACCTTCTCAGAATGATCTTCTGTGTATCTAGCTCTAATATTTACCTTGTAAAACTCCTCTGTATACTCCTTGACAGTAAGCAGCTTTTGTCTTAAGTTCTGCATCCGCTTATACAAAGCAAATTGGTAATATCTGGGTAAAAACTTGTCTTTCATCTTAACACTCATTCTAGTCCAGCTTTTAAATTGTTGTTTACGATGTCTTCTCCTTTCTGCCTATACACCATCCCACCAAAGCAAAGCATGTCCTTTGAGTCTAGTCACTGCAAACTTCACCTTTGTATCCTCAGGAACTTCAACAAAATCAAAATGTTTGTCCATTGCATTGATCCAATCAACTAATTCTTCAGGATTTAACCCTCTATTGTATGCAACTAACTCTAGTCTAGATTTTGAACTAGCCCCAATGACTACCTTTAACAACTTTAAACCAATATTCTCCTCTGTCACCTCTTCTTCAGGTTCAGTTTCCTTTTCAACTTCACTGACATCACCTGTTTCAGGATCTCTTCTTCCAGCTTCTTCAATGGATGCCATTTCTTCTCACATAATTCTCAATTCCTCCATCACTTCTGCGTTAGCAACAGGTCTACCTCTTCGACCTCCTCTGCCATGTCCAACTGGAACTCTAAATGTAATTTCTGAAGGTAATAAGTTTGTCCTCAAACTATTACTATTCATATTCTCTCTTGCTTCTTCCAAAGGTAAAGGTGAAAAATAAAAATTTCCCTTAATAAACAAGAGCAATTTACTTATCCAAGCTCCGATACCACTTGATGTATGGGTGTCGTGAAGCAGTGTTTTAAACCATGAAAAGAAATCGACTTGCACACAATTTACAATAAATGTATACGGTGGCTTTTCAATAGATATGTAACCAAATATTTAGAAATTTAGTAAGAATTCCAATGGATGTAGATAGAAAAAGTTGATAAACTTACAGGTTCTCAATGAAATCGTCAATCACACAAACTGTCAATTCCTGAGATACATTAACGCAAATTCTCCCCTTTTGATCATCACACAACAAACGATTTCGATGACAAATGTTCCTTCCTTTAGAAATCTAGAACAAAATAGGTTTTATTTCATCCGATGAATCTATTTTCTGTAACTAACCTCAACGTCTACCTTCTAACCTCTGCTAAGCCAGCTAAGTATGCTAAATTTTCCAACCCCCTCTCTCTTTGCTAACTCCACAAAGCCTTCTTTAAATACAATCTTTATTTGGTTGCTCAGATCCACTAATTATGGATTGAGTTAGTTAGTAAATCTAGATCCTACGAATTTTGCTAAGAAAAACTTATTAAGCCTAACAATTGTTACATTGTTAGGATTCAAGATCCTTAACAAATTTATTCAATATTATCTAAATACAATAAAGTAAATTTAAGAGAACCCACTCTCTTTAGTAAAATTGACTTTGACTTTTAAAAATCCATGTAACTTCTAGCAAGTCTATGCTCCTGCATCACTCTGACTATGGAGGAATGGTTCAAGTCAATTGGCAAATCTTGTAGGAATGTGTATGTTTCATGGAGAGCACTCTTAACTGCTTTTTGACCTAATTGGAGATTGGATGGTGTGGAGAATTGGGAATGGGAGAAAGATCAAGATTGGATTTGATCTCTAGATTGGTAATATTGATAATAGATTTCCATATTGTATGAAGTTGGCCCTCAGTGAACAAGGCAAGTTATTTCTATATCAAGTGGGGGATAGAGTCAATTCTAGTCTCCATAGACAATTATGTTTAACTACAGAAGATTTGACATTTGTAGACGAAGAAAAAACTATACAAGAGAGATACACAAACAACCTCGTTAAGTGCCTTATTCACCTAGTTGATAGAGTTGACCCATTATTTTGGTTAAGAAATGAATCTGAAGGTATATATAGTCCAAAGATTGGATACAAGGTTCTAAGAGAAGAAGAAGATAATGTTGAGGTGGATTGATGGAATGAATACTTATGGAAATTTAACTGTCCTCTCAAGGTTTAAGTTTTCATGTGGTTAGTGCTTAAGAGAAAAGTTATGGTTTGGGAGATTTTGGTAAAAAGGTTTTGGATAGGCCTGGGAAGATGATCTCTTTGCAAGGTGGATAATGAAGATTTAGAACACCTTTTTATATATTGTCCATCTATCATGAGCATGTGATCCATAGCTTCTCAATATTTTAGTACTCAGTTCATTTGGAATGGGCTACATGTCAATGATGCTTTAAAAGACTGGCACTCAAACGATAATTTTGATGAGTATAGAACCTTACATGTTCTTATTATTTGGGGTATCTGGATAGCCATAAATAAGAATATCTTTGAAGATAAATATATGGGTCCTATACACAATGTCACAAAAAGCTTAGCCATCGTCAGGCTCTCCCCACAGGTTAGAAGGGTGGTTGAAGAAGAGATTTAGTAGAACCAAAAGTTGGGATTATTTTGATGGAGCCTCACAAGGAGACCCTGCAATAGGAGGTGTTGGTGGTTTCAATATATATATTAGATCAACATTGGTAGAAGTGCTCAATAGGGTTGGGTGAGAGCACTAAAAATAAGGATGAACTGTTGGTTTTAAATATGATTATGGTAGTGGCTCTCTCAAAAGGTATAAATAGGTTACAAGTTTTTGGAGATTCCAAACTTGTGGTGGATTGGATGAGATTCCAAAGGGCTCCCAAAAGCATTTACTTGGTGGCCATTTACAAAGAATTGTTACAACTTAGAGGATTATTTCAACATATCAGTTTTCAACACATTTTTGATGAAAGAAATATGCAGGTAGATTATTTTTCAAAGCAAGGACTACAATTGATAGAGGGCTCTTGGGAGTTATTAGAACATGTTGGTGACAACCAATAGGAGCTTGACCTTGGTCCAATGTTCATATGATGATAGTGGGAGGTTGTGAGGCCTCATATTATAGTGACTTTTTTTGTCTCTATTTGACGATCATAGTATTGCATGAATACATTATTATGAAGGATTTCAGTATAGACTATACAATTTTGAAAAATGATGTAGTTTTTCTTTGATGTAAATCTTTTGAAAATTCTCCTATATAGGGGTTCCTTTTTAATACGAATCCTTGTAACAATGTATATGATGCAGTCCATGATTAATTGCTAGACAAGACACACTGTTGTCTCTACATTATGTAATTTATTACTTTTTAATGAATTACGTGTTTTCTTATGGCAGCAAAAAACATTGTGCAATTTGGTTGCAATATGGATGTTTGAGGGTACTAAATCAATTTCCGAATTCAAAAGAACAATTCTATCAAATTCATAGAATCATTGGCAAATACTGCATTGTCATAATCCAGTGATGGAAAAAGGGAAAAGTTCAAATTCGTAGATTGTTTAGCCTTCTTCATTTGTTATTATTTCCACCTCTATGACTCTTTTTTTACATGTAATTTCTTACCATAATTTTCAAATTATATTTGAGAATGAGATATTCTTCATGGGTCATGAAAAGACCCAACCAACAATTGAATTAGAAAGAGCGAACATATCACGAGTGGGATTTGATCTCAGTTGTGGAGGAGAACATTTACTTTCTCAATTGCTCCCACAAAGTGAAGGAAGCTTGTCATTGGCTACACAAAGTAAGGAGATGCTTGTGCTTTGATATAGAGTGAGTCAAGATGCCTTTCAAGAATTGCTTGAAAGGAAGGTGTGCTTCTTGGGGTTGTTATGGTGAATTTATTGTCATTGTTGGTATGTTTGTGGGGTTGCTATGGTGGTAGTTGGTTTTCCCATGTCACACCTAGGTTCTTATGTTGGCCTCTCAAAACTTTCAAGCAAGTGGGTCATTCTATAGATGTTTTTGTTGGTGGTGGTTGGATCTATTGATTAGCAATGGTATTTGGAGTAGGGACATGAGTGTGTGACTATCTGCAAGGGATTAGTTGGTCAATGGCTTTCCTTGTGCAATTTTGCTGGTAGATTTTTCATGGAACTCATAGTGAGTGAACAACTTGCATGTAGGATTTGCGATGCTCAAAGGTAGCCCTAATGGTTTCATTGTAGGTTTAATGAAGACATTGTAACCTAACTAGCAACCCCATGATGTGGGTGTCTCGCATGCTTAAGGTTTATGAATGGTGAGTCTTGGCTTCCTATGGTGTTCAACGGCACACCTATCTCCACAATTAACATATTATGGGAAATGTATTATTGGTCTCTAGGCCCGAGTCCATGTTACTCTATATATAGTAAAATAATAATTTATGTTTTGATTTTTAGTGATATTTTTTAATAAATGACTTTAATATTTATGGATGTGAAAATTAAATTTTACATTTCGTAAAATTTTTAAACTTACATTTCTTAATTTTATTAAGACTCACAAGAAACATTTCATTAAATTGTTAACTTTTCTTTAAAAAATATTAATAACAATAAAAACTTAGTTTAAATATTCATTGTACTCTTCTTTACTTAGAACTCTCTTCCTTTAAACGAAGACATTCTCAATCATCAAATAACTATCATCACTAAACCAAATGCCACATTCATGGCAATCTTGTACGTGTTTAAAAATATATATAAGGAAATCTAACACATCATCATTATTTTGTGGTTAAAAGTTGGTCAAAATGATAATCGAGAATCTAACATTTTATTGCTGTTTTCAAGACCTTCATACGAAATGCACGGGAGAGAGTTTTATGTGTTTTTTAATGATAGAGCATGCAATTGTTTTTTATTAAGGGCTTTAGTAGTCAAGGAGATGATTTTCAAATATGGTTTATTATATGTTCACTCTTTGAACACTAATTATGGAAACGCTAACAAAATATCAACCACAATTTTTTATTATATTCGAAAATCAAATAAATTTTATTATATAATAAAAATAACATGCAAAACCCCACTTTATACGTCTTGTCATATAAAATATAACCATCAACAAAAATTAAAACACTCTTAGTTGTTTTTTCTCCCTGGGAGATTCCTAAAGACATAAATCCTTCATTTCTACTGATGGAATTGAAAAATCGTTCAAGAAATGATTAAATTTTAAATGTGAAAGCAAACAACACGAGGGCGTGTTTTTTTTAACCATAACCTATAAATAAGGGCATATACAATGCCACACATTGGCATCATGAGTAACAATTCACCTTGAGTGCTAGCATAAATGATTATGCTATCATGGACCACACTTCTCTCTACGAGTTGTGGTGCTTTGGAAAATGCTTTCGCATTACATGTGATTTGTGTTCCCCATAAGGGGGACACCGTAAACTTTTGGGAAAGCTTAATGTTATGGAAAAAGCATTTGTCTGAATTGATATTAATTTATAAACAAATTGAAAAATATATAGAATAGGAAAAAACATAATAAATTATATATTTATTGTTATTGTATTATATTTTTATAACTTTTAACCATTAAATCATAGCTGGAAATATATTTTGTTTCACAAATCAAGAGTCTTGTATATCAATTTGATAAATTTTATTATTATTATTATTTATAAGTAAAGTTCGATATATTATAAACAAAATATTGAAAAGGGTTGTAAAAAAAATCACATAGATGATGAAAGATTCAAATTAAAAATGTTACATATTTCTAATAATTTAATATACACCTTTATTTATACAAATATAATTGCAAACTCTAAAGTTAAATTAAACTTATAATTGCATATCCTAACAACAAAATTCTAGCACCAAAAACAACATTTATGATGGTCCATAGTAATGCCATAAGTCCTCTTGGTATAAGTGATTGTTGTAATCTAAGGGATGACAAGGTTATTATATTTATTAGTAGTGCAACAACAAAGTATAATATATACAAAAGCATGCACACATGAAGGAGGAGAGAACAAGAGAGAGAAGTAACTATTAAGCCAAGAATAAATAGTCTTTATTAATCTTTTACAATTTCTTGTTTATTTGTACTGTTTACAAAACGGGATGTAGTTAGTTATAATTGCCATAACAACCTTGGTTGGTCGATGAGCTTGACCTCTTATTCTATTACACTTTATGCTTCAAGTTGACTCATTTTGTTACTTGGTCGATTTCTTGGCCTAGTCGACTAGTGATTTATTCTCCTCCAACATCTCCCCCAACCTCAAAGTCTTCTTCGTCTCGAAGGAGGAGGGTGATGAAAATACTAAAAAGTACAAAAATTCTTCAAGAAGCACAAAGTTAATTAAAATTTGTCCGTTTGAATGTGTTGATTTGCTTGTTGGTATTTATGGTGTTGATTTTCTTTTGCATTTACAATGTTCTACTTCGCTATTGATTCATTACTTTGGCATTTTTCTTTGTACACATGTGGGCACACTTTTGCATTGTAATATTCATCAATGTATAGTCAATCCCAATCAATTAGAATTATTCTAGCTTTGATTTATTCTTATTGGTCACAATGACTAAGATTTCATGATAGAGCAACTATTCCTACAACATTTAATCAATAAGTCTCACCCCAATTGATTGAATGATTTCATCATTATTTATCAAATTTAATTTTAATTTTTGATTAATTAATCCATTTTAATCTAATTAGTTATTTTGTAAATCTAAATTTATTATTATTATTATTTTATTTGAGAATCAAGGATGGTAGCTCTTGAGTTTGTCACCATTGACTACTTTTTTCAATAGCTCCCCTTGGAGCTTTTAGTTGTACAACCCCATTTGTTCTTTTGTCCTTAATCATATAAGGTCCAATCCAAATAGTTTCTAGCTTTCTTGGCTTGCCCTTGATTTCTTGACCATATAGGAGCACTAAGCCTTAATTTCCAAATTCTTTCTTCCTCAAGTGTTTATCATGACAAGCTTTCTATTGTTGTTTTTGAACTTTTTGATGATGTAGTGCTAACATTCCTTTCTTTGCTTGAGTTGAGTCAAATTTCAATAATCTGGTCACTTTGCTTGCATTTTCTCAAAAGTGCAATGGCGTTATTGCGTCTTGAACATACCTAATATATCTGATATAAAATTAAAACTTCTCATAACATGAATGTAGGAAATAAATTCAAAATGTCATTCGAGAAGTCACACTCGTAAAAAAGATTCTTAGGAGACTAGGTTCATAGACACGATATAGGCCATTAAGTTGTGACATTAGCAGCTGAGAGTCCAAGTGGACCATCAAATTTTGGATTCCATGTGATATGGAATCCAACAGGAGTTCAATTACCACATTGTATTCAACAATGTTTTTGGTTGTCGATCCAAGACATACTCCACTTGAACTCACTAGATGACATGTGGGAGAGTAGAACACCCAACTAACGAAGGGAAGATTTCAAGTGTGGTGGTTAGATTAATTTGTGAAATACTCAAATATAGGTGTTTCTGACGTCATCTGTCATCTGAGCACAAAGCACAATGAATAGTGGCAAAAAATAAAAGAGAAAATAATAAAGGAAAATAAATCTATCTACTTATCATATACAACGAGTCCAAGGATTTTCCTAGGCGTTGCTACCTAGGTGTAGTAACTCTTGAGTTAGAGACCATTCCAACTCCCATGAAGCACATTCCCATCAAAATCCTCTAACTCATAAGCCCCTTTTCTTAGGACTCCCCTCACTATGTAAGGATCGAGCCACATTGAATTAAATTTTCCTGACCCTAATTCATCATTGTCATGGTCATAAACAAGTACCATGTCTCCTTCAGAGAAGACATGAGGGAATATTGACTTATCATACCATTCCTTGACACAGTTTTAACACACATCATTCACAGTAGACACATCTCTTCGGTGTTCGTCTATATGTTCCAGGTATACTTAACGTTGTATTGGCTGAGAATCCATAGGTTAAGTTTGTTGGGCTCCAATCCACTAATGCAGATAAGACCTTGAGTTTATGTCAATCCGGAGTTGGTAGACTTAGAGGCATATCCAAGTATAAAGACTCAAAGCTAGACCTAACTGGAAATCTAGTTATCTATGAAATAAACTTATTAAAAGATTAAGGTACTGTGTTTTGAAAATACAAAAGCTCCCTTACAGAAGCAGTTTCATCTGATCTTCTAGTTACACAACAGTTTATATGTGAAATCACTGAGATAATAAAAACGAATTAAATCTAACCCTTAAATAAGAATCACATAACTCTGCCCATCAATGTTGAATAAACAACCAATCATTAATTCCCTTTACAGGAAAGCATTCATAATGTATCACTGTCTTAATACTCCATCATTGAATAAGCAAGCAATGAACAACAATGTGAGATAGTAGTCTGAACCATTCCTTCAATACATAACCAATAAAATAACAGAGCTTCTAAAACTAATTCGAAACAGTCTAACTTGTTCTGCAATAAGGAAATCAAATTCTATAGGAATAAAAAACATACCACTGGCAATAATCCAAATCGTTTTATGACAACAATCCAAATCGCTCACTGGCAATTGAAAGGTGTGCAGACTCAACAATGGGGGCCCTCCAAGGCCTCGTTCACACACGCAGATAGAGAATTACAGAGCTTAAACTTTAATTGTATTCACCATAAGAAATCGATCATACACAGTAAAACAACGCAGTCCAGAACAGTATGCGTTTTCTCCCCAAATCGTGATATGCTTTTCCTCTGTCTTATGAAATACTTATACAAAATTAAAAAAACTAGAAATGCTATTAATCTAGAAGCTAATAATGACATTCAATCATCGAGATACTCTACCAGATCCACAAAATCGGAACTGCCCTGTTTTTGTGCTGAGTGGTAGCACAGGTGGTCATCTTTGACCGACATTGACTCGACACCTGTGAGAGCCACATCATCTATTCGTTGGAATTTTATCCATCCTTGGACATTGAGGATCTTTTCTTCATCTTTCAGTTCACGCCTAGCTAGCCTGCAAGTATTCAACCTTGGAGACATTACAGGAAGTTAGCACATCCTGTAATCCTAAATAAAAAACCTTAGCTTAAATGCCTTAAAAATCTTAAAATTCAATTTGTTAAGAAGCAATGACATTTATACCTTTAACTAGAGTTTGTGGGTGAAATTAAGGCTTTATAAATCAGTATGAAGGTTTTTATGGAGGGAAATGAAAGATATTTAGATGACAAAAAGAGGTCAAAATGGTGCCCAACATCTCCCCCAAGAGGAAGCTGTTGCATGTCCTCATGCCCAAAAATATTTGACCCTATTTATATCAAAACCAAAATTTTTGCTATTGATCCTCTTGCTTTTAATCTCCTGTCTGAGACGATGCATCTGTTGAAGCTCGAGATGCATAAAGAACTTTCAGTCTCTCATACTTGGTTTTATAAATCTTCTTTTGCTTATACCATCTGTATGCATGCTTGGAGATGCGTGTCCTCTGAACTTTAAGCTTCCAGTTGATTTCTTTTAACTTCTCATTCCTTTGCTCTAATTCCTTTATTTGAAGTCTCAACCTCTTAATCTCTTTATTGTTCTTGGAAGTTTTCTTCTTTTTCATTTTCACTGGAAGCTGTACATAATTGGTGTCCATCCCCAATTCTTTATTCTTTTCTACTGAATCTTCTTTCTTTTCTTCTTCCACAGTTTGTTGCTCTGAGAAAAGAGAAGCTGAGTCTTCTTTTATTTCCTGTTTTGATTGCTGTTTCTTTTCTTTCTCTTGCTGATCCAAGAAGAGATTGATTCTTTTTGTCTGTCTTATCACTTCATCAGTTTCTTGGATATCCTGCCCTATTTCACCTGCTAGATTTTCTTCTTGACTCCCCAAGGTTTGTATGTGTTCCTCCTCTTCTAATGCTGACTGGCTTCGAGTTTCCTGATACTTCTTTGGCTTCCTCTTATAAGTAGTGAAAATCTGCTCTTGCTTCTGGAACTATTTTTCTTCTCTCATCACACTCCTGGTTTGTATCCTTCTCTGAAGCTGTTTTGAACTTGTTGCTCCAGAGTTGTCTTCATCATCTGTAACCAGCAACACCTCTTTCTTTTTCTTTTTCCCCTTTGGCGGTTTTGAGCTTGTTGCTTCAGGGTATGTTATCATCAACAATTTATCTTCTTTTAAACCTTCTTCAAGCAATTCTTCCCGCTCTTCAAACTGATTGTGAATTAAAAATTCTGACCATGTCAAATTTTGCTTCTGTAACTCATGCTTGATGATGATTTTAATGAGTCCACAGTGAAAAAGGCTTGTCATTTTATCTTTTGCATGCCTTTGGACAGCCTTAGCCATCTTAGATAGACTCTGTAATAGGAAATAGGGCATATTAATCTCACATTCACCTTTTAAATGCTGCAACAGCTTGATATGGTAGAGATAAACAATACTGAATCGGCCTTCACAGGTAATGAATTTTTGGATAATATAGACTACTTCATCCCAAGGATGAACCAGCCAGCTCCTTGGCATTCCTTTCTTCCAGTTCACTGACCCTGCTCTTGATCTGCACAAAAAGGGTATCCATGCCTTCTCTTTGAATTGCTTAGTTTTGAAAAATCTTTCTCCTTGCTGTGGTAGGCCAATAATTTGTGCTAAAATGTCTTCAGACAGTTTGAAGTTCAAGTTTCCCACTATAGCCCTTTCTCCATCAAATGTTTCAGCAAAAGCTAAATTAACATTATCATTATGCCCATCAAACTTTTCAAAAAAAGTTACCCACTGTTTCTTTTCAAAAATCTCCATGCAATTCTCATGAATATCAGTGGGGTTGAACTTTTCTGGTTCTAGTCTAGATGACATTTTGAACTTTAATAGGAAAGAGATATGCAACAGGAAACTTCAACCTTTCAATTTTTAACTCTGCATTTGTTTTCTTATCCCAAAACGGTACTTTGAAAATGTAGAATTGCTGCTGGTCTTAGCAGAGTCTTTGGCAAAGAAAAGGTTTTAAGTTTTACCTCCTTTCTGGTGTAGCTGCCTTCAATTCTTCCTGCGCGATACTTCCACAGCAAATTAGTGCCTGCATCCTTCCTATAATCCACGGCTTCTTCTTACTGAAAATTATTACCCACAGCAATCGGTTTTTGCAGAGAAAAAGAGTTGGATTTGGTCCAAAGAAGAATGACCAAATCGTAGTCCCCAACTCCACCAGTTCATAATACAAGTTTCAGGCACATTTGTATACTGTCATGGGGCATATAACCACGTTTCTTCTCATCATTTCATGAACATGCCACTTTCCATTCATTTATTTGCTCAGGAAAGAAATTAAAGGTAAGGTTTTAATTCATATAATACACTTTAATTTCTTTGCATGCCCCAATGTTTAATAAACGAGCTATAATAAAGGGATTTCTTCTCTTAAAGTGGACTTTTTTTTCCTTTTGAACATACACCTGACCATCAATGTTCTAAATTCTATATATATGTTTACTTAATGCATGATGCACTAATGTATATATAGAAAAACATTTGAAATTCTATTTTCCAGTTTATTGTTTTATTTTTCTTAAAACATTTCACTTTCTGCTAAGAAGGAGACCCTATCTGTCTTTCTGCCAAGAAGAAAATCCTGCCTGTAGAATGCAGTATATATTTTGGCCATTAAAATTTGCTTCTGGGTTTGATTTTGACCACCATCTTGACCCCTAGGGTGGGAAAATGAAAAGTAAATGGAATACTGGTAGAGACCGTGAGGATAATGAAATAGGCAGTCAAGCTTATGAGGGTTGGTAAATATGTCATCACTTAGAAACAAAGAATCATGCAACTTTTAAAACACAAAAACTAAAATTCTTACAGACTTTGCTTGATATCCCTATATGATGAGCTTGCTGCCTGATGTAGCTAGTTTGCAGTTTATTTCTGATTCAAATATGTCCTTCTGATGTTCATTTTCAAAGATGTCTGCCATCTCAGATCCCTTCTATTTTGCTGGAAGTTAGGTCCTTCTGTAGATTTCTTTTGCTTTACTAGAAGTCAGGTCCTTCTGTAGATTTCTTTTGCTTTACTGGAAGTCAGGTCCCACTGTATTACTGGAAATCAGGTCCCTCTGCATATGAAAAAGACTTGGAGGGTTCCAAGAAAGCATAAAAATGCTTATCCCCCTCATAGGCCTACTTATTGACTTGTCCTCAAGTCAAACAAGAACTTCATTATTGGAAATAAAACTACGAAAAAGACATGAAATTTGAAAAAAATATTTTTATGAATTTTCAATGGCCAAGCGAACCTGGTTTTCCATGGAAAATTCAAGTTTATATTGTGCCAGTGACCTAGTTTTCACAACTAAACTTCCTTTTTTTCTTGTTTATATATATATATATATATATTTCTTTTTTTGTCTTCTTTTTCTCTCTTTTTTATTTTATTTTCTATATTAGATCAGCTAAGAAGTAGGTGAAGGAGAAACACCAAGGTGTCTATCCAACACTACCATTTCCTGTTGTTGTGAAATCTGTTGTATGAAATCTTCCTTGTTGATAGGCTTGGTATACAGTTTGAGCCGATGGCCATTGACCACAAATGTACGTGCTTCATCATCGATTGTTTGAAGTTTGACTGAGCCATTATCATATACCTCTGCAATCTCATATGGACCAAGCCAATGAGTTGTGAATTTGGCTTTCAAGTCTTTGAACTTGGAGTCAAACAATAGTGCCCAGTCACCGATGTGAAATTGCTTCTTTTTAATAAACTTGTCATGCCATTGAGCTCGCTGCTGTTGTATCAAAGTATTGTGTTCTATGGCAGCCTGTCTCATCTCATCTAATTGATTCAATTGAAGTATTCTTTCCTGCTGAGCCTCAGAAAGATCCATACCCAAATCTGCTGCTAACTTGAAGGTATGAATTTGAAACTCTATAGGTAGGAGGACTTGCTTACCATAAACAAGCTGATAAGGAGAAAAACCAGTACTATTTTTCCAAGTGATCCGGTATGCCCATAAAGCTTCAGTAAGCTTAGCTGACCAATCCTTCCTATGCATCTGAACAGTTTTGGTGATGATTCCTTCCAAAGTCTTGTTTGTAGATTCCACTTGGCCATTAGCCTGTGGATGGTAAAGGGTAGATTTTCTGTGCTTTATCTTGTATTTTGCTGCGATCTCCTACACTAGTTTGGAAGTAAACTAGGCACCTTGATCAGTTACAATCTCTCTAGGCACCCCAAATCTGACAAATATCTCCTCAAAAAGAAAGTTTACCACGATCTGTTCTGTGGCTCTTGGTAATGGTTTGGCTTCTACCCACTTGGTGATGTAGTCTATACATACCAAAATGTACTTCTTCCCTTGTGATGGTGGATGAATTGGACCAATGAAGTCAAGTGCCCACTTTTCAAATGGTTCTATGAGGATTTGTGGTTGGAGTGGCATTTCATCAGATTGGACTGGCCATCCCATCCGTTGACAAGTATCACAACTTCTAACATACCTCTTAACATCTTTGAAAATAGAAGGCCAGTAATACCCCAAATTGAGTATCTTGTATGCTGTTCTTTTATCTGCAAAATGGCCACCACACGGTTCATCATGACATGCTTTTAAAATATCTAAAACTTCATCTTGTCGCACACATCTCCTGATAATTAGATCATATCCTGTATAAAAGAGATCACCATTAACCCATATATGTCTAGCACTTTGTTTAATAATATTTTTCTTTTCTTTAGATGACATAGATGGTGGTAGTTGTCCTGATGATAGATAGTTAGCAATGTCAGCATACCAAGGAGTGATAACAGAAATTGCAAATAAATGTTCATCAGGAAAACTATCTGAAACAGGAACAACCTCACCAGTATTGTGTAAGCGAGACAGGAAGTCTGCCACTTGATTTTCTTGTCCAGGCCGATCTAAAACAATGATATTGAATTCCTGCATTAATAACAACCATCTAGTGATCTGACCATTAGTGATAGATTTATTCATTAAATATCGTAAGGCTGAATGATCTGTATGGACAAAAATTTCGTAGCCAGTTAAGTAATGATGGAATTTGTTTACAGCATGAACCACCGCCAACATCTCCTTTTCAGTGACTGTATAGTTCAAATCTGCAGGTGTTAGATTTTTACTAATAAAATAGATAGCATAAGTCATGGTATGCTCTTTTTGTCCCAATGAGGACCCTATTGCAGTAGCAGAGGTATCGGTAGAAATATGGAAAGGCAATGTCCAATTTGGTCCCCTTAAAATGGGAGCAGTTGAGAGCTTCTCTTTAAGTGTCTAAAATGCAGATTAATAGTCAGTATCCCAATTAAAAGGCACATCCTTTGAAAGCAATTTAAACAATGGCAGAGCTATCTTACTAAAATTTGCAATAAATATACGATAATAGCCTGCATATCCTAAAAAGATTCTTACATCTGTTTGAGTTGTTGGTTCAAATAAATTTTCAATGATTTGAATTTTAGCAGGATCTACTTTTATTCCAGATGAAGAAATGTGATGTCCTAAAACTATCCCTTTAGTCATCATCATAAAATACTTTTCGTTACTGAGGGAAAGATTTGAGTCAACACACCTTTTTAAAATTTTCGCCAGGTTTGCTAAGGAATCCTCAAAGGTACTTCCATACACAGAAAAATCATCCATGTAAATTTCAACACATTCATGAATTAGATCTGCAAAAATGGCCAAAACTGCCCTCTGAAAGGTAGCTGGGGCATTACATAAGCCAAAAGGTAAAACCTTGTAGGCATATGTGCCCTAGGGATATGTAAAGGTGGTTTTGTCCTGGTCTTCTTTTGCAATACTAATTTGATTATACCCATTGAAACCATCTAGAAATGAAAAATATTCTTTTCCAGCTAAAGTATCCAATACTTGATCAATAAAAGGCAATGGAAAATAGTCTTTTAATGTTGCCTTATTTAACTCCCTGTAATCTACACATATACGCCATTTACCATTTTTTTAGGAACAACAACCAAGGGAGAAACCCATTGGCTGTCGGAGATGGGGTAAATAAATCATACTTTCAACAACTTATGCAACTCTTCCTTGACTATCTCTTTTAGTATGGGGTTCATTCTACGTTGTGGTTGTCTAAGAGGTCCGATTTTATCATCTGTGTAAATGTGGTGAGTGCATGTCTCATGATGAATACCTAGCATATCAGTGTATTCCCAAGCAAATGCATGGGAATATTTATTCAGCAAAGTAATCAACTGTTCTTCCTGTGATGTAGTAAGATGTGCACTTATATTCAAATGTTTTCCTGGACTGATTTCAACTGTTTTACTTTGAATATCGGTGATTGAATGAACATTAAAAATATCGTGAAGTGCCAATGCTAGAGAATGTACCGTACAATTTTCCTGAAAATTATAACCCAAAACTTGATTTGCTACAGCATATTGCATGTCTCTTAATTCTTCAGAAATATTAGGTTCAGCAATGAAATAATCTAACAAATCTTCGTTGTTTTCTTCCTGAAAATCAAAGAACTGATTGATACTCAGGACAGGCTGAATCACTTCTTCTTCCTGTTCTTTAGTCTCATTAATCCATGACAGCTGATCTAATGTAGAAGGTCTTTGGGCAGAAGGGTAAAGTGCAATTTGTTTTCTCTCTGTCCCATGTGAAATGAGCATACTTCCTGACCTACACCCTATGAAGGCATCCGCTGTTGCCAACCAAGGTCTGCCAAGAATCAATGGGTGACCTCCTAGATTAGACTTTGGCTGTAGCACTATAAAATCGACAGGATACTCCCAGGAGTCTAAAGAAACAATGATATCTTCTAAGATCCCTTCAGGTGTAATTTTAGACCTGTCAGCTAGTTCCAAAACTGTTGTGGTTGGTCTGAGATTTGTCAAGTGAAGGTATTCCATTGTCTCTAGTGTCATGACATTAATAGCAACACCTAAATCAATCAATGTTTTTGGAATTGAAAAATTATTAACAGTAATTGTAACCATTGGGATTCCAGGATCTACATACTTTTCAATGAAAACAGTGTTAGACATTAATCCTGCTAGATTGCCTACAACATGAATTTTCGATGGATCCTTCCTTCTTTTATTAAGACATAATTCCTTAACTTCTTTAGTGTAAATTGGAATATCCTTTATAGTCTGCAGTAATGGAATTTTAACACATACATTGGTTAACTCATTCAAAGCATCAAAATCAGGTAGGGAGATTGAAATCTTTTTTTTTACCAACCTTTCTGGAAAAGGAGGTGTATAAGATACTAATGTTTTCCCTTTTTGATTGTGATTTTCTGACTGTGATTTTTCCATATTTAATTTTTTTTGATTTTTTTGATTTTCTGTTTGTTCTTCTAAGATAACAGGAGATTCTTTTTGTAAAGTTTTCCCATATCTTAAATTGATATTTTGTAGTGGGAGAATTGAGTAGGGGAGTGCCATTCCATCATCAACATTATACATGGGTCTGTCTATTTTATTATTTGGATTTGGAATTGGCTGGGCTGGCAGTTGTGTAGGCCGAGGTGGAGGCAATTGAAGCTGTTGAGGTGGTGGACCCAATTGAGGAGCCATGTTGGGTTGTTGGAAAGATGGAACTTGGAAAGATGGGGCTTGGACTTGATTCTGCTGGTATTGGGGATATGCAGAAGGTTGTTGATAGGGCTGTAAATAGGCCTGCTGATATGTCTGGTTACCATGGGTATATCCTCTCCAATTTGGAGCAGATTGGGCTAATGGAGGAGACCAAGTTTGCCAAGGCATGGGTGCACTCTATGAATTCTGAATAGGAGTTTGATAATTTGCATGAAACTACTGCATAGGATCTTGAGACATACCTGAAAATCGTGGCTGCCAAGGTCTTCGTTGTCCCATAAAGTAGAGAGACTCCATGCTTTGATTCTCCTCCATTCGAACTGCCTGCAATTCTTTCAATCTGGGGAAGTCATCAGTTTTGTGATTTGAAGTACATAAGCCACAAATTTCAACATTATTTAAAGGACATTCTTTTAGTGGGTGTTTCTTTCTGCATTTAGGACAAAAAATAGACAAGGCTTGATCTTGCTGGTCCTGTTATTCTTGTCTTTTTCTTGGTTTTTGATGTTTCGATTTGTGTGCCTAAGGTACTCAGTAAATCAGTCTTAAAATCTTCTAAAATCTTCTAACAGATTCCCAAGCTCAGCTCTGGAAATACCACTGGTTGCAGATTTAGTTACTTTGGTAGTGACATCCCTTCTTCCAGTTTTAGCCTTTCCTCTTGAATACTTCTGACATAAGTCTTGTATCTCATCGAAGGGTAAGTAGGAGATGTCACCTTTGCCCATAACATTCAAAATATCCAAATATTCTTCTCTTATTCCTTTTAAAAATATTGTCCAGATGATCTCAGGTGTTAAAGAATTGTATTTTGATTTCTGCAGGTTGTATGAAAATATTTCTAAGTACTCCTCCAAACTGTCATCTTCCTATTGAGACATTCTGAAAATGTCATCTTTTAGATCCTTCGATCTGTAGTAAGCCTGATATTTTCTAAGAAAGATTTTCCTCATCTCCTCCCAGCTAGTTATAGAATGCTTTCCTAAGCCCATGAACCATTTCAAGGCAGCTGCTTTAAGGGTAGCAGGGAAAAGACGAAGCTTATGGGTGTCATCAGTGTATCCATAAGTTTGACACAAGATATCAAACTCGAATAGGAAAGAGTTTGGATCTTCAGAAGTCATTCCATAGAAATTTGGTAAGACAGATGGTGGAATATTCTTCATTTTTACCTCTTCCCCTAGGATGATGCTAGTGTCTAAGATGGGGAATTTAAAGGTGGCTTCCTGATCTTCTTCTGTCCTTTCATCCCTCTCATGTCTCCTTTATTCTTCCCTTTCATGTCTCCTCTCTTCTTCTGTTTCATGTCGCCTCTCTTCTTCTCTTCTCTCTTGTCTTCGTTTATTTTCTACTTCTAACATTCTCTCATACTCCCTTCTCTGTTTTGCAGTTGGTCCTTTTGATGTTTCTTCCTCAGCCATTTTAAAAGTACCCACTGTTGTGATGAATCCTTTTGGAAAAGAAGGTCCTGTTACTTCTGTTTTTGGGGGGTTTTTGATAAATCTTCCTTTCTCGTCTCTTTGTCTTGACATAAAACTAAAATCTACTCTATGTTTTGTTGAAATTTTTGTTTTTATCAGAGAACTAAAGTTCCTAAGCCTGCTTCTAAATGCCTCCCTGACAACGACGCCAAATGTTGGGCTCCAATCCACTAATGCAGATCAGACCTTGAGTTTATGTCAATCCGGAGTTGGTAGACTTAGAGGCATATCCAAGTATAAGGACTCAAAGCTAGACCTAATTGGAAATCTAGTTATCTATGAAATAAACCTATTAAAAGATTAAGGTACTGTGTTTTGAAAATACAAAAGCTCCCTTACAGAAGCAGTTTCATCTGATCTTCTAGTTACACAGCAGTTTATATGTGAAATCACTGAGATAATAAAAACGAATTAAATCTAACCCTTAAATAAGAATCACATAACTCTGCCCATCAATGTTGAATAAACAATCAATCATTAATTCCCTTTACAGGAAAGCATTCATAATGTATCACTGTCTTAATACTCCATCATTGAATAAGCAAGCAATGAACAACAATGTGAGATAGTAGTCTAAACCATTCCTTCAATACATAACCAATAAAATAACATAGCTTCTAAAACTAATTCGAAACAGTCTAACTCGTTCTGCAATAAGGAAATCAAATTCTACAGGAATAAAAAACATACCATCGGCAATAATCCAAATCGTTTTATGACAACAATCCAAATCGCTCACTGGCAATTGAAAGGTGTGTAGACTCAACAATGAGGGCCCTCCAATGCCTCGTTCACACACGCAGATAGAGAATTACAGAGCTTAAACTTTAATTGTATTCACCATAAGAAATCGATCATACACAGTAAAACAACGCAGTCCAGAACAGTATGCGTTTTCTCCCCAAATCGTGATATGTTTTTCCTCTGTCTTCTGAAATACTTATACAAACTTAAAAAAACTAGAAATGCTATTAATCTAGAAGCTAATAATGACATTCAATCATCGAGATCCTCTACCAGATCCACAAAATCGGAACTGCCCTGTTTTTGTGCTGAGTGGTAGCACAGGTGGTCATTTTGACCGACATTGACTCGACACCTGTGAGAGCCACATCATCTATTCGTTGGAAGTTTATCCATCCTTGGACACTGAGGATCTTTTCTTCATCTTTCAGTTCACGCCTAGCTGGCCTGCAAGTATTCAACCTTGGAGACATTACGGGAAGTTAGCACATCCTGTAATCCTGAATAAAAAACCTTAGCTTAAATGCCTTGAAAATCTCAAAATTCAATTTGTTAAGAAGCAATGACATTTATACCTTTAACCAGAGTTTGTGGGTGAAATTAAGGCTTTATAAATCAGTATGAAGGTTTTTATGGAGGGAAATGAAAGATATTTAGATGACAAAAAGAGGTCAAAATGGTGCCCAACAAAGTTTATGGAATCTAATATAGATACTATGGTAAATTCCATGTTTCTATCAACGTCTCAAGCCCTATTTGAGGTCATCTTCAGGACATTTACAATGTTGAGGGTTTCTCATATTCATTTCATGTATAAATACAAACAACTTCTTCCTTATTTTGAGTGGATCCTTCGTTATACTAGCCGATTTGTTTGAAGTAATCCAAAGCCATTTCTTCAATTTTCTGTTTCATGTATAAATACAAACAATTTCTTCCTTGTTTTGTGTGGATCCTTAACTATACTAGCTTATTTGTTTGAAGTAATCCAAAGCCGTTTCTTCAAATTTTTGAATTTATAATCTTGATTAATTATAATTTTGTTTAATTATAATTATGAATTAATTATTAATCTTAATTTAATTATAATTATGAATTATGAATTAATTATTAATCTTAATTATAATTATAATTATGAATTAATTACTAATCTTAATTATAATTACATTTATAAT
The DNA here is from genome assembly GCA_001517045.1 of Pseudotsuga menziesii. Classification (NCBI taxonomy): domain Eukaryota; kingdom Viridiplantae; phylum Streptophyta; class Pinopsida; order Pinales; family Pinaceae; genus Pseudotsuga; species Pseudotsuga menziesii. Next base: position 423,495 of record LPNX010494462.1, read on the forward strand.
TAATTATTAAACTTAATTATAATTATAATTATGAATTAATTATTAATCTTATTTATAATTATAATTATAATTATAAATCCATTATAAATTGTTTTTAATGTTTCATTTTTAATTTTAATTTTGGCTTTGGATATAGAAGGCCATCCAAAATAAACCTTTTGATCTTTGAATAGAATTTTTTGGAGGAGAGCAAGTATCCAAGTTCTACTTATAGTCAATCCATCATCACAATTTAGGCAATTGGGTTTTAAAAAAATCTCATTTGCTTCTCTTTCCCTCCTTGACTAATTGTCAATTCTGGCTAGAATTGTCATATCCTCCATTTTTATGGGATGCTTTGTTTTGTGTGAGTGTTCAACTAACCCTAGTTTATGAATTCTATTTGGACGGATGTCGACACTATGTTCTTTAGTCCTTGTTTGGAAGGACCGAACTATTTCTCCGATGTAAGATTTTCCACAAGCGCACAAAATTTTATAAACCCCTTTTTGTAGAAGTGGATCCACCCGATCCTTCACTGATCTGAGAATCTTTTTGATGATGTATAGTGGAAATAAAATGATGTCTATGTTTGTATTTTTCAAATGTTTGGTAATTCTATCAATCACCCCTTGAACATATGGTAGGGATGCTTTCTGATCTCCTATGTTATTTTTCTTGGTTTATTTTTGAGTTCTCCTTTGTTTCCTTTCTACCTTGGATAAATCTTTGTCAATTTGAACAAGAGTATATCCATTGTTTAGGAAGACTTTTATTAGATGCTCTTTTTCTTACTCAATGTGCTTCGGGCCTGAGATTCTTTTGGACCTTGTGATTAAGGTATTAAGAATCCCTAGTTTCTTATTAGGTTGGTGGTGAGAATTTGCATGCAGGTATTGGTCTATATGGGTTTTATTTCTATACACTATATGTGTTATTCCCCCATCATTCTTTTTTATTACCATAACAACAAGGAATGGTAGGGATCCATTTTCTTTAAGTTCCATTATGAATTTGATTGAGTTGCATTGGTTTTCCAGATATTTTGCAAATTTGTCTAGTTCACTCATTCCACGACCCCAAATAATGTTGGATTTCTTCCTTCAGTCGAACCAGGTTCATATTCTTTGTATTCAACGAAGACCCAAATATTGGCCTGACAGAGCAGAGCTTAGTTGACAACACCTGCGACACATATGCAGTCTCACCCGAGATATCTTTATGGGAAACTACCAGAACAAGGTTTTTGTAGTTAGGTGGGGATTTATACTCTTGTTGTACCTTATTACAACGCTTGACCGAAGCCAAGGGTTATAATTCCTACTCCTTGTCTATTCATTCAATTTAACAAGATATTTACTAGTTGACACATCTTGAAGCATTCAACATGAAGGCCATAGCACAGATTCATTCAATAAGCAGTGCGACATATACATATATGATATTATTCTTAAAAAAAGGGATGCAACACATTCTGATCTACCTATTCACAATACGAATAGATTCAACATAAAAACACTCATCACATACACACAGAGGAAACATTTAATGTGGAAACCCATCTGGGAAAAACCACAAAGGCACTCTTCATCTGGCATGAGAAATATACCAGCTCCTTTTGTCTATGCACTTAGCTTCCAAAAACTGTTCTAGATATTATTTACAACTTATACAAACTTCTCTCCTCCCATTCTCTATAGTCTTGGATCTCTCAAGTTTTCCTCTCCTTCACTCTACCTTCGATCCACACACAACCTAGATCTACTCTCTTCTCTACAACTCTACAACTCTGAGAATAAACCATTCTACTTCTTCAACAAATATGACAAGAGCCAGAGGGAGACCAATCCACACATAGCTTGGGTTCTCCCTTTTATAAGCCCTTACATGTCGTAATAAAATGAATCTAATATGTTAGCGGACAGGTTGTCATTCATATTCTTGTACATTCAGTTACAACTGACAGCAAGCACTATTAGCCCAAAAATAAAAAACATTCTTTATTCCCCAATCATGATTTATTCTAATTGTCTTCTTACCCATGATCACTTGAAATGTCCCTTTCAAATGTTTTATTCTTCTTCTATCTTGGTTCCTTTCATCACAACTATTCTCCTCACAAATCCTCTTCTGCTACGAACTCTCCCATCATTGGCTGCTCTCGTCACAGATTCTCCTCCGTCGCAGCTTCCTCTATCGCGCGACTGAAATATTCATATTCCCAAGCAGAATTCTAGCCGAATTATGTCATCTTTTCCTAGGACAACAATCCCCCAACAATCTCCTATGGCTCATCTCGAGCCACACTAGTCTGAAACTTTTGTAATTGTGACCTTGCCTTGAAATTCTCGTAAGATTTTCACTACCGGCTCCATCTATTGTCGCACCTCTGCTTCTGTCTTCTGTAACTTTTCTACAACTTCAGAACTGATGTGTTCTAAAGTATTAGGTCATGTAGATCCCAATGCTTGTCGAACTTTCTCATGTAAATGTTGAATGATACTTATAAATTTCTCTGCATCTGCGTGTAAGTCTACAACCCTGTCCGTCTTCTTTTGTTGTTGTGTCTGTAGTGTTGTGACTTGTTGTTGTAAATTCTTCATCTTAGCAGCCTTAGTGATTTTCTCTGCTAATGGAAACTTCTTCATTTCATTCTTCATCTAGTTCACCTCTATCTCCACAATGTGCAGCTACTCTGTGAATTTCTCTAACTCCTCATTGTCGATCAAAGATTACCATGTCTATTATACTATGAAATGACACTTCTTCATCCGATTACTGACACCAAATGTGTCGGTACACAAAAGGACAATGTGGATTGACGTAGTCTAAACACTATAGATGAGGTGAAGCCTGTATACATACTTCTTCCTTCAGTCTTTCCCATGCTTATAAAGAAGTTTGTCTTGCACTCGTGACTCTTCTTGTGACAACTCGTGTGTCACTTGCATGTATGTTCATATGCAACCTACGAGTCAACTATGAAATATTGTAATCACGAGTTACCTTTATAGAAGTTGCGAGTCACTCGCAAGTTTCCTATATATGCACCCGTGAGTCCTTGAAGAAAAAATTAAAAAATAAAACATGATTACTCTAGGGGCAGTTGGGTTTGAAATCATAACTCCCCCAACTCCCCTAACCATCCTAGGCCTTGTAACCTCTCCTCATCAACAAATATAAATGGAAGGGAGGGGAAGAAGAGAGGGTAATCAAGTGGGAAGAGAACGGTTATGCTAGAGGAATCCATTAGAAAGAGGAGCAAGAGAACTCAGTTTCTTGGTCAACATAGAGGCTTGTCTCAGATATGGTTGTAATGTTCCCTGCAACTTCTGAATAAAGAGTGAATTTCTTCCATACTGTCTTTGCAGAGGTTCCTCTTGTTATTAATTATGAAATGTGTTTCTATTTGTTCTTATATGCAATTATAATCTTTCATCTTTCTTTATATAACAATCATGATTTACCTGGAGAAACATCAATCTATTTTACATGTTCAAAATATATGGATCTTGAAGAGCATTTGAGGAAGGAGGCTAAATCTTGGATCGACCATCAGTAATAAGGTACACATTCCATCCACTTTACTTCTCTCGTATATGTTTCTGTAATGATTTATGTTTGCAAGACAAAACCTAGTATGTTGGTGACCCTAGGACCCCAACTCATAAGGTATGACCCCAAGTCATAAGGTAGATATACCTCACAAAAGAACTAGAGACTCCATTGGGGAGTCTAGTTTGTGTTGGGGCCTTTCGAATTAGGTTTTTATTCCATTTTTTTCACTCTTTTGTTTATGTGGTGATTTGCTTTTATCTGTGTTTCAGTCAGTATTGTTATGTGCTTAGGATCCCTGGTTCTTTGATTTTTCTTTTGAAAATTTTTAGATTCACTCGTAGGTTGCTGTGTTGACATTCATGAGTTTCAGGTTGTAATCATGGGTTTCCTTCATAACAGTCATGATTTGCTCGCGGGTTGTCCACTGGACAGTCGCGATTTCCTATAGGAGGTGTTCAAAATCTAGGGGTTTCCCCTATTTTAAATGTTTTGCGTTTTGAATACTCCTGTAGGGTTTCTTCCCGAGTCAGTATTGCTCTGTTACATGGTGCATCTCACTATAACTTGTCTTACAAGTTTATGTTGAGTAGGTTAGGTTTGAATTTGTGTGCAAGTTTGTTTGGGTAATTCCTCTTGGCTTCATTGGTCCAAGTGTAAGTAGTTCTGTGAGTTCTTGACCTTTGTTAGTTCTTTGATATGCTTGTGTCCATATGATTTCTTTAGTAGTGGTCTAAAATCTTCACTTTTCCTAGTCTTTTGATCTACTTGTTTTCCAAAGCTAGTAGTTTAGTCCAAGTAGGGTTTTAGTCCAACTTTGCAATGCTTGTCAAAGTGGTGATTTTAAGGTTTGAACACTCTTACTTGGATTTATACATAGTCATATTTTCTAGCTTACTTAGTTGCATCAGTTTGCATTAGCTTTTTATTTTTGAAAAATAAATAAAAACAAATCATTTGTAGTTATATTATAAGTCTCATACAGGCTCTCTGTACGTTTGTTTTTCAAGTATTTTTCAAAAAGAAAAAGGTATAAAAAGAAGTCTTGTGTTTTTCAAAGTTCTAAAGCATTTTCGTTTGTTTCTAAAAGGAAAAAACATGTTGAATAACATTTGATTTTGAATTTTTTTTACATCATCTTTGCTTTTAGTTGAGTCAAAACACCATGAGTTGCACTTCCAATACCTTGAGTAATATTAACCTTAAAAAGAACACTATAACTTAACATTTATTAGTAACACTTTCTTTCTAGGGTCATACATCAATTAGCTTAGGCTAGGATCTTGGACTAGGAAATTTTTAACTATCCAAGATAATTTGAGCTCAGACTTAGTGGCTTATTGTTAGGTAAATACAAGCTTGCAAGAGATCAACCATAAAGGTCCTCTAACACAGGAGTTAAGCACGAGGTCGTGTGAGAACTTAGTTGTGGAGATACCACTCTAATAATTCGTTCAAGCATACACTAGGATTGTTGTGCATACGGGGGTTCTTTCAGTACCACCTTTGGGCCTTGTGAGGTGACGATACTATCAAAATTTTGGGCTTAGCTACCCTGCCCATGCACACCAGTCAGACCTACGACTGTTCCGTCGGGGTCTTGTTGTAATTTTGGTAGCCTTAGTATCTAGACTTTAGGATTATTTCATAAGTGACGATGGAGGTCTATTTCCACTGTACCTAGGGCAGACATGGGAGGAAACCCCAGATAACAATTTGGGAGGGAGGTTTGGTGATTCAACCACTTGCACCTAGAAAAATTATCACGGGACCCTGGGTAGCTGCTCTCTGATCTTTATTGGTTTGTTTTGGGTCCTAATCATCCCATACGCTCCTTTGGAAGGTGTATCTTTCACCTCCCTTTGTTTGTGGTACTCAGGATTTTTTAGTAGTGTGCTCTGTGGACTTCTTATGATCTAGTCTAACATTTAGGTATGTGATTGAAATCTTTAGCTGTGGCGGATCAACCTCCTCGTAGGTCTCAAAGGTTGCAAAACCTTCCTCCACTCTCAATGGTGGAGCCTCCACCGCCACCTCAAAATAGGAGAATAGATACAAACAGTTCTTTTGAATCGAATGGAGTCAGTCAAATTCCAGGAGACCCTGATCTTTGTTATAATCAGACTGATCCATTTTCAATGGAAATTGAAGATTTGCAAGCTCATTAGTTTGAAAGAAATTACAATTCTCCTCTCACTAACCTTAGAGATCCCATTTTAGTGCGTGTTCATCCTTTTGGTACTCATATTGTTGGTGTTCCTTTGAGTGTTGCAATGTTTAGTTCATGAGAAGGTGTGGGGGATGTTTCCACCCCTATTTCAACCTTAATAGCCAGTGGTGCCTTTCCCACACTAGTGAGTGCACCCAGGCCAAGCATATCTGCTGCACCAATAGTGTCATTAAAATTTGGTTCATCTACCTCGTTGTCCCCAAGTGGCCGAGTGGATAGTTTATTGGCACCCTCACACACTGCTAGTCCATCTGTCATGTTTGTCACAGGGATACCTAGTGTCCATTTTACTTCTTCTCCCCTATTCCAAAACACTCAAAGCTGTCCTAGTAGTTTCTCTCCTTTTGTCTAAGGATTTCCGTGGTATGGGGGACATATTCCTCCATCCGATCCTTATGTAGGTCCTTCACATATTTATGCTGGTGTATCAGCTGGGAGTCTGAATCCTTTCTCAGGGTTTAACTTCCAGACTTCTAATCAAGTGTCATCTGCTCCTTTTGGAAGCTCTCCTTTCTCACTTTTTAGTGAGGGAATCTCAACTCCTGTGTTTGCAACTCCAGCTTCAGCTGGAACTGGTTGAACACAATATCACACACCACAAGTTAGCAATTCTTTGGCTTTTGGATGGAATCCATATCAAAATATTGCTACTTCATCACAATTGGTGGCTAAGGGAAATCCCAACCTCTCTTTTGGGAAACCTGGTGCAGGTACATCCTCACCGCAGACTCCTCAATACCAATCTCCGGCTCGAACCCATTTACCCTTTCTAGCAACTTTAAACTTACCACACTTATCAAAACTAATGAAATACCCCATGCGCTATGATCCAACTTGGCCACTGATCCCTATTAAATTACCTTCAGACATGCCTAAGTTTGAAGGGAAAACTGGTGAGGAACCACGTGACCATGTCACAACATTCCATTTTTGGTGCTCTTCCAACTCACTGAACGATGACTTCGTTCAGCTGAGGCTATTTCAGCAAACTATGACCATTGTAGCGACAAAGTGGTACATTGAACTATGGTTAGTTGCATACGACAATTTTCGTGACTTAGTAATCATTTTCTTGAATCAATTTCAACTTCCTGTCCGGTATGATGCCAGTACATACCTTCTGTCAACTTTTCGAAAGTGGAGAAGGAGAAAGAGGCTTATCAAAGCCAATATTCCTCCCAAGTTCTTGTTGGAATGGTTTTTGAAATCATTACTGCCATATATTTCAAAATACGTTTCCACGTCGGGAGTGACTACAGAGGAAAAGTCCATTCTCAGGGCCCAACAACTGGATTTGATATATTCCTAGTCTGAGATTCCATATAAGATCATCCCTGAGGTGCTAAGGTCTAACATAGAATTTTCCAAACCCAAGCCTGGACCACATGCCAATGGCATGGTGGGTTTAGTTGAAACACCGAATATAGAGTCACGGGCTAGACAGATCCATGAACTGTTAGTGAAGTAGTATGCAGTGGAGGTAACCAAGGCTGCCATGCCCCACCCCAGAATGTAAATGTCTATTCAATGTAATCTACCCAAAAGGGAAATCAACATCCTAGTGGGAAAAATAACAAGGGTAAGAAAGGTGAGGGGAATCAAAACAAGTAGAAACCCACAAACAATGCTGAGAGGGGTAAAAAAGATAAAAATAAGGCCAAATTTCCTTACAATCCTTTCCAGGAAGAACATTTGACCTACCAATGCCCCTTAATATATCAAGCATAGATGTTTCTAAAACAACAACAACTAGCCATCCTAAAGGATTTGTTTCCCTAATGACATAATGCAAATTCTAGTTCAAAAGATCCTGGGTGCACACCAAGTGCTCCTGCGACTGATCAATATTATATCAATATGGCTCGACCCATACTTTTCTACAAACCATAGCTAAAAATTATTAATCGGAGGCTCAACATAAATATAAGTAAACTACCGAGACATCATCCCCACTCTCAATTGAAAAACCGGCTGATAACATGCCTAAGATACCCAAGGGTGTCTTTAAAAAGACATTTCATAACCCTAACATGAGGGATGCTTTGAAATACTCTTTTGTATAGGATTTATCCCAAACCCCCTGTGCAATCTTGGCCTTAGAAGTGCTCTAGAGTTGTCCTTCACATCAAGATGCACTCTTGGAAGCTATAGGCAACATGGACTCCGCGAGTCTGATGGATAAATTTAATCTTTTCGAGGTTAAACGACACCTACCTTACCATGTGGCCTTTTATATTGATGTTGTCCATGGTGGAAAAACCACTGGATGCATGGTGATTAACGAAGGTGCATCCACATGTGTAATTTCAATTTCATGCTAGAAGGCTATGAGATCCCTTGAGTTGGTCCCATAAAAAACTTTGTTGACTTCTTTCGACGAAAGGTCTTTCTATCCACATAGTATCCTGCCATATTTTGAAATAAAAATGGCAGGGAAAGCAGTCTCCATTGAAATTGAAGTAGTTGATGCTCCTCTAGACTACAATTTACTTTTGGGGAGAAGTTGGACATATGCAATGTGCACTATTCCATCGCCCATTTTTGGAGTCCTTGTGTTCCCACACGAAGGAAAGTTGGTTATTTTTGACCAACTGGCATATACTTGGAAAGGATGTTTGGAGACTACTAATTCTATTGTACCCTTGATTGATCAGTAGTGTCCAACGAATGAAAGTTTGGGAGCTAGGATGTATACATCATTGACAGACAATTTCTCTATTCCTAGTCCTATAAGTTACTTAGGCTCGACGAGTTTTGGGAAGAGTATCTCTACGGTTGTAGATAGAACTGACCAGTGGGTCCTCCCTTTGCAAGAAGAACCTTAAGTTCCCTTGTCAACAACAAAGGTAGCTTACCAAACTAGATTTGAAGCTACTGTTGATTCCATCATGACTCCTCTAGTCTTAGAAGAGTCGGATGAAGCTTACTTTCCCGCATGGGCAGAGAACTCTACGTATTCTTACGATTTCTTAGATATGGTTTTTCCATTCAACGAAGCCATTTTGGAAGCCATGACTGGACTTGAGGAAATTTGTGAAGATCTCCATCACAAGTCCTACTTTCTTCTGGAACTGAGCAGGATAGAAAATTTCAAGTTCCATGTGAGATTATCAGAAGGTATTGATCTTCCCATAAATCCTTTTCCCAAGGAGGGAATATTTGCTAAGGGGAACATGGAAAAAATTTCCACCACTATTTCGATCAATATCTCGACAAAACCAGATGTCATGGAAAATGTGCATATTGGTGCAAACTGTTCTCCTGAAGAGGTTGCCAACTAAACTACCTTATTTAAGGAATTACATGATGTATTTTCCTGGTCATACGAGGATATGTGAGAAATCGATCCATCAATTGTGGAACATGAGATACGAACTTACCCTAATATCAAACCAGTTCAACAAAAGCTGAGACATGTAAATCCTTGGAAAGTGGAAACTGTTAAGGCTGAAGTAGAAAAGTTGTTGAAGGCCGATTTCATTTACTCTATTTCTCTGACAGAATGGGTATCCATTCCCTTTATGGTAGATAAGAAACAAGGGACTATACACATCTGTACAAATTTTTGTGATTTGAAAAGGCTTGTCCCAAGGAAAACTACCCCACACCATTCATTAATCAGATCATTGATGCCTATGCGGGTAGAGAGGTGTTCTTGTTTATGGATGGTTTTTCATGCTATAACCAGATCCAGATCAAATCAGAAGACCAACACAAATATGCCTTCATTTTCCCATGGGGTACATTTACATACAAAAAGATGCCTTTTGGTTTAAAAAATGCCGAAGAAACCTTTCAGCATGTAATGAACTTTTCTTTCCATGATATTAAGCACATTGTTGAACCATACGTAGATGATCTCTTGACCCATTCTTGGAAGAGGAAGGATCATCCGGATAATCTTCTCGTAGTTTTTGAGAGATGTAGACACTACAAGGTTTGATTAAATCCCCACAAGTGCATATTCTACATTGAATCGGGGAGATTACTTGGTTTCATAGTTTCCAATAAATGTATTAGGGTCAATCCTTTGAAATTAGAGGCAATTGTTAACTGCCTCCTCGATCCATCGGACATTTGCAAATTCTACAAGGAAAGTCTAACTCTATTCGACATTTTATTGTGAACTATGCCAAGATCACCAAGGGTTGTTAGGATTATTAATCCTCCCTTGACCATACTATCTATTAGATTATTTATCCTAACTTAGGAACCTTAATTAATTAAACGGGTCCACTAGTACCATTGGGTCCACTTGGCCTAATGGGGCCACATGTACCAATCACTGGAGTGTGGGGAACACTGCTAGAGGTTAACTTCCACTTACTGCATGTGCATGCATCAGTTTGGGAACCTCCTAGACCAATCCCTACATTTTAGGAGCCATTGGGAGACCCGACACCAACCTACTTCAGTTAGTTGGAGTTAGTACTAGTTAGTCTCACTTAGCCCCTATTTTCTTTTAGTTAGTTCACAATCAGTTAGCTCGCACAAGCTTTGCATGGATAATGCATGACTTCATGTGGAGTAGGCGCCTTTTCCCAACTATCATACTCAGTTGCGTTGAGTTAACTAGCTATCACTGATTGTTTGAGTTGTTGGACATCTGGGAGTTGATATGTTGGACTCCGACATTGATTGAGACACCATGAGTTATATGGTCAATTAGCTACAGTCAGATTCGGTGGATAGATTTGAATTGCTACCTCATGCATTCAAATTCTTTTTCTATGTAAACTATTGTAACACCATATTTTATTATTGTGAATGATATTGTAAATTCCTGAGCAATAGTTGTCTGATTCCTGTGCGGTTTGTTTTGTTCAATTTGTATCTTCATTCTCCATCTATTTGCTGCAAACATTATTAGAACTGTCTGCTTGAAGATATAAATGGCATTCAAATTCTAATATGGTATCAGAGCCTTCTCAGGCAGGTTTCATGTTTTTTTCTCCCCATCGAACATCAGAAGCAACTGGGTGCCACAAAAGTCCCCTATGATGATTCACTAGCTCTGGATATATCAGAGCAATAGAGAGGGCGTGAAAAACCCTGAAAATATGTTCATGTTGAGAGGAAAAGCATGATTCTAACAATTCAAATATTTTTAGTTTTGTAGTGATATTTTGCAGGTTCAACTTCACATGGATTCGATATTATCAGTTCCTCTTCTTACTCTATCCACAAGATATTCAGAATGGAAGTCAAAGATGATTGCATATTTGAAGAGACAAGGTCTCTATGAGGTATCTATGGGACTTGGTAAAGAGTATTATGAATATGAGAAAGACTGGCTAAATGATGATGATATAGCTTATGGAGAAATATGTGGGACTTTTTCTCGAAGCTTGCTTATAGAACTTATTCAGTTTGCAGAATACCCAAAGGATCTCTGGATAGAACTGGATAGAATATTTGGAAGCACACTGTGAATATTGTTATAGAAATATGGGGAGCACATTCAGAACCACAAGAGTTCTTTACTCAAAATTATTGGCCTCTACTCTCTTTGATGAAGTTGTTCAAGATGAAGAAGAAACATAATCTTCCTCACAGTAAATTCGAATTAAAGAAAGTCTCCTTGGAGTGACTCCTTCTCTTGTTGCTCCAGAAGTGTATGAGATCTCTTATATCTCATCTCCTCACATGGCTGATCCAGAAGAAGACATTCAAATCTATGCTGTTGAAGAAAATCTCTCCTTCCATTCTATGCAAAAATTCTCCAATGATTCTTCTATAATAAATTATGTGCATAGTTTACCAGTGATTTCTCAAGGAAAGGGTGAGGAATTTGATTTATTTGTCTCTAATGATGTTGTTGGCATGCAGATAAGTAATTATTTGGATATTTTGGAAATAATATCATATTGTAGGAGTGATCCATTCACTCTCATTGATCTATATTTTCCAACAAGTTCCTACATGATTGCATGTATCGATACTCAAGGTTTTGAAGAAGGGAAAAATTGTGCATCTACTATCTCGGTGGAGCACACTCTTGGATCTAATATGGAATTTATTGGATATTATATGATCTTATTTGGATATGATCTGATATTACTTGGTTCTAGGGTTCAAGAGATTTCAGTACTGCTTGTAGTTGTTCTCATCAATTTTGGTGTGAAGAAACAAGTACCAAAAATCTCTTTCAAAGGTTTTGAGGAAGGAGAAAACTGTGCATCTATCAGCTCGGTGGACCATACTCCTGGATCTGATATGGACTTTATTGGTTCCAATATAATCTTATTTGGATCTGATCTGATATTACTTGGTTCTAGCGTTCAAGAGATTTTAGTACTGCTTGTAGCTATTCTGATAAATTTTGGTGTGAAAAAACAACTACCAAAAATCTCTTTCATAAGCTATTATTCGATAGGCGGTTTGCGGAAATTATTTTATTATTCAACTAACAGTTTGTGGAAATTATTTTATTCTTCAATAGACAATTTGTGGAAATAGTGATGTGTGGAGCTTGATTTTTTAAGATCGTCGATAGTCTTCATTCAAGCTCTTTGTGACAAAATCCCAAATAGAAATATTCCTGATCCACATGAACAAAATCAACAATTGTTTGCTAGATTGTGGGATGGAGTGAAAAGAAAGGGTGATGGGAAATTTTATTGTCAATGTTGTCAATGCAGGGGCTTTAAGAGGATAAGAATATTGATCAAAACAACTAGAAAATATTGTAGGGAACATGGACACCCTGAGGGGGGGAATGAATATCATCCATTTGCAAGTGTTGCATTATAAATTTTTTTATATTGATTGCTTTGGTAAATGTATGTATTATTTTAATATATTAACTTATATCTATTGATGTTTTCATGTAATTATAAAGGAAATACATCCTACGACATATCGTCCAGAGGAAGTGCTTTCAAAATAAGTATCAGAGGAACATTTAGCTATGAATACCAGAGAACAAGTTAATGATCATAATGAAGAAGATGCTCATACTGATAATGTAGTTGAAGATGATGGTACAAATACATTGATCCATAATTCATTTAATGTTAGAATGGATGATGATGATGACGATGATCATGAAAATATTGATGACTTTGATGATGTTCATGATTTACCTCTTCTTAAGAAGGCATACAAACCCCTTTATGAAAGCTCCAAGACAAATCTTCTCTCTGTTATATTGTTGATAATGAACTTGAAGGTTATGAATGGTATTTCAAACATATCAGTCACACATATGTTAAGGTATGTAAAATAATATATCACATTGATGATCGTGATAAAGGTTATCTTTGTTTGTCTAATAATTGTATTGTTAATTGATAAGTCAAATTAATATGGATGCAATGTGTTTCATTAATATTATTCATATATTATATTAACTAGATTTTTATTTTAATTTTTTGTAGCTTGATAAATGAATTTTTGTTACCACCATCAAATATTTTACCTTGCACAGATCGAGATTTATTTGCCATCATGAAAGAAATCGAAATGCATTATGAAGCAATTCATGCATGCCCCGATGACCATGTTATATATTATAATCAACATGAATTTCCAACAGTATGTCTGGAATGTCATATCAATCAATATCGAACAGATCAAGTAACAAAAAAGATGCCTCGCAAGGTTCTTTATTATATTCCCATTTTTCCACGTTTTCAATGACTGTTCAGGTGCAAAAAAATAGTGTAATTTATGGATTACGATGCAAGGAACAAAAGTCAAGATGGCATTATTTGAATGCCTCCAGATGGTTTTGCATTTATATATATGGAGGAAAATGGCCTCACTTTAAAGAAGACCCTCATAATATTAGGATTTCTTTGGCAACGGATAGTGTCAATCGATTTGTAGAGATGAGATCCATTTACATGGTGTGGCCTATTTTTGTTATCAACAATAACATTCCTCCATGGTTGTCAATAAAGAGGGAGCACATAATGTTGTTGATGATTATTCTAGGTATATTGTGTCTACAACTTTTTTTTATTTTTAATGTAGTGCCATCTCATTTGTCGTAATTTGTTTCCTAATGTCATGTATATATATTTTTATTTTTTCTCTTGTGCATGGTTTATATATCTAAATGGTACTCATAATTATATATTTTATATGTTAAAATAAATCAAGTAAGTACCAAGTTAAAGATATGAATGTATATATGGAACCTCTTATAGAAGAGCTACTAAAGTTATGTAATGGAATCAGTATGCATAATGTATTTAAACCAATACGAAAAATGCAATTTCAATTCCATGCAATGCTTGCATGGACAATACATGATGCCCATGGGTTAACCCATTTTTGTGGTTTGTATTTATAAGTTCCACTTTAAGTGCACTTAATTTTATGAACTAGTTAATATAGTAGTACTATGCACGCATGTTTTTTTAAATATTTCATTCGTTTGATATATAATTATACTTGACATAGATATTCCATCTCTTTATGTAGGTCTTCAGATAAAGGGAAAATTTGTATGTCTAGTTTGTGTTCCTAAGATCGAATCTCATCGTTCAAAAAGCTTAATAAAGAAGGTGTTTGATGAGCATAGGAAATTCCTCCCTAAGAATCATAGGTATTGAAAAACCGAACAAAATATATTCAATGAGAAGAAAGAGACTACATTAAGACCACATAGAATGACACCTCACCTATGGAAGTTGCAATATAATAGAAATTGTTAAGTTGGTATGCATGAATCATCGTATATGAAATTTTATGTATTTTTTTATTGTGTGTTGTTTATTGTAATTGACATTGATTTATGTAATTTCTTTATAAACTACGATTCATGATGTATGTCGTGATGTCATGATCATGAAGGAATTAATGGGCTTCCACGAGGAGTGAAAAGTTATCCTAAACAATTCAATAGGTTGCCATACTATGAGCACCTACAAATTGCTCATCTGTTTGATACAATGCATATCAGAAAGAATGTGATTGAAGTATTATGGTGAATATTGGATCTAAGGAGCGACAAAGAAAAAATTGTCAAAATTTGCAAAGACATTCAAGAAGGAAACCATGCAATGAAAGACATAATTCAATTTCATAGCAACGAAGACCAAATTAATATAAAATCACTTCCATGGATGTTAACGGAGCAACAAAGTAATGTTGTAAAAGAGGTCATGCAGAAAATTAAATTTCCCACTAGATTTTGTGCAAGCATGAAGAATATCATAACAAAGAAAGGTGATTTTGTGAGGGTGAAAATGCATTATTGGCATGTCTTAATTAAGGTAATAATTATGGTATCCATATAATTATTGTTTTTTTTTATTCCGATGCATATTGTTGTTATTTTGTTTGTCTACTCTTTGTTTAAACAATGATGTGGTTTGTATATTGTTACAGTATGTTCAACCTCTCTCTCTCTCTCCCTGACAACTTTGACAACAATGTGAAACAAGTTATTTATAATCTTGGGAAATACATGAGGTAAGTAGATATTTATTGTATGTGCTTAGTGTTTCTTTAATTCATTGTAGAACTTATATTTGATTTTTGCGCACTAATCCATGTTATGTAATATAATTGTTTTTTTGTTAAATCTTGTTATTGGTTTGCGTCACTTGTAGATGATTGTCATCTAAAGAAATCCATAAAGAATATATAAAGTATTGGAGGAGGTAAATTCCTTGTCTCATGTGTGAAATGCAGAAGCATCTAACTTCAACATTTTTCAATGCACAGGAAGACTACCTCATACACCAAGTCGATGAGATTGAATTGTGTGGACATGTGCACTTAAGGTCCATGTGGATGGTTGAGAGGCACTTGAAATTTATGAAGGGTTTGGTTAGACAACGAGCATGTGATGAGGGTTCTATGATGGAGGGATATACAATATACCAAAAGATGTTGTATATTAGTGAATATATTCCTAATTTAGCGTTAAAGCTCAATTTACGTCGCATTTGTGATCTGGACTCCAATAAATTTTTTGAAGGGGAGTACCTGAAGGGGAAAGGTAGATTGAGGAAGGTGAAAGGTAATTATTAACTAGTGGATATTAATTAATATAATACATTTGACTGTTGATTTTTATGTATATATATCATACATATTATATTTTTATATTCAATATATTGCACAAATTAAGAGTGTATACTTTGTTAAGATAATATACATTTGTATTGAATTTTAATTTTTATTGTCATCAAGCAGTTGGTCGAGAGTGGGATGAAATTCATTTATACATCACAAAGAATCTTGATTGGATGAAGGTATGGATTGAATGATGTGAACAATCTGGTCATGGAATATCATGGGAAGGTGTGGCTTGATTAGTTAAAGCAACACATCGCAATGGAGATACCAATCTTACACAAAGGAAAATCAATTTAGAATATGGTTTAAAAGATAAGCAGGAAAGCATATTAATCAACCACGCTATTTTTTTGTTGTTGCAACCATATTGATGTATACATTGATTTTTTCCCCTCTATGGCATAAACATGCACTTAATCACAAATATTGGATCATTATGTAATCTTTTAATGTATGAAATTTTGTAGGTAAAACACCATAAGGTTACATGGTGCAATGGCTGTAGATATCACATGAAAAAGTTGGATGAAATGAAGAAAAAATCAGATTGTGAGATATCTGCAGTCTTTGAGGTGACCAATGTTTCTTCTAGAAGTGGCAGACATCCAACTCTTGGAAAATTGATACTATGGGTATCTAGAAGATATTATTCTATGTGACTTAAACTCCTTCAAGGTAGTTTTGTTCATTGTCAAATGGTACAGGTTATGATTGAATCAACGTGATCCCAATAAAACTATTATTGAACATGACAATGGATTTACCATGGTAAATACAAGGTTGTTTGAGCCAATAACAGAGCCATACGTGCTTCCAAGCCAATGTGAACAAGTATTTTCCTTTGAGGTTCTAGGTAGAGTGGGTTGGTCATTTGTTGTGAGACATGATCCAAGGGGAAGATCGGTAAGGTATAACCTAGAGGAAGGTAATGAAGAGGGTCGTGAAGAAGAGGATGGTGTGGAAGATGATCAACATTAGTTAGATGATCATGTTCCAAAAGAAGATGTCGAAGAATTAGTTGAATTAGATGATGTAGCAGAAAATGTCCATGAAGATGATATCAACGATGACATGATGATCGTAACTGACATAGATGACAATGATGATATGGCCAATCCTTACAATGTTGACTCTGGATTAGATGATACAAATGATGAGTTGGATGAAGAAGATGATGAATTCCTTTGAAGTGTATGAGGTATGCAGTAATATATCTACTCTATATATTTTGATTTAATATTGCGATAAAAATATTGAATTTTATTGGTACGTATAAATTTGGCTTGGACTGAAATTTGGCATGTTTAGACCTGACACATGCATTGGCAATGTAGGAGGGTTTCTAAAATCAAACATGACTGAAACTAACAATTCGAGAAGCAAAAAACATACCTATAGATTAATTAATGTGCTAAGTGGGGCCAATATTGATTTTTTTTAAATATGTGTCAACTTGGATTGAAATTTGGCATGGTTAGACTAGACACATGCATTGATGGCGTGGGAGGGTTTCCAGACTCAAACATAACGATCATCATCATCATCATCATTATCATCATCATTACCATCATAACTAATATCATCATTATCATTGTCATCATCATCATGTTTTTTTGTTGTCTCTAATCACACTTAGGAAAAATACATGATTTAACTTTACTATCCCTAAATATTCCATATATCCCTAACTAGACCATGAATAGTGTCTCAATACACATGTAATGTGTAAATCCTTTTACTACGTCCCATATGACCATGGTTAACATTGTAAGATCCATCCTAGGTGATCATCATATTCATCATCATCATCATCACCATCTTCATCATCAACATCAACATCATCTTCATCTTCATCATCATCATCATCATCATCATCTTCATCATTATCATCATCTTCATCACAATCTTCTTCATCATCATCATCACCATCTTCATCATCAACATAATCATCATCTTAATCATCATCATCATCATCATCATCGTCGTGGTCATCAACATCATCATCATCGTCGTCGTCGTCGTCGTGGTCATCAACATCATCATCATCATCGTCGTCGTCGTCGTCATCATCATAATCATCGTCATCATCATCATCATCATCATATAAGTTGCTGTCGGTGGTATGACGAGGTCGTTGGAATCATCATCATCACCATCATCATCTCCATCATGTTGTAAGACATCATCATCATCATCATCATTTTCATCGTCATCGTCGTCATCATCATCATCGTCGACATATTCATCATCATCATTATCACCATCATCAACATCTTCTTCATCATCATTATCATCATCACCATATTTATCATCATTATCATCATCATCGTCATTATCATCATCATCATTATCATCATCTTCATCAGCACCCTCCTCCTCCTCCTCCTCATCATCATCATCTTCATCATCGTCATCATCATCTTTATCATGATCTTCATCATCAACATCATCGTCGTCATCATCATCGTCATCTTCATCAATGTCATCATCATCTTCATCATCATCACCATATTCATCATCATCATCATCATCGTCATCATCTTCATCATTGTCATCTTCATCCCAATCATCTTCATCATCATCATCATCGTCATCGTCATCATAATCATCATCATCATAATCATTATCATCAACACCATCATCATCATCATCATCGTCGTCATCATCATCATCATCATATAAGTTTTCGTTGGTGGTATGGCGAGGTCGTTGGATTCATCATCATCACCATCGTCATCTTCATCATCATCTCCATCATGTCATAAGATGTCATCATCATCATCAACATTGTCATCATCGTTATCATCATCATGATCATCGTCATCTTCATCTTCATCATCATCGTCATCTTCATCATCATCATCATCATCATCATCATCATCATCCTCATCATCATCATCATCGTCATCATTGTCATCTTCATCATCGTCATCATCATCATCGTCATCACCATCTTCATCAGGATCTTCATCATCATCATCATCATCATCATTATCATGATCATTGCCATCATCATCGTCATATTCATAATCATCACCATATTCATCATCATCATCATCGTCGTCATCTTCATCATTGTCATCTTCATCATCATCACCTTCATCATCATCATCATCGTCGTCGTCGTCATTATCATCATCGTTGTCATCATCTTCATTGTCATCATCATCGTCGTCGTCATCATCATTATCATATAAGTTGTTGTCGGTGGTATGGTGAGGTTGTTGTATTAATCATCATCAACATCATCATCTTCATCCTCATCTTCATCATGTCGTAAGACATCATCATCATCATCATCATCGCCATCTTCATCATCATCATCGTCGTCATCATCAACGCCATCTTCATCATCATCATCATCATCATCACCATATTCATCATCATCATCATCATCATCATCATCATTATCATCATCTTCATGATCATGATCATGATCATCATTGTCATCTTCATCATCGTCACCATCATCATTGTCATCACCATCTTCATCATGATATTCATCATCAACATCGTCATCATCGTCATCATCATCGTCATCTTCATCATCATCACCATATTCATCATCATCATCATCATCATCGCCATCGTCATCGTCATCATCATCATCATCATCATCATCATCATCATCACCATCATCGTCATCATCATCATTATTATCATCATCATCATCATTATCATCATCGTCACCATCATCATCATCGTCATGATCATCATCATATAAGTTGTTGTCGGTGGTATGGCAAGGTCGTTGTATTCATCATCATCACCATCGTCATATTCATCATCATCTCCATCATGTCATAAGACATCATCATCATCATCATCATCAAATTCATCATCATCATCATCATCACCATCATCATTATTATCCTCATCATCTTCATCATTATCATCCTCATCATCATCATCGCCATCATCATCGTCATCTTCATCATATAAGTTGCTGTTGATGGTATAGAGAGGTCGTTGGATTCATCATCATCATCATCATTGTCATCATCATAATCATCATTATCATCATCATCGTCATCTTCATTGTCATCATTAACATCATCATCATCATCGTCATTATGGTTACTTTATGTTGGACCTTTTCACTTTTGACAGTAGTGCAAAATGAGGAATTAGCTACTATGTGACTAAAAATTCTAGTCACCACAGGTTTTTCAAGTGACTTACTATTAAATATGAGCAATTTTGATTGAGCCAACTATAAACGACTAAAATTAATGACTAATTTAGTCACCAGTTAACAAATACGACTAGATAATAAGTGTCAGAGTTAAAAATGACTAACAAAAACGACCAATTTAGTCATGACATAAAAACTGACTAGCTAGAAGAATATGAATTAGTCATTTTTAATTGTGTCATGGAAAATTATAATTTTGACAATGAAGTGTAAATTTTGTAAATTGTCTACATTTTATTAGTAATATTGGTGCAATGCACCTTGATCTTCAGAGATCCAAAAAAGCAATTGCACGAATTTGCTCTTGACCAACTTAATCCATGCTGCACCATTGAAGCAAAGCGTTAAGCACATGCCAAAAGAAAATTAGGTTCCTACAATTACGAATTGGGTACAACTAGAACCAGTACCATATCGATACCTAGAAGCATCATAGCTAGTTGTTGATCCTTCAATGTAAGAGTCCCAAGTCCCATACTGAGGTTCTTTTCTAACTTCAATATAACTATCATGATCTGTGACCGTCGAACTAGTTGTACCAATCGACATAGCTTCACCAGGCTTAGTTCCTTTAAACGTCGTAGCAGTTGATCTAATAATAAATGAACCGGTGGAAGCATCAAGAACAATATTTTAACCAATCAAAGACTCAATTATAATTAAACTGGGGTGCGGACCCAGAACCAGTCTCAGATCCATATGCAGTAATGATAGAGGCCCGACCCCATCTCGGAGTTTCAAGTAAACATTTCAATTCCTCGACCTCTTACAGGCCTGACCTTGCAGAATATGATACGTGTCATGTAGTGATGACCTCTCCTTATCACTATCAAGTTAAACCTACTTTATGCCGTAGTGTCCAGGTAAAGTTTGCATCTGACATCACCACCCACCTGATTGACGATGTGCACAACTCTTCTCGGCCAACACCCTCGATCGAAGTTTATTATATATACTACTATAACAAAAAATACCATTAAAGCAAATAATATAATAATAAAACAAATTATTATATTTATATAAAACACAAATTAATTAAATTTTATATTAATCCTAATTTATAAAACTAAACAAGTTATATAATAATTATTAAAAAAAATGTAATATATAACAAATTAACATAATTTATATAATAATAAAAATAAAACACATACGTAAAAATACAACTAAAACAAAAAATCTATATGCAAATGCAACCGTCGACCCAACAGTTCTCGACCCACCTCTGTTTGACGGCATTCATGGACGATTTTCCTGAACCCATGGAGATAATCTCGTCAATTACTACTCAACCAACTCGTTGGCCCCAAATAACCTGTCCAAACAGATCATTGGCGCCAAATAACCTGTCCAAACAGATCATTGGCGCCAAATAACCTGTCCAAACAGATCATTGGCACCAAATAACCTGTCCAAATAGACCATTGGCACCAAATTTTTTGCATTGGCTGGAGCTGAGGAGGGTTTGGTTGGTTACGAGGGGAAGTAGTGTGAATATTGCCAACTATTGGAGAAAGTTTAGCACATGAAGATTATAATTGAGGATAAACGCTACTTGTTCAAAGGTATAGGAACAAGCCCTTTTACCATGGTTTAAGACTATTTGAGGCATGATTGATGGCGAATACATACCTATACTTTCCATATATGCACAAAAATGCAAGAAGAGAGGCTTTGTTGCTACTATAGGGTAAGTAAACGAGGTCAATGTCTCCCTAAATTCATCAACATATACTAAAAATGGATTGATGGGATTTGCATAGAGGGTTTATATGGTTTGGAGACTGATACCTTCAATTTTTGTAGAGCTACCATGAGGGTCGTCCAATTGAATCCGAAAACCATTATGGCATTGAATATATTTACTGGGTTTAAAGAATTTGAGTGAAAACAATGCAGAAAATGAAGAAGAGGATCCTTTGGGGGAGATCCATAGTTCGAATAATTGAGAGCAGAGGAGGAGAATTCAAGGAACATTGATGAATCGAGGGATTTGGGTGTCGGTGAAGAAGAAAATTGTGATTTGAAAGCTGAGGAAAATGTGGAATTGAAGCATGATGGTTTGAATAATGAGGGTTTTGGGAATGAAGGTTGGGTGGATTTGTATTTGGGGATAAATATTTTCTATGAGAGGGTTGGTGGAAGCCTTATGCGGATTCCCTTGGAAAACCCACTACTGCCTGGTCGATTGCGATCGCTGCTGCTCTGTTAGGGATTATTTTTTGGGCAGCATTGGTAGCATGAATTCTAGAATGACAAGCAACTATGGCTATAGCTCTATGCTAATGATGAGGTATCTTGAATTTCTCATTTTATTTATGTATATGCTTGTTTTTTAATGTGCTTTGAGGCCTACATGCTCTATAAGACCGCTTCTATTCGAATCAAAATGGAAAAGTGAAATTAACCAAGATTTAGTCAAATTTTTTAGTCTGTGTTTGAAAATTTGAGTCATGAAATCTCTTAGTTCATTTAGGTTTTTTCTAGAAAATGTGCACTGAAGAGAAAATTAAAGTTGCAATTCTGAATTTTGTAAAATGGCATGAGATTTGGATCATGAAAAACGTATTTGTAAATAGTTAGTACACCAAGATGATGGCATATAGCTCGAGTAGAAGAGATGTGTAGCATTTAAATTCAAGGAGGATTTAATTTCAAATGGTCTGAACAATCCCAAATATTTTAAGAGTGTTGGTGTCAATTATCTCTCCACATCGTGACTTGTTTGTCCTTGCATCTTCAAATCTAGAAGTATTACCTATTTACCATGCCAATGAACCATTAGGGAAGAAACATCTCTGCATTACTGTAGGAGTAGTGTCACATGAGTTATGCTACATACTGAGTGGAATGCAACAGTTGGAAAGAGTTCAGTGTTGAATGGAAATTTGCGTGGATAAAAAAAAGTGGTCGAAACACAGTCATAGTGGCCCTGAGCATTCACATCCTCCAACTGGTCATGAACATTTAATTTCATATTCATGCCATACTAAAAAATTTAGTGGTTTCCTATAGATGCATTGATTTGGGTGGCTTTGCATTCCTGTAGAAGGGCGTGACTTGGCTATACTCAGTACTTAGCTCAACATGCACCCATATTTTGTTGTTTAAAGGGATGCATCTATATCTTGTAAGTGAATGCATTCTTTCTTTGAAATATCATCTCAGGAATTAGTTATATATTTATATCAGATTTACATTGGTTCAATGTTGTGTGCTGCCATGGCAAGCTACAATAAACTTAGTGAATACATTTGGTAACAAAATTGCATTGGGTTCCCCAAAAACATTGTATTAGCTTGCCTAAGATAGATAGGGTAAAATAAGACTTATTGAAAATTAAAAATTCAGGAGGACAGGATAATTTCTTTTATTCTACATGCTAAAACTAAAATGTGCCATTAAACTGACAATTCATTCAGAATAGTTGAACTTCAAAATAAAGACATACTTACAAAAGGTGGATGTGCGGTTGCATTCCTAACATTCTCCATATACAAACATCTACTAATTAACCCTATACTACTATTAATATATGCTCCTTACATGAGAAAGGTTTCATTATCATATGACCTTTATTGATTACATCAACATACATATTCTCCTTCCAGCAAATTTTCAGTTCCCGATAGAGGCACACAAGCTTGTGGAAAAGTTGGAGGATGTCGACTAAGATATAATTCAACTTATTATAGCTTGATCCTTTATGATAAATGATGCCTCAAGGATGCTTGTGACTTGTCCTTTCATTTTGGGGATGGTAGAGGGCATCTACAAAAATGCAAGGGATGCCTCCCTGTGGATAATTGTTTTAAACTCAATGCTAATGTTTTGTCCAAATTTACAAAACTTGTCTTGGAGACTGAAGACTAAGATAGACTTTCAACTTATTAAGTTATTATAGACTGATCATTTATGATAAATGATGGATTAAGGATACCCATGACTAATCCTTTCATTGTGGGGATGGTAGATGGAATCCAGGAAAATGTAGGGGATGCACCCTGTGGATAATTGTTTTAAACTCAATGCCTAATGTTTTGTCCAAAATTGCAAAAATTGTCTTAGTGAAAAACTTGAGGCTAAAGATTTCGAGTTGGACGGACTTTAGAAAATCTTGGTATATTACATGCAAACACACTCACAGACATGTTATTATTGCAAGGAACCATTCTTTTACTTTAGCATGTGTTGTGGATTTATTATTGTTATAAAGTTTCCGTTTAATTTAACATGTGTTATTGAGCTATTTTTTTATATAACCTATTTCCCAAGTCACTTGAATTTGCTAGGTCTTGGATATTTATTTAGTGTTGGAGGTTGTTAAGCTTTATGCAACCTAAGGAATATGTGTGAAACATTTTTGATGATGGTGCATTGGAGATTTAAATGTATAACAGAAATTATTCTTCCTGCTTGTTGTATATCATCCTCGTCCTTTATAATTAGTGGCAATTTCCTTGTATTATCAAGTGACATACATCCTCTTTCAGTGTTTTCAAAATGCCATTGTTATGTTGTCTTTAAAATGCCACTAATACAAATATATTAACTTGCAAAATCATATCCACCCATCTTTGTGTAATCCATGTTAACATTGGTCTATTCTTTGCTCCATCCACTACATTTAATGACATTGCAGGTCAAAGTTGATCTCATTAAATAGCTTGGATTTGATACTATTTACAACTGGACTATTATGAATTATGGATCTGTTGTAACTATTTTTGCATCACAAAGTATGTAAATTGTTTTTATTTTTGTAATTTATGGTTGGATTCGAAATAATCTATTTTTATTTCAATTTGAAGAAAATTTAAGTTCCATGTTTTTAATGGATTAATTATGTAAACCATTGAAATATTCAAGTTTTATGCCATAATTTAGGGAAAATAATGGTATATGAAATCAAGCTGGATAATATCATAGTTTGTGTACTGTGATTATGTATGTACAATATTTACATATAATAAGAGATGTATACATTCCTCATAATTTTGATGTATCAAGTAAAACACGCTACACATTTAAAGTACGTTGTGGCTTTTGCATATTTATGGTGCAATTTGAAGTAAAAAATGTTGTTACTGACAACACACAACCCTTTCGTACTGCAGATTATGTAAAATCACAACCCCAGAAGAGCATTCTCACTCGCATTTGAATGGAGTTTTTAGGAGTAAACAAGAGAATTTTGAGAAAATATTGGAAGACCTTTCCAAAGAAGAAGCTTATGTTCATGGTAGGGAAAAGAGACGATCTGAAACTTGTTGAAAATTTCCTCATGCTCTTATAATTTATCCTGTCATCTTCGAGGCCTGCCCATATTTTGAAACTCTTTAGACTAAATAATACTATGTTTATAGACATTTTCTTAATAGAAAATTTGTTTCTCATTTTTATTTGAATAGTAATTCCACTGGGCTATTTTTATTTTTATATGTACTAGTTCTTCTTTTAGAAGAATACACATTACATATAATATATAAATTTCTAGGATCAATAGAAACTCTCTCACTCTCTATATAAATCTAGCTATTGCAAAAGGCGGGTCTACATTCTTGCAATTTCAGACATTTACATAAACATAACCCCAACTTTTACCATCTTCTCTACCCTGCTTACCGGAATCCCAGTCTATTTTTCATCACCTGAACCTAGAGTCCCAACTCTTTCATTATCCAAAATGTCTTGTCAAAATCAACCTCACTATGACTCTATTGATCCTCACTGCTTGGTCTCGGATCCTTCCACCAACTTAAAGAATTCATACTACATTCCTCGTTGTACCTTTCTTATAGTCATAATGCCATGCATTGTGGTGTTGAATTTCAACTCTAAAATAAATTAAATTTTGGTGTATCATATGAAAAAATAATGTTTCCTTAATTGAGATTTTATTGCGTCATTATTTAGTTCTACAATAGGGTTAACTGGAAAAACTTCTACAGTTTATGTCAGACCACCATGGAGGGTATTCCATGATAACTTTATTATTTTAAACTTTAAATCAATACATGATATATATTTTTCACAGGAAATATTTGTTCCCAAAGGATTGTGGTAGTCCAAGTTACCAGAAACATGGTCAGAAGATTCATTTCTCATTTTGTTTTGTTTCTTGTTCCCATTTTTGTTTTGACACTACATTACTACAATTCCAATTAACTTTATATGCATAATATACACTAGGGGGATGGATTTAGTTTTCTCATCTCCTGAAACCATCTAACCCTATTTCTTGTTCTATTCTTGTTACCCTTATCATTTCCCATATCTAGTAACATAGATACTAGCCATGCATGTGTTGCCCCAAGATTTCTCATGAGAATTAGAGAAATGTACTTTTCAATTCTGAAGAAATATCGATGAAACCCCCGGTGGATGCACCTGTTGATCCAGTATGGAAGGATGACCAATGAATTCAACATGAGTCTAATGAGGAATCATTGACAGAAACAACTACTGACCTGGAAGCACATCAAATATTCAATGAAATAAGAACAAAGAGGCGCATGGACCAGGGTGTGAGTAGTAGCTTCGCATCAACATTAGAGGCACAGTTGAACCGGCTTGTCAATTCCATTATAGATGCAACAACAAAGGAAATGATGAAGTCTTTGAAGGCAGGATTCATAGAGGTAAGAACAAAAATGGATTCTTTGTACAATGTTGTTTTGAAGAGAGCACCGGAGGAAGGAGAAACTGTGTAGGAGTTCACGTCAATCAAAACTGAGCTGTGGGTCAGGAATGTCCAAATTCCCCCGACTGCAATCGACACCAGAAGAGAGGAATTGAATACCTCACTGCACCAGTTGCAGGACATATCACTGGATATCAACACACTGTCTACACAGATGTTGGTACACATGCAACATGTCGCCAACCAGGAGTTGGCAGACAGACATAAAGGAGTTATCGATCAATTCATGTGATCACTGGAGAAAGAGGAGAAAGCACAAAAAGAAGTTTCTGAATTGAAGTAAGTAAAGGAGAAGTCGATAGAAGAAAAAGCATAGGAAATTGAGGTGCTCAAGAAAGCACAAGAGGAGTTGCAAGTGAAGATTGTTCAGGAGATCACGGAGCTCATGAAAAAGGAAACAGATCGCCTTGTTGTTGAGAAGGCACATCTCTTTGATAGCTGAGTCAAGTTGGAAATGGCAGTTGCAGATGCTTTTCAGTATGTCTTAGAGAGCACGACGGAGCTGGATGCGGTGGAAAGAGTGCAACGACTTGGGGCCGTTATTTCCAAATTGTAGAGCAAGAACAGTATTTTGGAGGCTCTATTGCACCTAGCCACACCACTAGAGAAAACAACAGTGCGAAAGAGTGAAATTGAAGATATGGCAACATAACTCGACGAGAAGGAAAAGGAAACCAAGAATGTGATAAACACAACCACACAGTTCTAGGGAAGCATAGTCTCGGATGAATAATTAGTGAAACTGACCACACAGTTGTAGGAAGAAGAAGCATAACTGGCGACCTTGAAGACATCGCTTAGAATGATTCCACTGATGGTTCAGGTCACGCGATCAAAAAATATGAAGGAGTTGCACTAGTGCGTGGGGATGGCACAAAAACGTCAGCGAAAGCGCACTGAACAACTAGATGAGTTCTAGGAGATCGACGCACAACTTTCTGGAAAAACACTTGCTGTGTTGTAGGAAACACAAGAAGGAAAAAAGGAGATCACTGAGAAAATGGTTGAACACCCAGTCACACATGATATGACGATGAGCCGGGAAATAGCAGACAGAGTTAAAGCACATGTGAAGGAGATTACTCAGCAGTATGTAGATTTCAAGATCAAAATTAATGAGTACACCATGTCCAGCTAGCGTGGCTAGAGGGCGAGCCACAAGATTATGTTGGGGGTCTGTTGGAAAGGGGTTTGGATACATTAGTTGTGCAACATTGCGGATGTCATGCAAGCTCAAAGACATCGTGCAAGTAAAATATGGTGCGCAAGACAGGAACTGAATATTTGATGTAATTTTGTGTCACCTTTTGTAGTTTTGGACCATATTTTGTGGATATTGGTCATTATTTTGTAGAATCGGTTAAAGATTAGTTAGAAAGTTGTCTACGTGGACCTTGAATGTAAAGGCACAATCCTATAAGTAGATGAAGAATTGTAAGTGTGAATCAGCCTGATGGGAAGAATCTAAGGTTAGTGAAGAATATATTTTGGGTATCTGAATAAGATCTATCGATCTGCGAACTGTGATTTTTGAGTAGAAGTAATATGACAAGGCAAAATTTTATCTGAATCACTGTGCCTTTCTATTTTACTATTTTATTATTTCTTGTGACCCTATGATGAATGCTATGTGAATGTGTGACATGAATCTATGATGCGATGTTTCCCTGTTTGACATGATGTTATTTTGTTAGCTCTGTTTTCGCATCAATATGTTTACTTCAATTATGATTGAATGATGCAATATATCTAGGAATGATAATGAATGGTGCATAAGTCAAGTGATCTTTTAATGTTGTGCTAAAGCTTATAAGTTGATGTCACATTCTTCTCCCCTATTCCGCGGAAACTTGGTTCCACCAGCTCTCCCTCTAACATCTCGTGCGAGACTTCATCTGCTCTATGGGTGTTGCTGTACAGGGTAAAACCTATCTGTGCTAGTGCTCAGGGAGATCGCAGTGGTTTGGTTGTCGACAGAGTGGGAATCCCTGTTGACTGGTTTTGTTGGCTCGGTTTGTGTCAACAATTTGTTCTGTGTTTTCAACACTCTCTTTCATACGCTACTTTATCATATTAACGAGGTGTTGAAGATATAGGTCTAAAGGAAAATAAATTTTTCCTCCCATTTTCGTACTAAGGATATCCCTAGAGCACAACAGATAACTCACTATCATACGAAAACTTTGAATCAAACAATTACAACATTACATCCTCACGTCAACTCAACCCCACTATACTGAGACAATTATTGGCAAATAGGGAAAATCAAAGGCATCAAGCCTATTACCTATTATGACCAATAACATGCAAACACTTCTCTGGGCATATTATTTACTATGCCAACATGTAAATGCTCGACAACAAAAAAACATAATTAGCATGCACGCTTCTAAACTATCCTTTACCATTAAGAGAGAGTTTGCTCATAGGATTCTCATTCTTGGGAACTCCCCTGAGGAATTCATGCCCATTCCATCTCTAATAACATATAAAAACAATGAGATAGAGACAATAGACTGAAACTGAAATTGCTTCATATTATTCATCAAATTACTAAATTTGTAGAAAGTCATAGGTCAAAATTTTTCTACCCTTCTTCCTTCTTCTTATTCTCCTTCTCTTCTTCCTTCTTATTCTCCTCTAGCTATTTTGTCTCTCTTTTTTGCATGCGAATCCTTTTCAATTTTTTCATGGCTCTTCCTTCTCACTGGTCATACTCCTATCATGTGAATCCCTCTTCTCTATTTTCTTATTCTCTTATGGATTCCTCCTTTTCTTCATGTAGACCTTCTTCACATTCTTTCATAACTTACTTTCCTCTCCTCTACACATGGTCTCTATCCTTCTACAAATTCCTTCTCTCTATTGCACTCTCCTCACTTTTCCTCTTCATTTCATGCCACCCATACCTATCTCCCATGATTTCCTCTTCTAATCCATGCCATCCCAAAACCAAGACTACCTCTCCTCTTCACATGGTCCCTCCTATTCTCATCCAGTCTTGAATAAACCAAAATTCCATCCTTTTGAATAGGGTGTACAAAGTATTTAATGGTGCATTAAGTATTTGATACGAGGCTCCACAAAAATGACTCATACAACATATCTCACCTAACTCCATATCCTTGAATCAATTTGCCTTCCATCACCTTTAATTGCAACCATGGTTGGTCATTTAAATATGCACACAACCCTAAGATTAATCTAAATCGTCAAATGGAGGAGGTAGATCCAACAATCAACAAACGTTTTAAAGGAAAAGTGGCCTTGAATTCGAGGCTACACCAAGATACGAAAATAAGTGAGCCGTCTAATCATGAAGAATCAAATCAAGAGATGAAAGAGATTTCAGAGGGAAAGGTATGTTGACTTTGGTCATTCCCCAAGAGTCCCTAAATGGCGTGAATGCTCTTGCATTAGTATCTCTAAGTAACACAAACAAGCATAGCCTCATCCTGTAATCAAAACCTTACTTGAGTCTTTTCCTCTTTCATTGTCACCGTACTTTATACCATGTGTATGATGAATTCTTCATTTTCACGCTGGCCCTCTTTTTCTTCTCTACAACCTTAATCGTTGTCATGGTAACTCTCATGGATTCCTTATTCATTTCTTCATTTGTTGTGGCTATGTAAACTTCATCATCACCACCACCATATTCTATACGTTCCCTCAGTCCATACCCACCAATATGGACATTCCTTCCATTACCAACTTCTTAATCAAAGTAACTTTCTTTGCCTATTTTTGCAATTCTCAAGAATTTATTAGGTGTAAAATCTCCATATTTTGATTCCTTAATGTTTTTCCTCC
Source organism: Pseudotsuga menziesii (assembly GCA_001517045.1). Taxonomy (NCBI): domain Eukaryota; kingdom Viridiplantae; phylum Streptophyta; class Pinopsida; order Pinales; family Pinaceae; genus Pseudotsuga; species Pseudotsuga menziesii. Next base: position 454,005 of record LPNX010494462.1, read on the forward strand.
TATGCAATCTTGGCATTCCTTCACAATGTCGTACATCCATATCCTCCTCTCTCATGGCCTTAATGCTCCTATCAACATCAGCATTTTCAAAATCAATTTCTTCAACATTTTTCTTTACCCGTGGGATGCATTTAATGACATTGTGGCTATCACTAACATCCTCATTAACAACCTCATCAACATAAATTTTGCCCTCAAGATTCTCCATGTATGTTGCTTGAAAGTTCAAATAAATGCATTGTCTCTTCTCTTTATTTTGCTTTTTTTGCTCAATAGATTCAACACTTCATTGGAGGGTTATTCATCATCTTTTATATTCCCACTGTTGGTGTTTGCACCTGTACAAGCACAAACACTTAAAGGGTTAATAACATACAATTATCTTTCACCATAGTTGAATCTTGTTACAACCATGGTTGTGGTAGACTTCTCAAGATGATTCATAAGTTGGGTCAAATACTTGATACAAAGCTAGAAGTGGAGACTTGGAAATACTTTGAATAAATCTTGCACAATTTCCAATGATAAATGCACTTTATGTTGAAGGAACTCGTAACCATTCATCCACACCAATCCTTTCATTCCATCTCTTCAATGCATTTCCTACATAGACTTATTAACGACATTCCCATACTTTCTCAACTCATCATATGATTCCTTGACACTTATTTAACTTCATCATTGTGTATGCTCCAATAGCAAGCCACCTCTTATAAAATATGCATATGCATTTTATCTTAAAAACACAAAACTCTTTACTAGTAGCTTTTTCGCAAATGCGCTATCATTGTTTTTAACTTGCACTTGGGATCTATCCCCCACATTTACCACAAGTAGGAATAATTTTTGATTTAGATACATGAATCTTGATTTTTTCTTCAATGATTTTTAATGCACGGTTGACTCTCAAGGTAATATATACAATGGGTTCAATATTAAAAAAAATTCAAAATATTTATAAAAGAAATCCCTCAATTCAGCTATTTTATCATGAATTGGGTAAATGTAGAGCTTTAGTTTGGCCTAAGAGAAAATGAAGAAAATATTGTTAAAACCCAACATAACCTTTCTACAAAAATTATAACTAAATTTCCAAGGTAATGCCTTTGAAACAAAAAGATCAGGATGAAACTCATCAGTGACTTAAATGGGATTGGGACTGGGGAGATGGGGATCATATCGACCTTTAAATGTTTAGTAGTGTGAGGTTTGAGTGGAGACGGAGCGAATTTCTTTAAGCAACAGTCGGAGGAAATGGCTCCTTGCGAGCTCCTGCACCAGTTTTCGAAAAGCACGATGATTTAATGTGGTATACCTTGGGATAAGAGCATGTGGTGGAATTCCTGGTTATTTTGGATGAGCCGTTGCTCATGCTCAACCGCTTCCCTATTCTCAACATATATATATGTCTTTGTTTTGTCTTCTAATCGCTGAAGCTTTTGTCACATAATCGAATTCGATACTCACACAGAGACTGTGGGTGAGCGGGCATGAGAATTTTATGCTGGTGTATGTGCTCCTCCCAATGAGTAATAAGCACCCAGCTGCAGAGCAATGATGTTGTGGCTGTGGGGCACATTAACTGTTGGATGAAGAGCTAGATTAAATCCAACCGTTGATGTGCCCCGCAGCCACAACATTTATTGCTTTGCAGCCAGGTGCTTATTACTCTCCCATCCCATTGTCTCTTCTCCACGAGACTTGGGTTGTTGCACATCCTTTCAATCACATAATCAAGTGAAGAAGGTCTTCTATTTAAAAAGTGGTAAAGCTGTAAAAATAACATAAAGAGCTTGTAATTTTGTTCAACCATATTTTTTTATATGATTTATTTTAAAAAAAGTTTGAAGACAAAATAATCTTCTGAGCTTCATAGATTATGCTGGGTATTTTTTTTGTTATTGAAGTTATGCCCATTTATAAACTGCCAACACCTCTCTAAATCTCTATTATTTAGAGTTCACCTCTCCATGATTTTATATTTCTTGCAATTTTATTTGTTTTTGCAAGATAATATCTTACTTGAGCAAACCTTTATCCTTTTGATTATTAAGGGCGACAGTGACCAGACTGAAATGTTTGACTCTTTCAAATCCATTTGGGAGGAGATTCTAGAACATGGGCAGAAATGTTCTGAATCCCTCGACTCCACCAGATTTGTAGATTGTAGCATCTCCAAACAAGCCCACCGCTAGTCTTCAAAAAGGCATAATGTGAGGAGTATTTATGATCATGCCTACTGTTGGCCTCACCTCACTGCCATTACTGGGCCACACTCTCCAAACTCGTCGGACACGTGTGCAGCAGGGTGGGGTAGGAATTACTCATTATTTTCATTAATTTCATCTTTCATTTTCAAGGATATTGATCAGCGGTCTCAGGTATATCTTAAACTCTGAAGTATTTAATATCTATGCGCATATGGGAAATTGTGAAAGACTATGAAAGGACTCTTAATCTGAGATCGACGGTTCACCTTCACCTGATCACTTAACCGTTTGCGCGAAAAACTAAACGGACTGCTCGAGACTAAGGTATGTGCCTTGCACAGGAGTAGTTGTAGCTTTCACTACCACGAAACTATTTATTTCACCGGGATCTCTATTCAGCTGGTCATGATCGAGATGTCGAGTACTACCCAAAGAAATAAATAAATAATATTTATTTACGGCGAACAATATCCTTCAGGATTTGCTTTGTACTAGGTAACAATTTGCATGTTTGAGTATTAAATGAGAAAATATTATGAAACTGTTGGTTTGTTATGTCCTCGACAGAGGCCTGGAAATTGACGGTCCACAGAACGTTTTTTGGTTTTAAAAACGTATTTGACCGGTGGCTTTAATTTTGGCACGTCACCGTCTACCGGTTTAAAAAATCACTTCCCCTCAAATTGACTTACCTGTCATAAATAAGAGTACCTCATTTCAACCATAACCGTTGATAAAAGAGTACTCGCCACTAGCCGGACTGTTCTGGCCACTCGCGCAAGTTTTGGTTTATTTATGCAGGTGAAGTAAACTTTGGCATTGTTTCATTTATGAAACATAAAAACTTTATTAAACATAAAAACTTTATTAAACTAACAACTGCCTCAAAAAATTGTAAAATAATATCGAAGAAAAAAACATTTAATGAAAAAATATAGATTTAACTTATGCAATGTTGACATTTTCTTTTTGCTATTATGTTAATTTAACATAATTCTTACTCCATTTCAAGTTAACATAATCGTATAATAAAAGTAAAGCATATTTTTATTTCTTAAATATTCATATTGTGAAATTTTGGTAGAGACATAATTATATCCTATGCTTGAAAATATACTTGATCGTTAGAAATCGCATTGTTTGTGTAATGTCATACACAATTTGGTGGTTTATTTAGTAAAAATAACACAAATTTCTCAAGAGAAAATTCCCTATACCACAAAAATCGTGAATAGCATTTGCTTCCAAGTTTTTTCTTCCTCAGGTATTTTGTATCTTCCTTTTTATCATTTACTCATCCAACATTTTCTCTTCCTTTATAATAAGTGTCTTTACAATGCCTAGGGATTTTTTTTTTAATGGTGTTGTACTCTAAGAAATGTAGCTTCCCAAGGACGCTTCACAATAAGTTAGTCACCCTTAATAATTTGTCAATGTTCAATATGCAAATAATTTATATTTGTATTTTTTTACTTACTAAATTACAACGATTTATTAATACAAAAGATATATATTCTATATTTTGTATTTTAAAATTAACCAAATTATCAACTTTTGTCAACACAAATAATATCAGTTTTTATTTGTATTAACAAAATAAAAACAATTTGAAGATTTCACTTTCAATTTGGAGGGCATTTGTCTTTGAAGTGGAAATTTTATAAATGATAGAGTAAAAGGTGTGTGTGTGTGTCTATCAATTTTCATTCAAATAAAATTTGAGATGTAATAAGTTGTAAAGTACAATAAGCACATGATGAAGGAAGACTAATTTTAAGAGGTTCAAAGAAGACAAAAAAGTTATCTAAAAATAGATTGATCACACTGTAAAAGTTTGGGAAGTGAGCCCTCTCTTAAATTTATGACAATTATATGCATCACCCATAATTTTTTGAGTGATAGTGAGATATTGTTTGTTTAATGATCTTGTTTGTACATAATCAAAGCTTAAAATTAGATTTATGATTAGAAAATAATTTTTGTAAAAGAATGTTTGAAAGTTTTGAAAATATATATTTTTAAAAGGCTTCTTAAAATAAGATTTGATTGATTTGAATAACAAGAATGGGGTCTATCCACAAGTGAGGTGATTAAGCTTGTATTAACATGGAGGTTCAAATTAGTGAGTGGGTTACAAATGTATGATTTATTGGATAAGGTTGCACAAATTGTGATGACAATCTTAGCATGCCATAGTCTCTTTTATTGAACCAATATGTGCTAGTATTTAGCTTAAAATATTAATTAGCCCTAATTTTTAACTGAGATGCAATCTTGTGTCACCACAAATTTGAAGCAAACAAAACTCAAGGGTAAACCTTCCACTACAATACACTAAACTCCAATTTTCAACCAAGTAGACTTCGATTATTATTGAAAGCATCTATTTACTAGAGGTCCAACACAAAGGACTTGCACTTTTATTAGGTTTTCCTATTAAAGAAATCTCAAAATAAAATTCTTCTCTTAAATAGTCATATTACAAATAAAAAATTTATTTAATACTTTGAAAAGACCTTGTCACATATATAATTATTTCATAAAAATATTTTGCCACACAAATTTATTAACATTTTTCATCAATAACACCAACCATCATTATATTTAGATTTAATTTCCAATATTATTAATTACTAACCATAATAAGATTTTCCACATGCATTATCTTATTCTAATTCTTAAATAAAAATTGAGACAAATTTAACATACTAAGATTCTCAAAAAAAAAAAATTATAATTAAATTGAAACAAATATTTTTTAAAGTCTTTATAAAATATCAATTCCTATATCAAATGGTTACCTTTACTAATTCCTCAATATAGAAAACCGAAGACATGTAATTTTTCATCTCATTAAAGAAATAAATAAGTTATTTTCATCTTTTATAAAATATAAAATTTATAGTATATCAATTTAAAGAAATGTATAACGTTTGCCAATCCTTTTATGAATTATAAAATATCAATTCTATTTAAGTGGGATTGTTGGATATACTTTTGGATTATAACAGTCTCAAGCTCTATCAATTAAATCTAATTGGGGATTCTTGGATATACTTTAGGGTTATAATTGTGTCAAGCTCTATCAATTACATCTAAGTAGAGGTTGTTAGATATACTTTACAGTTATAACTATGCCAAGCTTTGAACTAATTTTGAAGAGTTACGAATTATCATAAGAAGAAAAGCTTACTTTTCTAACTTCATTACAACAAGCCAAAGTCTCATTAAAAAATTTAATTAACACATAAACCTAAATCGACAAACCCAACCACATCTATGTAAAGTTGTTCAATATACTATTAAGTTATAATTGTCTGAAATTATGAAGAGTTACCAATTCTCTCTAATAGAACCTGCCAAAGTCTCATTTACAAATACAGAAAAAGAAAAAGTTTTAGTTAATACATAGACCCAAGCATTGTATACCTGGCCAAATCCTCCTTTCCCGATTTCATTACTCGGAGAAAAATCATTTGTAACCTTTTAGCGAAGGAAAACCATCTGGCACCTTTCAGTTTAGGAGCATCTCCACCATTCTGACCACTCGTTCCCCATAATGCTGTAATAGTTTACATATTGACTTTATCAGAATTCATTTGGAAGGATATTTTTTTAAGGGGAAGCTACACTTTCAATCCAATTAGATGTATCAATGTATTATGATGGTGGTGACACTTCTGATTTAAACGTAGATAGCATCTCATTTCAACAGTTGCAATTAAAAGAAATTCTTAATTACAAAATAAATGAGTTAATTAAAAAAACTAAAATTAATATAATTTATTTAAAAAAAATAAAATTTATATTAATTTTGATTTAAATTAATTTACATAGCCAGAACCATTTTAAATCTATACTGCTGTAACCGTATTAAGATGCAGAGCACTAATCCCTCTCAACTAATAAGAAAAAAAACATATCTATTTTATTTAGGTTTAATTACTCATTAAAATGTGATATAATCTGATATTTAATGTTATCTAACATAGGAACAATGTACCGAATGGTATGTGGATTTCAATAGATTTATCAGCTCTTTTCTTTTACTTTAGAGCATAAAAGGCTATTGCTACAATAGCAAGAATCAATAGACTAAACATACAATTTGCCGCAAATTTTATTTCAAAGCGCAAGCAATTGCAAATGTTAGGGCTGTATACAAAAATTGAAACTATTTACACTCAAATTTGTTCTTAATAGTTGTTCTCGTACAATCACACCGATTTGGGACTATAACACTAGCAGTACCCTATTCATAAAAACAAATTAAATAAAAATGTTTACTTAACAAGTAGAACTTGACTTTATGCAACAATTTCCCGTGAAATTGATCTCTAATCACAAACAATCGCAGATAACCAGACAATCGACAGATAAATTGCACCTTTTACATTCAATTTTGTTTTAAATATAGTTGCATTCTTTGTCTATTGTCCCAATATCTACGAAACTGCAAATATTTACACTAAAATGTGTTCTAAATACTTGCATTATCTTTGTCTATTGTCCGGATCTTGCAGATATCGGGACAATAGAGAAAACACAACTATTTACATCCTCAAGATTTTAGTCTGAACAGAACCAGAATCAAGCATATTTTTCCATGCTCTAGCAGGATACAAAAAATCTTCAACAGTATATTGACAACTACGCCTTGCAAGACTCGTACCGTGCAATCCTTTTAAGATCAAACCAAGACGTAAGGGAATCTGCATTCTACAATATTTCCGTCTATATAAAGATTTTAGGTACTAGTTAAAAGAACCAAAATCATACACATTTGTCTAACCCTTAGTTGCATACGACAAATCTAAGACAAATAATGTCGTGCAAGACTCATACCATGCAATTCTTCTCCGATGGAGCCAGAATTTCCACCAAATTACTCCGACCTAATGTGCTTCTTGTACCGCTTCCCTTATAAGGCATTTTGAAGCTCGAAAACAAAACCAAAATAAATTAACCACGACCTAATGTGCTTGCATATATGCTTATCCGTTTCCTCATTTGGCATTTTCAAGCTTCAAATCCGAACAGAAAGGAATTAGGTGCTTATTATCATTTCTGCTTCCCTCATTCGTCAATTTTGAGCTTCCTTGGAAAAATAAACATAAAAGGAACCAGTAGAGCCATGAACTTACAGAGAGCTTTATCCCCTGGCTAATCGGGAAGTTTGGGGGACGCGAGAATCCCCAAATTTAGAAAATCCGTCCATAAGAACACCTAGCAACAGCAAAGAACACGCAACCAGTCTCCAAACTCCAAAATACCTGGCAAATGCTGATTGGGTAACCAAATTGATACATGGTAAAAAATAATTGGTTGAAGGGACTACCATTTTCGTCACGGTGGCGAAAAACGGACCTCAAAGAAAAACATCTTCGACATAAATATTATTATTGATAAAATTGAAACCTAATTTTCCCGCGTGAGTTTTCTCCAAATTTTTAGCTGTCACCCGGTTATGTGCAATTTCTGAGGTTTATAAAATGAAATGGTGGTAGTATAAATCTTGCACACAAATTAAAATCAGTTCTTTGGACATCACCTTCAATGACTAGGAAGAACCCATTCACATTAATTTAATTGACAAAGACCAAATTTACTGGGCAAAAACAAAAGGTTACAAATATGTGCATCTAGGCGCTGTCAAATTAGGACTTGGTCCTTTAGTAAGACCTTATATGAATGTTTCTTCCTTGTGTTGTGTTTTGGATACCCGTCACTTAGATTTTGCTGATGCTTTAATTGGAGGTTTTGAAGGCCCCTTGCACAATGGCCCATTTTTTGGTACCATCTTTCCTAAGTATTCTGTAAGCCTTGATGACCCCTACATCTATGATTTACTCAAGGCTTATATTCGTCCCTTAGGATTTAAAATGGACACTGGCTCTAAAATCATCCAGCTTAAATCGTTGGTTGTAATCCGCTTTGGAAATGATTCCCTTCCACCTCTTACCCCTAAAGTCCATGAAAGCTCACGCCTACTAAGTATAGTAGAAACTGATAAGTCAAAAAATTCTACACCTATCACCTTTGACTGGATTGGTATCAGTTACCCAAAGCAATGGGAGGTAAGATACAGAGAGTTGAGAGCCTTTGAAAAAACTAAAAACCAACAACTCTCTATTCCTAAACCCCTTGTCTTTGACAGATGTTCAAACTCTTTTAAATTGCCTGAAGGGTTTCCTTCTCCCCAATTTGCTCCACCTCTTGTAAGATCTTCCTCTGTAAATAATACTTCTGAAAGAGCAGCCTTGTTTGAACCTTGTTCTTCTTCTCGCCTTTCTTTCTCAAGTGTTCATAACAATGAGCACAAAGGTCAGCATGCAGACTGCCCCACCTGTAGAAAAGCACTTGAAAGACTAAAAATCATAAACAAAGGAGTAAGCTTGTACATGATGTCTCTCCCTAGAAGTAGCCCTGGTTTTACCTCCACAAACCCATAGGGTGATACCTCGTTCCATCCAGGAAGAAATCTTCCTGATACTCCATTTCGACAGTTCGCTCATGATGGTCTTTCTAAAAGATAGTTCATGCCACATAGATCATCAAATTCACACGAAAGTGTCTCTGATGAAATAAAGTTGCTTAATTACAACAATTATCAGCAACAATTGACTGGCCAAAACATTGATGACATAGCCTTTGATATTTTAATTCTCATACAAAAAGCTCAGACAGAAAAAGAGCACATTTCCTTGCTTGAAGCTAAAATTGATCACTTGCTTGCAGGACGAGAAGAAGTAAAAACTGCTATTATCTTAGCAAGAAAAAAATTAGGAAAAAGGCTAGATGTCCTAGGAAAAATGATGCCCAGAACACAAAATGTAAATAGTAAAAAGAGCCCGGTAAGCCAAACTGCGTTAGAGCTTGCAGCTAAAGGCCATAAAGTCAAACATGAAAGAAGATACTCTTTTGGAATGATGAGTATCCAAGAAGAAGACCAAAGACCCAAATTCCTTTTTGGTCAAGAAATAGAAGAGCTTCAAGAGTTAAGAAATATGGTCTCCTAGTTCAAACAAATGCCAAATGCCCTCCCAGATAAATATTTATCGGCATTCAAAATCCCAAAAAGAGAAAATATTGGATCCTCAAATCCATACGGCCAAGGTCAAACTAATCTTGAGATAACAGGTCCTCCCCCTCCTTTTGATACTGAAATGTCAGATCTCCCTAACGCTTCTCCTTCATCAGTACCTCATTCCCTTAGTTTCAGGATAAATGGGATGAATAATCTAATCTCCCAGATGCTTGATCAACCTGTGTTGAACATACAATGTCAATCCCACGCCCAGATTAGATCTGCCATCCAAATTCTATCAAATTGGGTCTTGTACAAAAGAACAAATGACAATACAATAACTGGCCAACAACTAGCACTCCAGCTGGTTGCCAGATTTTTAGGGCTAGCCTCAGAATGGTGGTGCTAGATTCCCCAAGAATCCAGAGAAGAAATGTTGAATGTAGAAGATGCGGACCAACAAATTCTTACTGCCCTTGGTAAAGAATTCTATGGTCCCGATGAAAATGAAGATTATGAACATCTTGCATCTTTATTTATGTCTGCCAGAATCTGTGACTTAAATAAGAGTGAAGAATATTTTTTCTATATGCAAAAATTGTTGATTTCTTCTGGCAATGCTGATAAGCCCGCATATCTGAAACATTACTTGAGAAGCTTTCCTGGCCATGTTCCTGATGCTGTTGAACAACACCTTAAAGATAAAAATATCCCTCTGTCAGGTCTTTCCCTTGCCCAATTGCATGGATTCATCATGGAAAATTGGCAAGAACATTGTCTGGAGAAAAGAGTGGCTAAAGATTTCAAGCGACACTCTTCAATGTTTTCCCTGGGTTTTTGTAAAGATGTTGCAAAAATGCCAGATTGGGGGTGTGGCGCCCACAACCTAGGACACTTCGGGCATGAATCATGTAGTTGTAAGAGGAAACAATAGCCCAAATATACTAGTGTACCTAGATTTCATCCAGACAAAGGCTATAAGCATAAAAAAGGCAAAAGATTTCAAAAGAAAGCCTACTTTAAGAAAAGATCTGAACCTGCAGATAAAGAAAAATGTTTCATCTACGGTAAAAAGGGTCACTGGGCTAACAAATGCCCAAATAAAAATAAAAATCCTAGACTTGCTGCCATGTTTTCAGAAGACCTGGATCCAGCCTGGTGGGATCTAGCTTGGTGCGCAGCAGGAGACTACCCTGAAGGTGAAGTCGTCTTCTTACTAGAAGAAGGAGATTTCTCTGATTCCGACCCCGCCTTAGATAAATTTTCTCCAAACTCATCTGACTCTTCTTCTTCTGATTCTGAGGAAGAAGCAAATTTAGGAGGTTGCTCTAGTCCTCCTGATTTCAGTTTTTATATGTTCTCTTTCAAACCGCCTAAGGTCTCCTCCGAATTTAGGATTGATGAAATAGACAAAGAATTGTCTGAGACCCTAGTCTATCAATATATGAAAAGGCAAGATCTGAAAGATGAAAAAAGAAATCTTTTAACAGGAAGAAAAGCAAAAGAAAAAGTCTCAGAAGAAAAAGAGCAATTTGTCTCTCCAGAAATTAGCAAGAATCCAGCATTCTACCAGCCCGCTGATTTATACAAAGGCTATCCTGATCACCATGAGGATAGACAAAAGTTTAGAAAAGATAAAGAAAATCTGATAAAACTACAGATCAAATATAAGCAGTATTCCAAAAAGAAGCCGGTAAAAGAAATAGAGGAATTGAAAAGAATGCTTGAGATAACAACAAGAGAAAGGGACCAATCCTCTGATGAAGAAATGTGCAGAGCCTATGCTGAAGCATTACAGTCACCAAAAGCTGCTGAAAGTCCAAAAGACTCTCAGCACACTAGTGATTCAGGAACAGAAGACTGTCAGATTGATGAACCATGACTAGGATCTCTAGGACTATTCACCGGTCCTAAATATTTCATTAAAATAAAGTTTTGTCCATCTAAATTCAAGTCTTATGAGCTTGATTGTTTAATAGATTCAGGTTGCCAAATGAATTTGGCAAAAGGAAATGCTATACCATTTTTTACTGGGAAAAAACAAACGAACATGGTGTAGCCATTGAAGGAACTCCTGTACATCTCAAAGGACGAGTTCCAGATTTTCCAATAAGCATCAATGGAATAAAATAAGTTTTGTATCTCAACATACTAGACGACCTGAAAGAAGATTGCATCATAGGATCACCCTTATTGCATAAAGTCAGCCCCATTACAGTTGATGAGTCCAATATGAATTTTTCATGTACAATAAATGGCAGAAGAGTTTCCACCCCTCTCTACTATTCTGCTTCTTACAAATGCAAGAATCTTGTTCCCCAATCCAACCCCACTCTCAGTCTTGCAGAACTGTTCAAAATGGAAAGATGCATTGCCTATGGAGAAATGCACAAAGAATCTGCCCTCTCCGAAATTTCCTCTAAACTAGAGAAGGATTGCACCTCAGAGTCCCCTAATGCATTTTGGACTAGGGAAAAATACTTTGTTTCCTTACCTTTTAACCCCATAGAAACACCAAAAGCTCAAAAAGCCTCTGCTTCCCTTATGTCTCTCTTAGAAAGAGAATTTTGTGCAAATGAAATCAAAGAACTCTTGGACAAAGGCCTTATAGAACCTTCTAAGAGCCCTTGGGCATGTCGAGCATTTGTTGTCAATAAACACTCTGAGATAAAAAGAGGAAAACCCATACTGGTTGTGAATTTTAAACCCTTGAACAAGATCCTTGAACCAGTCCGTTACCCTCTTCCTGATAAATCTAGTTTGTTGCAAAGAATAGCAGGATGCACCATTTTTAGCAAGTTTGACCTGAAGTCTGGGTTTTACCAGATTGGAATTGAAGCAAAAGACAGGTACAAAACTGCCTTTGTCGTTCCTCATGGGCAGTATCAGTGGAAGGTCCTTCCATTTGGCATTAACAATGCCCCATTAGAGTTCCAAAAAAGAATGGAAGATATCTTCAGAGAAAAGAAATGGGCATTAATATACATAGATGATATCCTTATTTGTTCCCACAATCTGTAGGAACATTTGAAACATCTTCAAGAATTTTATTCTTTGGTTTTCAAACATGGATTGGTTTTGTCAAAATCCAAAATGGAAATTGGCAAAAAGGACATTGAATTTTTAGGATATAAAATAAGTAAAGGACAGGTGATCCTCCAAGACCATGTCCTGAAGGTTTTTGCTAACTTTCCTGATCAGATCTTAGAAAAGGTTCAATTGCAGAGATTCTTGGGAAGCCTAAATTATATTAGGCCATTCTACAAAGGACAGGCAGATGACATTCATCTGCTGCAGCAGCGACTGAAGAAAAATCCCCCAAGTTGGAATAAAGATATGACGGATGCAGTAAAGCAAATCAAAGAAAAAGTAAAACAACTTCCTCCACTCTCACTACCACAAGGCTCGGGTCAAATGGTGATCGAAACAGATGCCTCCAATAAAGCTTGGGGAGGTATTCTCATAGAAAAACATGGCGATCAAGAAGAAATCCGTGGCTATGCTTCAGGAGCATTCAAAAATGCAGAAATCAATTATCCGCCAAGTCACAAGGAAATCCTGGCAGTCAAAAAGACTGTAAACCATTTCAAGCTTTATCTAAAACCTGTCAAGTTCATTATTAGAACAGATCTGAAAATAATGCCTGGTATATTAAAAAATGAAAATCTTATGGCAAAAAATAGTTCTAGGATTCTAAAATGGTTTCTTTGGTTGCAAAGCTTTGATTTTGAAATTGTATATAAACCAGGATATTTGAATTGTGTTGCTGATATGCTAACCAGAGAAGAATTACAAGAGAAACCTAGCCTCAACATGTTTGGCTATGGAGCATCCAGCTCGTCAAACAAAAAATCTAAATTTCGGATCTTCAATGATCCCCTGACAAAGGAAGAAAGAGAAGATTTTTTGAATTGTGCTAGCAAAAAAGAAGCAGATAAGTATCTTGCCCTCTCCTTGATCCAACAAGTAAATGCCTCTCCTCTGAAAATACAAATATTGGAGAGATGGGAAAACAAGCCTATAAAGGCTTAGAAAATGCCATGCACCAGCTTCAGCAGCTTAATCACGTTTGGGTTGATACAGCTTATACAGATGGACGAGAATTGTATTATGTGGATATCGGTCCAGGATTTTTAACATGGAATAGTTATAACCTCATATTGCAGTTCTGCAGAGAACAAGGAGAAATAATAATTTGTGGAGACCCTTCTACACTGGTGCAACAACAATGGTCCGGATGGACAGAAGTCTTCCTTGATAAATTCTGTCCAAGAAAAGATTGGGTTCAACGACGTGCAAATTTCATTCTGCACCTTCAAGCAGATATGATTGTAGCACACCACAATCATATGTGGTTTAAATTTAAACTGCAACATCTTGGAGGAGCTTACTCTCCTCTTGAACCCCCTATTTTCACCCAGCAGAAATTTAGAAGAATGGACAAAAATGGTCGTCTCTTAGATCATAAAATTCATACAAGAAGAATTCCTCTAAACCTTAAAGTTGAATCCATTTTTCAAGGATAATTCTGTTGTATTCCTAATGAAGTCATGCTTGGATCCGATGTGGAACAATGTTTCTCAAATTGCTTATTTCCGGATACCGAATTTGGTTTTGACTTTGATAGATTCACTGGTGGGGAAAACCCATATGGTTCTGACTCTGATAGATTAACTGGTTGTACATGTGGGGAAAACCCGTGTATTTGTAATCATGACAATGAATAATGGAAAGCGTTGTGGGCCGCTAATAGTAGCTCCACTTTGTAAAAATTCCAGTCTAGTTGTCAGTCCATAGATTCTTTCACATGGCTTGGGTGACTTACCCAAAAAAAGGTGCAATTTGATCCACTGCCATGAGATCCGAATCAAGTCTTTTTACCGATAGGTGTAAGTTTTGGGTCACCGGTTTAACGGCTAAAATATGTATAAATAAGGTGCCCCTCCCCTCATTTGGACACCGAGTGTTTTTTGAGTCTAGTAAGCTTTCTGCGTTTTCTCTCTGTGTCGAGCACTGTGTATGCTCTCCCTCTACGCCTCGAGCGATCAGCTGGGATCAAAAGTAGTGATTTCACTTGTAATGAGTCTATAAAACCAGTAGCGTATGATCTCCCTCTGCACTTAGTGTGATCAGCTGGGATCAGAAACTCTGGTTAGTATCAGTTTGCGCTTGTGATGATCTTTGCACTCCGAAGATGAACAAGCTTTTGAGTCTGTATCAAGAATCAGATTATGGTATCAGTTGCATTCGCGTTCGATCTTGGCGTCTCTATCTCGTGGGTATCAGTTGCATTCGCGTTCGATCTTGGCGTCTCTATCTTGTGGTATGTGCAATATTTAATTCTCTTTTTCCTCTCTTCATAATGCTTAAAAAAAATGCTTAGGCGTGCATTGTGTGTTGGTAAGGTTTGGCATTACAGTAATAAAGGTTGGTAGGCCCATATTTACTTCATTACAACTCAAAGTTACAGTTCTATTGCAATCATTCTGACCCTGAGCCTGGATGTTCAAGTATTGATCAATGTCAGCCCAGAGAATTGCTGGTGCAAGAAATTGGTAGCTGGAACTTTGTGACAAGCACGGCTGATGGGAGATCTTCTCCTCCACACTCATGGACTCTTTCATCGTATGAGGAATATAAGCTCCTGGATAAACATCAATAAAATCAGCTGCAATTGGATAGGAATGATTATTGGCTCCATGAAGTTATTCTAGAAGATGCTGTAAAGAACGAATCGTGCATCATGATGTTATTCTCAGTTTCGTCAATGATATGTCCATAGTTTTCAAGATTTCCTTTTAGCGAGTCACTAATATCAACTAGAGTAGGGATAGAGATGATACAAAAAATGCTTCGTTATCGTTATTGGCAGAGCCAGTTTCTTCTGCATGAGCTGGCAATGCAGTCCAAGAGTCTCTTAATTGATCGCATCTTGAAGTATGGCCTTGGGCTTGTAGACTTGGAGATGCAAAATCTTGAGAGAAGTTTTCATTGTTCTGAACAGAAGTAGAATCAATCCACTGCTGAGATTCATAAATTATCTTGTTTTTTAAAGCCTACAAATCCTCAGTGGTGACAAGACGCCCACCACAGACAGCACTTGAAAACCTTAAAGCAACACTCGAAGCTTCTTCAGGTTACTTGTAAAAGGGCACAACAATTCGTAGAGTGGATACAGAAGATGATTGACTGGGAGTGCCTAGTCAATCTAAGAGGCCACAAGTGGCTCTTTTTTCACCAAGACCAACCAAAACATGGTGGGCATCAACACACTCAAGTTGGAGTAGATGAGAAACGAAATCATGTTGCTCATTGCCCATCTCCACCAGGGAGGAGAAGTAGCCTCAAATTTCAATTTTCTGTCTTCTCTTCCTTGGCCTCAACCCGACTCAGCCTGGAGTGAACGCTGACTTGGACTCCTGCTTCAGGGAGGACACGATCATCCAGTAAGTTAGAAGAAAGAAATTATATTTTTTTTTCCTTTTTTTTTTTTTTAATTTGAATTAGGATTCTTCATTATTTTATGTTTGGTCATTTTCTTTGTAAAGGACTTAATAAAAAACATTTTATCTTTTTATTAGTATTTTTATGGCTTTAGTTTTCTTCATCATACCATTTTATATTTTTCCAAGGTTTAATCTACTTAGATATTTGGACGAGATGCAGGGAGTTTTTAAAATAATAATTAGGTTTTATTTTTTAATGAATTATCTACCTAAATCCTGTCATAAAGACAAACCTAAAATCAATTTAAATAAATAAAAAGTATATATAAAAAAATTGACAGGTATATATTTACTTTAAACGTAAACTGAAGAGCATTTTAAAAATGTAACCGTCATCAAATAAAATTGGACAGCCTGTTAAAATTTGAAATTCCAGGCCTAGAGGATATATATGGTTCGTGAAGGAGGATTAGTTGAGGTTTCAAATAAGAAATTTTTGTGCTATTTCTATAGTTTTTCAATAGTTTAATTTTGGGTTGTATTAATTTTTTTTTTAAAGCTATTTTACTGTATGTTCATTGGTCCCGTGATGTTTACTTAAGGTTTTGTGCCCCAGGATCCGGTGGCCGGTTTTCGTAAGCATATTTTAATGTAGTTTTCTGTGTGTTATTCCTCGTGTACATTTCTAGGAGCAATGGGAAATGAGCCACTCTGACAACCTCGAAGCTGGTTCATGGAGCTGTACTCTTGCAGTGGCCATGTGGCTATCTACATGCATCTCTTTGCTAGCATTTTCTTCGTGCTATCACGACTTTGCATGCAAGCAATGCACAGATTTAAAATGGCAGACGGGGGGTTTCTATGTTTGATCCTTATTTTGTCCAGTTTTTAACATTGATTTTATTCATTATTTTAAATGAATTCTTACTATAGACTTGTTAGATTAATCTTATTAACCTCGTTAAGAAAATCCAAAATATATATACAGACTTGATCAACAAGCGGCCATACTTGAGAGCTTACCATGGGCATTCCTGTAGTGGATCACGTTGAGGAAGAAAGGGAAAGAATGAACGACAAGGATGGTAGCTTCTGTCATGAGATCATTATGCTTCATATTACGAATCATGTGGTGAAGCCCAACATTGAAGTCATTAACCAGTTCATTTTCACTTTCCAAACATCCACCATTTTCATTCCCTTTATTACTCATGAGCAACACAACAAGCCGAGCGATTGGAGTGCATCCCAAAGGAAAGATATCTCCTACAACAAAGTTCGTCGCTCCGTTGTTATACATCTCCGGAATCATCGTAAACATATTACTACAAGAAATGCTTAATGATGTTATGATTATACCAAAAAAAATGAGAATTGAAAGTTTGGGAGGACTAGATCATGCCAACAGGTATTCTTTGTATTTGGTAAGCAGCAAGTCAAGGAAATGCCGAGAAGATGTGCTGTTTTGGTAGGTGTGGTTGGTAATGTAAAAGGAAAAATCGTTGGCTCCGACATGAATTGCATATAACGATTTGGACAGGACGAAGCTACCGCCATGATTCTTTGTAGTTGCAGCTACCATGGATGCAGAGAGGCTTTTGAATTGACTTATTTGAACACACATTGGAATTATATTCTGCAACCAACCAATCAACAATGTTATTATATGCAAACAAACAAACAACAATATTATTATGTCCCTACAAAATCTGCTTAATGATCATAGTCTCGCTCGCACACAAACTTTATTTTATTTTTCTGTTCCACTGGCTTCGTTGTTTGGTTGCTTGTTTTTCACCTACAGACTTACAAGGATGACGAATACCAGTTGCTTGCTTGCTCTTTACCTATAGAATAAGAAGTGGCTTTTTAGTTTGGTTCCTTGCTTTTCACCCACAGACTTAGAAGGACGAGGAATACCAGTTGCTTGCTTTCTCTTTACCTGTAGACTAAGAAGAGGGAAGGAAGGCCAGTGAGTGAAGAAGTCAGTCACTTCATTTACTGGCACGATGGAAGAAGTCGCCCGGTTCCGTAGGCGGCTTTGACAAGCATCCAGTTTGGCCTTGCATCATCCAGAGAAATTGTAAGTAGATGCACGAAATAGAGAAGAATAATGGGAAATCGGGTTCTTGTTTATTGCAATTCTTGAGTTGGGTCATTGCTTGTGATGGGTTTTATGTGTTTCCCCATTTCTGACAGGTTAAAAGTAGGAATTTTGAAGTGGGCTTTTGCTTATAGTTAGTATTGTGAAATTTTTGCCTAATGATTTATTACTGTAGCTGATAGGTTATGGACTCTGTAAGTTTCCTGGAATTCACTTTATCTCTATATAACATGGTTTTTGCAATAGACATTTAGTTGGGATTGGTTTCTGCTTTTTCAGTAGTTATGGGCAATGGATTTTTTATTGGGGTTCTGATTTTATGAGTGGAGCATTCCTTTTGAAGTTGGTGTTTGCTAGGGATTAGGTATATACATTCTTCTGTCTACACAGCTTGTTGTAGATCATGGATTTTGAAGGGTTTAATTATTTTCAGTGTAGTGATAGGACAGTACCTTTAGAACTAGTATTTTCCTGTTTTGTGGATCTTTTCCTACAAATAATTATTCTGGACCAGCGCCAGAGCCTTGAATATATTGTAGGACATGAAATTTGGCTTGGATTTTCCATACACATTAATTATGGCGGAGCTTGAATTTTGAACTTTGAAGTCTGTCTGCATTGAATAAGTTTTATTTGTGTGTTTAGTTCTTAAGAACATGAATTTGCAGTGGATCTTCTCCTGAAATAGTTTTTGCTCATATTTTTCCAGTTGTAATGGTTATGCAGCTTGAATATTTGCAAAAAAACCTTGTCATTTGTAAAATAGGTTTTTCTTGGTGGGAAGTGGTACATAATAGGTCAATGGGGTGGTCTCTCCCTTGGGTAGGTTTATTTGGTGTCTCCAAGCTAAAAAAATATGTGAAGATTAGATATATGAACGAAAAGGTTTAATTTTGAAATGGGGTTTTCACCAAGAACTAGTAGTATTGGACATATTTTCCATGATGGTTGTTGCATATCGTGAATCAATGTTACAGAGCTCGATGTCGATCTATCCCATGGGTTAGCTTATCTTTATTCATGCGAAATTGTTGGTGACCAGAGGGTTTTGCGAGAAAAGGGATTTCAGGAGTTTTTGCTTGGTCTCCTGTTTCTTGTAATAATATTTATGGTGCACAAATTGCTATCTTAAAGGGTGTTGTTATTACCAGAGCAGCATAAAGATTTAATAAACCAGTTCAGCTGTAGTTTCAAATCCAGAAGAAAACTAGTTTGGAAAATTCACTCTCCTGTTTGCTAAATGAAATGCTCGACTTCCACTTGTGCTCTAACTGCCCATTATGCCCTACAAATATGGAATTGTCCCTCAGCTGTTGATTCTCGCCATCAAATTTGGGAAATATACTTCACCGTGTCCTGGCGTAAAATTCTCTGATTGTTACTTAAAATTTGGAACTGCTTGCTTAAGCACCGCCTAAAAATCTAGGAATTAATTTCAACATTAATCCTTGGCTCTTTAAATTTGAATTAACTTGATTTTTGTTGGAATATAATCCATCGGGATTATATATTTTGGAAATAAATAAAGAAAACTGAATAGTTATGTAGGAAGCCGAAAAGGCTGGGCGGAAGGTGAAACACAACCGTCATATGAATTGTATAAATATATGCATTAGCAAGGGAATAATATGAATCGGGAGTTATTACCTATCAGTGGTATCAGAGCTTGGTTGTTTTCCATAACTCCTGTTGTTCTGGCATTCTGCAATTCTGCCCCGTGCATAGTCTGCACCCTCATGGCTGCCAGACTACTCACTCATTTTCTCTGTCAAAACGGTTGAATTATTTGTGCTGCGACCTCAGTTATTCCTACCCATTGTATTCCATCTTCTCCTACGAGCTGCTGAGTTTATTCCTCTACAATTTCAAGGTTTCGACCCTTCCCGCGGCCTCTCATAGCCTCCTCGTGAAACCCTAATCCCGCGAGAAGACTGGTGATTATTTTAAATTCTGCGTGAAAATTAAAGTCTAGTGATGAGTATTATTCTGCGTGAAACCCTAATCCCACGAGCAGTTTGCCAACCACCTCACACTTTATGACTATCAATACCCTCTGTGGCTGATTCTGAATGGTGTTGCAAGTATACTCAATAATACGAAGGAGCCCCAGATTTTCAAGCTTGCCTGAGTTAACTTCGCTAGCCATACTCGTTGGAAGCGTTGCCTTGAGCTTCATCTTTCCATCGTTTGCAAAAATGTGAATCTGGTGTGACTGCTGGGATATCGTTTCCTTGAATCTGGTGTTGCTGCTCCCTACGGGCTTGAGATCCACATGCTGCATTAAGTGTTGAGTTGCTGCGACCTACAATTGATCGTGAAGAGACTGCTGCCTACGTGAAGAGACTGTTGCCTGCGTGGAGACTGCTGCCTGCATGAAGAGACTGCTGCCTGCGTGGAGACTGCTGCCTACATGAAGAGCCTGCGTTGGAGACTGCTCTTAGTGAACACATTGAAGACTGATATATATCATACATATATTGCGTCATGACTGCTATTGAACTGATATATTGCGTGCTGATATACTGCATGCATTGAAGACTGAAGCGTTAAAGACTGAACCCGTGAAGCTGTACGTGAAGCGTGAAGACTCGCACCATTGCTCAGTCACGTGAAGGCACTCTTTTGATATGCTATTGATTGAAGCTGCGTGAAGGTAAAAAGTTGCAGACTGCATAAAACCTAATTTTTACCCTAATTTATGCCCTATCTTGTGCGTGGAGTCTTTCTGGAAATGTCTGCAAATATTTTCATATTTATGAATGGTGTGGCTGATGTATAAGCCTGAGCATGTTGTATGAGTTCGTGGTTGCTGTTGACAATTGCTGCTGTGATTGCTACTGACTGAAGACTTGGTTGAAGACTGCTACGACGTTGGTGCCTGGAGGAGATAAGCATGGTGTTTAGGGCTTGATTTGCTTTGGTTCTTATATTTTATGTGGCTCT
Organism: Pseudotsuga menziesii; assembly: GCA_001517045.1. Taxonomy (NCBI): domain Eukaryota; kingdom Viridiplantae; phylum Streptophyta; class Pinopsida; order Pinales; family Pinaceae; genus Pseudotsuga; species Pseudotsuga menziesii. Next base: position 474,735 of record LPNX010494462.1, read on the forward strand.
AATAGTTCTATTGTTGGCAAGGGACTGTGCTTATTATAATTTTTTGGGATTGTGATCATGGTTTGGGGTAAACATATGTCTATTTTATTTGAAGATAAACTTTTTTATTTCCAGCTGCATTAAAGACAGTAAAGACTACATTGTAAATCACCTTGGCAGAGACTGTAGACCTGCAAGGTTATTGTTTTTCTATTTCTCTTTGTCATATCAAGTTCATTATTGTAAATTGCACTAACAGTTGTAAAAGATGCAATCTATAGCATCTATAGTTGGTGCCACTCTCACTGGCAAAGACACTTATCCAGAATGGTGGAGGAAGATCAAATCTGCCTTCATCTACAATGACCTTTGGGACGGCATTTGCGAAGGTAGCACAATAGAGACAGAAGCTAGAAAGCCCATAACCATAGACCCAAGACCTCCAGAATCTGAGAAAGAGAAGGCCATGTGGAGAACAAAAGACAAGAAATCTTTAGCTGTAATCACTGCCACAGTCAGTGAAGAGGTGAGCCAGCACATATTGCCTGCAAAATCATGTTTTGAAGCACTAAAAACATTAAAAGATCTATATGATTCACACTCTGAAATGGAAGTTATTCAACTAATGTTAAAACTATTAAGCTTAGAAGTAAAAGACAATGATCCCATGTTAGTTGCCTCTGAATTCAAAGCCATCATGGACAAGATTCAAGCCTCTGGTATGAAACTAGACCTTCCTCTTGCAGCATTTGTAAAATCTTTGTATCCTTCTCACTCCAACTATCTTGAGTCATTGCAAGCTAGTGACAAGTTCAAATCACTGACATTTGACACCCTGGTAGAGAAGATAGCTGACAGAGAGAAAGCCTTTGGTAAGAAGACAACCGATCATTCGGGAGAATCACTTTGCTTTGCTCAAAAAGCAAAGAACCACACCAAAGACCAATCCAAAGATCACCCCAAGGGAGAAAGCAGCAAGAGAGGAAGAGGAAGAAGAAACTTCAGAGGCAGAGAGGGCATAAACGACTTCAGCAAAATATTATATTTGCAGTGCAAGCGTTGTGGAAAGACTAAGCACACATCAGATCAGTGTTGGGATTCGTGGGACTCCATCAAAGACAAGCATAACCAGAAGAAAGATGATAATAAAAATCAAGATGCTAGTAAATCTTCTGATTCTGCTCATTGTATTGTTGCACATTGTAATCTTGGAATTAATGAATGACTTCACTTTCATCTTACAAGGATTGTTGGCTGCTTGATACTGGTGCAACATCACACATGACATTTAGAAAAGACTGTTTTGAAGAACTTAATGAAACAATAGATGGCATAGTTTACTTTGCAGATAAGTCAAGTCTTAAACCAAAGGGAATGGGCACCATTCGACTAAAGATGCCTGGATTCCCTGATTTCTTGTTGAAGAATGTTCTTTATCTTCCAGAGTTGCATAGAAGCTTGCTATCCTTGGTGGAGATTCGACAGCGAGGCCATTCCATCCTCATGTTTGATGGAATCGTAGAAATAAAAAAGTCCTTTGACAACCAAGTCATTATGACTGGATATGAAGATGGGAAGCTGCTGAAGCTAAAGGGTTCGTCTGCAAGAGTTCAGAACTATGCCTACCTCTCTCAGCATGGAGAAGGTAATTTGTCATCTACTTCATTGTGGCATGCAAGATTTGGTCATCTAAATTATAACAGTCTTCGTTTGTTGAGAAAGAATGGTGTATTTGGTTTTCCCACCATTCCTAAAGAGAAGAACAAATGTGATGCATGTATATTAGGGAAACATAGTAAGCTGCCATTCCATGAATCTAATTTCAGAGCAAGTAGGAAATTAGAATTAGTGCATTCTGATTTATGTGGCCCAATGCCAACTCCTTCTGCAAATGGGAATACGTATTTTATGACATTTGTTGATGACTAATCAAGAATGTGCTGGATTTACTATTTAAAGACAAAATCAGAAGCATTTCAAACATTCAAAGAATTTCATGCATTGATAGAAAAATAAGCACAATAAAAAATTGGTACAATTCGTACTAATAATGGGAAAGAATACACTTCAAATGCTTTTGAAGATTATCTTCGCCAACGTGGAATTGCACATTAGGCTATAGTTCCCTACAATCCTCAACAAAATGGTGTATTAGAAAGAATGAACAGAACCATAATGAATATGGTTTGCTCAATGATGTTTTTCATGAATGTAAAACTAATGTTTTGGGGTGATGCAGTAAAATGTGCAGCCTATTTGAGAAACAGAAGTCCCTCAAATGCTCTTGATAACAAGACTCCACATGAAATGTGGTTTGGCCATCTCCCCTCAATTAGGAATCTAAGAGTTTTTGGTTCCACCTGTTATGCCTTGATTCCAAAGGAGCAAATAAACATGCTTGGCACTCGAAGCAGAAAATGCATTTTCCTGGGGTACGAAGAATACTCCAAGGCATACCATCTATATGATGAGGTAAACAAGAAGTTTGTTATTTCCAGAGATG